>CM055404.1:75231406-75252464 GCA_029228625.1 Pseudolycoriella hygida
AATTTTTATGGACAAGATTATCAGGCAAGCGAATTTGCAAGGGAATGTGAAGGTGGGGGAAGTAATCATGAAAAGCCTGGCCTATGCGGATGACTTAACTCTATTAGCAGATAATGCCAAGGATTTGCAGGAGAATTTAGACTGCCTGAATGCTGCATGTGAGGAATACGGCATGAAAATAAGTGTCAGTAAAACGAAAGTTATGCATATTGGCAAATCCCGGAAGGATGTAGTTTGCAGTTTAAATGGGGAGCAGTTGGAACAGGTCTCTGAGTTTAAATATTTAGGAGCCATTTTTTCGGAGAATGGCAAGTTAGTTAGGGAATTTGAAGAAAGGAGCAGAATGGGAAATGCAGTGGCCAGTCAGTTGAGGTCGTATGTGTTCAACAAAAAGGAGTTAAGTAGTGGCACAAAGCTAGCTATTCACAGGTCAATCTTCAGACCAACGATTTTATACGGTAGTGAAAGTTGGGTGGACTGCGGATCCCTTGTGCATGACCTGGAGGTTTCTGATATGAGGGTTCTTAGGAGCATAGCAAAAGTAAATCGGAGGGAACAGTGGGACAATCATATTAGGAACGACGACATCAGGGAAAACTTAGGGGTTACATCAGTGGAAGAGGCGGCAAGGGATTAGTCGTCTGCGGTGGTACGGGCACGTTCAGAGGATGGGTAATAGCAGGCTACCAAAGAGGATATTGGATGCTCAAGTCCCGGGTGTGCGTCCCAGGGGTAGGCCAAGGAGAAGGTTTATAGACTCAATTAAATCCGATTTAGAAGTTAGGGGACTTTCTCTAGGCGAACAAACCATCTCCTTGGCACAGGATAGGGGGGTATGGAGAAGGGTGGTCCATGATCAGTAGTAAAGACCTCACACCGAAAGGTACAAACGGTCTATAAAGTGTGATGATGATGATGATGATTACATTTTCCACCGTACTTCCGTTTTTCTCGTACTACCGTCTCCACTGTACTATCGTTTTCACCGTATTACCTTTATCAAAGTACTAAAAATTTTGTTCTTGCTACCGTTTTCTCCGTACAACCGTTTTCCCCGTACTACTGTTTTCCTCGTACTACAATTTTCCTCGTGCTGTCGTCTTCGCCGTACTATAGTTTTCTATCACTACAGTTTTCCCCGTACTATCGTTTTCCTCCAACTACCGTTTTCCACTATACTACGATTTTCCCCGCACTAAACTTTTCCTCGTATCGCCGTTTGCTCCGTATAACCGCTTTCCCCGTACTACTGTTTTCCTCGTGCTACAGTTTTCCCCGTACTACCGTTTTCCCGTACTACAGTTCTCCCCGTACTACTGTTTTCACCGTACTACTGTTTCCACCGAGCTGCTCATCATTTTCACCAATACTGGTCACTTCTGCTACTACTACTAACAAACTCTGACACTTTGCCAAAGAAACTGATGGCCCATCTGTCATAAAATTATCATTTTTAATTTTTTTAAAATTTTTTTGGACTTTTCCGTGTACTCTAATAAATATCAAAAGTAAATCAAACAGTTTTTTATGTGTGAACAAGGATTGTAGGATTTCTGTGCAAAAATCAGACTGCAGTAAAATTATGTGATTGAACACAGAATTGGGCCGTCGTAGTAGGATTTTTTACGAAAAAACAAATCATTAAGCGACAGTATGTTATCTTTGAACACTGAAGTAGGCTGTCGTAGAATTTCTATACAGAAATCGGACTTCCGTAGAATTTTGTTTTTGAACACAGAATTAGGCTGTCGTAGAATTTCTATACAGAAATCAGACTGCCGTAGAATTCTACGTTTGAACGCAGAATTAGGACGTCGCAGTAGGATTTCTTTACTAAAAAATTGAAATCATTAGGTGGCAGAATATTATGTTTGAACACAGAATAAGGCTGTCGTAGGATTTCTGTACAGAAATGAAACTGCCGTACAATTCTGTGTTTGAACACAGAATTAGGCATTTGTAGTATGATTTCTCTAAAAGAAAACAGATATCATTAGGCGGCAGAATGTTGTGTTTGAACACAGAATTAGGCTGTCGTAGGATTTCTATACAGAAATCAGACTGCAGTAAAATTCTGTGTTTGAACACAGAATTAGGCTGTCGTAGGATTTCTGTACAGAAATCAAATTGTCGTACAATTCTGTGTTTGAACACAGAATCAGGCTGTCGTAGGATTTCTGTACAGAAATCAGACTGCCGTAGAATTCTGTGTTCGAGCTCAGGATTAGGCCTTTGCATTAGGACGTCTTTAAAACAAACAGAAATCATTAGGCCGCAGAACTTTATGTTTTCCCCGTAAAATATTTTTTAACGTACTACGGTTTTTCCCGCACTACATTTTACCCCGTACTACCGTTTTTCTCGTACTACCGTTTCCACTGTAGTATCGTTTTCCCCGAAATATCGTTTTCCCTGTAGTTCAGTTCTGAAAGTACTAAAAATTTTGTTCATGCTTCCGTTTTCTACGCACAACCGTTTTCCCCGTACTACTGTTTTCCTCGTACTACAGTTTTGCCCGTGCTACCATTTGCCCCATACTATAGTTTTCTCGTACAACAGTTTTCCGCATGCTACCGTTTCCGTTATACTACGGTTTTCTTCGTACTAAACTTTTTCCCGTACTAACCATTACCCTACTACCGTTTTCACCCTACTACAATTTTGACCAAACCACTGTTTTTTCCATGCTACCGTTTTTATCATACTACAGTTGTTGTCCCCGTACTCAAGTTTTACATCACTAATGTTTCCACGTTCTACCATTTTCCCCTTAGAGTAGTTCTTCCCGTACTATGGTATTCCCCCTTACTACATTTTCCCCCTTACTACCGTTTTTCTCGTACTACCGTTTCCACTGTACTATCATTTTCCCCGTATTACCGTTTTCCCCCTAGTACCGTTCTCAAAGTACTAAAACTTTTGTTCATAGTACCGTTTCCCCCGTATAACCGTTTTCCTCGTACTACTGTTTTCATAGTACTACAGTTTTCCTCGTGCTATCGTCTTCCGCGTACTATAGTTTTCTAGTGCTACCGTTTTCCTCGTGCCTAGTTTTCCTCCAACTGCCGTATTCCACTATACTACGGTTTTCCCCGTACTTAACTTTTCCTCGTATCACCGTTTGCTCCGTACAACAGTTTTCCCCGTACTACTGTTTTCCCGTACTAAAGCTTTTCCCGTATTACCGTTTTCCACCAACTACTGTTTCCACTACACTACGGTTTCCCTCGTACTAAACTTTTCCCCGTACCAACATTTCCCCGTACTACCGTTTTCCCCCTACTACTATTTACACCTTACCACTGTTTCCCCGTGCTACCGTTTTTCTCATACTACTGTTGTTGTCTCCGTACTAATGTTTCCACGTTCTACCGTTTTCTCCGTACAATAGTTCTTCTCGTACTACGGTTTTCCCCGTACTACATTTTCTACCGTACTACCGTTTTTCTCGTACTTCCGTTTACCGTACTAATGATTTTCACGTTCCACCGTTTTCGTCGTACAATATGTAACGCCAGCACTTCAGGACCAAGACGTTATTTTCGAACGGACGATAATTGTAACCAATCATATTTCCAGATTTATCGTTTACGATAAATTTCTATTTCGAAGACGGTAATCGCCTCATTGTGATTAGAATTATTGTCCGTTCAAATATAGCGTCTTCGGCCTGAAGTGCTGGCGTTGCCTAATAGTTCTTCCCGTGCTACGGTTTTCCTGAACAAGGAATTAGCCTGTTGTAGGATTTCTGTACGAAAATCAGACTGCAGTAAAATTCTGTGTTTGAACATAGAATTAGGCCGTCGCACAGTGGTTTAAACCATTACAAAAAAGCACTCTGCGTCGTTGTAGGATTTCTTCACGAAAAAATAGAAATCATTAGGCGGCAGAATGTTACGTTTGAACACAGAATTAGGCTGTCGTAGGATTTCTATACAGAAATCAGTCTGCAGTAAAATTCTGTGTTCGAATACAGAATTAGGCTGTCGTAGGATTTCTGTACAGAAATCAGATTTCCGCAGAATTCTTTGTTCAAGCAAAGAATTAGGCTGTCGTAGAATTTCTATACAGGAGTCAGACAGCTGCAGAATTTTGTGTTTAAACACAAAATTAGGCTTTCTTAGTAGGATTTCTTTGAAAAAAAAAAAAAAACGGAAATCATTAGGTCGTATAATTTTGAATTTGAACACAGTATTAGCCTGTCGTAGGAATTCTATTCAGAGTGCCATAGAATTCTGTATTTGAACACAGAATTAGGCTGTTGTAGGATTTCTCTACAGAAATCAGATTGCCGTAGAATTCTGTGTTTGAACACAGAATTAGGTCTTCTTAGTAGGATTTCTTTAAAAAAATCAGAAATACTTAGGCCGCAGAATTTTATATTTGAACACAGAATTAGGCTGTCGTAGAATTTCTATACAGAAATCGGACTTCCGTAGAATTTTGTTTTTGAACACAGAATTAGGCTGTCGTAGAATTTCTATACAGAAATCAGACTGCCGTAGAATTCTACGTTTGAACGCAGAATTAGGACGTCGCAGTAGGATTTCTTTACTAAAAAATTGAAATCATTAGGTGGCAGAATATTATGTTTGAACACAGAATAAGGCTGTCGTAGGATTTCTGTACAGAAATGAAACTGCCGTACAATTCTGTGTTTGAACACAGAATTAGGCATTTGTAGTATGATTTCTCTAAAAGAAAACAGATATCATTAGGCGGCAGAATGTTGTGTTTGAACACAGAATTAGGCTGTCGTAGGATTTCTATACAGAAATCAGACTGCAGTAAAATTCTGTGTTTGAACACAGAATTAGGCTGTCGTAGGATTTCTGTACAGAAATCAAATTGTCGTACAATTCTGTGTTCGAGCTCAGGATTAGGCCTTTGCATTAGGACGTCTTTAAAAAAAACAGAAATCATTAGGCCGCAGAACTTTATGTTTTCCGCGTAAAATATTTTTTAACGTACTACGGTTTTTCCCGTACTACATTTTACCCCGTACTACCGTTTTTCTCGTACTACCGTTTCCACTGTACTATCGTTTTCCCCGAAATACCGTTTTCCCTGTAGTTCAGTTCTGAAAGTACTAAAAATTTTGTTCATGCTTCCGTTTTCTACGCACAACCGTTTTCCCCGTACTACTGTTTTCCTCGTACTACAGTTTTGCCCGTGCTACCATTTGCCCCATACTATAGTTTTCTCGTACAACAGTTTTCCGCATGCTACCGTTTCCGTTATACTACGGTTTTCTTCGTACTAAACTTTTTCCCGTACTACATTTTCTACCGTACTACCGTTTTTCTCGTACTTCCGTTTACCGTACTAATGATTTTCACGTTCCACCGTTTTCGTCGTACAATATGTAACGCCAGCACTTCAGGACCAAGACGTTATTTTCGAACGGACGATAATTGTAACCAATCATATTTCCAGATTTATCGTTTACGATAAATTTCTATTTCGAAGACGGTAATCGCCTCATTGTGATTAGAATTATTGTCCGTTCAAATATAGCGTCTTCGGCCTGAAGTGCTGGCGTTGCCTAATAGTTCTTCCCGTGCTACGGTTTTCCTGAACAAGGAATTAGCCTGTTGTAGGATTTCTGTACGAAAATCAGACTGCAGTAAAATTCTGTGTTTGAACATAGAATTAGGCCGTCGCACAGTGGTTTAAACCATTACAAAAAAGCACTCTGCGTCGTTGTAGGATTTCTTCACGAAAAAATAGAAATCATTAGGCGGCAGAATGTTACGTTTGAACACAGAATTAGGCTGTCGTAGGATTTCTATACAGAAATCAGTCTGCAGTAAAATTCTGTGTTCGAATACAGAATTAGGCTGTCGTAGGATTTCTGTACAGAAATCAGATTTCCGCAGAATTCTTTGTTCAAGCAAAGAATTAGGCTGTCGTAGAATTTCTATACAGGAGTCAGACAGCTGCAGAATTTTGTGTTTAAACACAAAATTAGGCTTTCTTAGTAGGATTTCTTTGAAAAAAAAAACGGAAATCATTAGGTCGTAGAATTTTGAATTTGAACACAGTATTAGCCTGTCGTAGGAATTCTATTCAGAGTGCCATAGAATTCTGTATTTGAACACAGAATTAGGCTGTTGTAGGATTTCTCTACAGAAATCAGATTGCCGTAGAATTCTGTGTTTGAACACAGAATTAGGTCTTCTTAGTAGGATTTCTTTAAAAAAATCAGAAATAATTAGGCCGCAGAATTTTATATTTGAACACAGAATTAGGCTGTCGTAGAATTTCTATACAGAAATCGGACTTCCGTAGAATTTTGTTTTTGAACACAGAATTAGGCTGTCGTAGAATTTCTATACAGAAATCAGACTGCCGTAGAATTCTACGTTTGAACGCAGAATTAGGACGTCGCAGTAGGATTTCTTTACTAAAAAATTGAAATCATTAGGTGGCAGAATATTATGTTTGAACACAGAATAAGGCTGTCGTAGGATTTCTGTACAGAAATCAAATTGTCGTACAATTCTGTGTTTGAACACAGAATTAGGCCTTTGTAGTATGATTTCTCTAAAAGAAAACAGATATCATTAGGCGGCAGAATGTTGTGTTTGAACACAGAATTAGGCTGTCGTAGGATTTCTATACAGAAATCAGACTGCAGTAAAATTCTGTGTTTGAACACAGAATTAGGCTGTCGTAGGATTTCTGTACAGAAATCAAATTGTCGTACAATTCTGTGTTTGAACACAGAATCAGGCTGTCGTAGGATTTCTGTACAGAAATCAGACTGCCGTAGAATTCTGTGTTCGAGCTCAGGATTAGGCCTTTGCATTAGGACGTCTTTAAAACAAACAGAAATCATTAGGCCGCAGAACTTTATGTTTTCCCCGTAAAATATTTTTTAACGTACTACGGTTTTTCCCGCACTACATTTTACCCCGTACTACCGTTTTTCTCGTACTACCGTTTCCACTGTAGTATCGTTTTCCCCGAAATACCGTTTCCCTGTAGTTCAGTTCTGAAAGTACTAAAAATTTTGTTCATGCTTCCGTTTTCTACGCACAACCGTTTTCCCCGTACTACTGTTTTCCTCGTACTACAGTTTTGCCCGTGCTACCATTTGCCCCATACTATAGTTTTCTCGTACAACAGTTTTCCGCATGCTACCGTTTCCGTTATACTACGGTTTTCTTCGTACTAAACTTTTTCCCGTACTAACCATTACCCTACTACCGTTTTCACCCTACTACAATTTTGACCAAACCACTGTTTTTTCCATGCTACCGTTTTTATCATACTACAGTTGTTGTCCCCGTACTCAAGTTTTACATCACTAATGTTTCCACGTTCTACCATTTTCCCCTTAGAGTAGTTCTTCCCGTACTATGGTATTCCCCCTTACTACATTTTCCCCCTTACTACCGTTTTTCTCGTACTACCGTTTCCACTGTACTATCATTTTCCCCGTATTACCGTTTTCCCCCTAGTACCGTTCTCAAAGTACTAAAACTTTTGTTCATAGTACCGTTTCCCCCGTATAACCGTTTTCCTCGTACTACTGTTTTCATAGTACTACAGTTTTCCTCGTGCTATCGTCTTCCGCGTACTATAGTTTTCTAGTGCTACCGTTTTCCTCGTGCCTAGTTTTCCTCCAACTGCCGTATTCCACTATACTACGGTTTTCCCCGTACTTAACTTTTCCTCGTATCACCGTTTGCTCCGTACAACAGTTTTCCCCGTACTACTGTTTTCCCGTACTAAAGCTTTTCCCGTATTACCGTTTTCCACCAACTACTGTTTCCACTACACTACGGTTTCCCTCGTACTAAACTTTTCCCCGTACCAACATTTCCCCGTACTACCGTTTTCCCCCTACTACTATTTACACCTTACCACTGTTTCCCCGTGCTACCGTTTTTCTCATACTACTGTTGTTGTCTCCGTACTAATGTTTCCACGTTCTACCGTTTTCTCCGTACAATAGTTCTTCTCGTACTACGGTTTTTCCCGTACTACATTTTCTACCGTACTACCGTTTTTCTCGTACTTCCGTTTACCGTACTAATGATTTTCACGTTCCACCGTTTTCGTCGTACAATATGTAACGCCAGCACTTCAGGACCAAGACGTTATTTTCGAACGGACGATAATTGTAACCAATCATATTTCCAGATTTATCGTTTACGATAAATTTCTATTTCGAAGACGGTAATCGCCTCATTGTGATTAGAATTATTGTCCGTTCAAATATAGCGTCTTCGGCCTGAAGTGCTGGCGTTGCCTAATAGTTCTTCCCGTGCTACGGTTTTCCTGAACAAGGAATTAGCCTGTTGTAGGATTTCTGTACGAAAATTAGACTGCAGTAAAATTCTGTGTTTGAACATAGAATAAGGCCGTCGCACAGTGGTTTAAACCCTTACAAAAAAGCACTCGTTGTAGGATTTCTTCACGAAAAAATAGAAATCATTAGGCGGCAGAATGTTACGTTTGAACACAGAATTAGGCTGTCGTAGGATTTCTATACAGAAATCAGTCTGCAGTAAAATTCTGTGTTCGAATACAGAATTAGGCTGTCGTAGGATTTCTGTACAGAAATCAGATTTCCGCAGAATTCTTTGTTCAAACAAAGAATTAGGCTGTCGTAGAATTTCTATACAGGAGTCAGACAGCTGCAGAATTTTGTGTTTAAACACAAAATTAGGCTTTCTTAGTAGGATTTCTTTGAAAAAAAAACGGAAATCATTAGGTCGTAGAATTTTGAATTTGAACACAGTGTTAGCCTGTCGTAGGATTTCTATACAGAAATCAGAGTGCCATAGAATTCTGTATTTGAACACAGAATTAGGCTGTTGTAGGATTTCTCTACAGAAATCAGATTGCCGTAGAATTCTGTGTTTGAACACAGAATTAGGTCTTCTTAGTAGGATTTCTTTAAAAAAAATCAGAAATACTTAGGCCGCAGAATTTTATATTTGAACACAGAATTAGGCTGTAGTAGATTTTCTATACAGAAATCAGAGTGCCATAGAATTCTGTATTTGAACACAGAATTAGGCTGTCGTAGGATTTCTATACAGAAATCAGACTGCCGTAGAATTCTGTGTTTGAACACAGAATTAGGCCTTCGTAGTAGGATTTCTTTAATAAAAACAGAAATCATTAGGCAGCAGAATTTTAGGTTTTCCCCGTACAATAGTTCTTCACATACTACGGTCTTTTCGGTATTGCATTTTACCCCGTTCTACCGTTTTTCTCGTACTATCGTTTCCACTGTACTATCGTTTTTATCGTATTACCGTTTTCCCTGTAGTACAGTTCTCAAAGTACTAAAAATTTTGTTCATACTACCGTTTTCTCCGTACAACCGTTTTCCCCGTACTACTGTTTTTCTCGTATTACAGTTTTCCCCGTGCTACCGTTTTCCCCATACTAAATTTTTCCAGTACTACAGTTTTCCCCATACTACCGTTTCCGTTATACTACGAGTTTCTTCGTACTAAACTTTTTCCCGTACTAACCATTCCCCGTACTTTTCCGTGTACTCTAATAAATATCAAAAGTAAATCAAACAGTTTTTTATGTGCGAAAAAGGAGTTAGCCTATTTTAGGATTTCTGTGCAAAAATCAGACTGCAGTAAAATTATGTGATTAAACACAGAATTAGGCCGTCGTAGTAGGATTTTCTACGAAAAAATAAATCATTAAGCGGCAGTTCGTTATGTTTGAACACAGAAGTAGGCTGTCGTAGAATCTCTATACAGAAATCGGACTGCTGTAGAATTCTGTGTTTGAACACAGAATTAGGCTGTCGTAGAATTTCTATACAGAAATCAGACTGCCGTAGAATTCTATGTTTGAACACAGAATTAGGACGTCGCAGTAGAATTTCTTTACGAAAAAACGGAAATCATTAGGTGGCAGAATATTATGTTTGAACACAGAATTAGGCTTTCGTAGGATTTCTATACAGAAATCAGACTGCAGTAAAATTCTGTATTTGAACACAGAATTAGGCTTTCGTAGGATTTCTATACAGAAATCAGATTGCAGTAAAATTCTGTGTTTGAACACAGAATTAGGCTCCGGTAGGATTTCTGTACAGGAGTCAGACAGCTGCAGAATTTTGTGTTTAAACACAAAATTAGGCTTTCTTAAGAAAAAAACGGATATCATTAGGCCGTTGAATTCTGAATTTGAACACAGTATTAGCCTGTCGTAGGATTTCTATACAGAAATCAGAGTGCCATAGAATTCTTTATTTGAACACAGAATTAGGCTGTTGTAGGATTTCTCTACAGGAATCGAATTGCCGTAGAATTCTGTGTTTGAACATAGAATTAGGCCTCCTTAGTAGGACTTCTTTAAAAAAATCAGAAATACTTAGGCCGCAGAAATAGGCTGTCGTAGAATTTATATACAGAAATCAGAGTGCCATAGAATTGTGTATTTGAACACAGAATTAGGCTGTCGTAGGATTTCTATACAGAAATCAGACTGCCGTAGAATTCTGTGTTTGAACACAGAATTAGGCCTTCGTAGTAGGATTTCTTTAATAAAAACAGAAATCATTAGGCAGCATAATTTTATGTTTTCCCCGTACAATAGTTCTTAACGTACTACGGTCTTTTCCGTACTACATTTTACCCCGTACTACCGTTTTTCTCGTACTATCGTTTCCACTGTACTATCGTTTTTATCGTATTACCGTTTTCCCTGTAGTACAGTTCTCTAAATACTAAAAATTTTGTTCATACTACCGTTTTCTCCGTAAAACACCGTTTTTCCCGTACTACTGTTTTTCTCGTATTACAGTTTTCCCCGTGCTACCGTTCCCCATACTAAATTTTTCCAGTACTACAGTTTTCCCCATACTACCGTTTCCGTTATACTACGGGTTTCTTCGTACTAAACTTTTTCCCGTACTAACCATTCCACGTACTACCGTTTTCCCTCTACTACAATTTTCGTTGAACCACTGTTTTCTCCGTGCTACCGTTTTTCTCATACTACTGTTGTTGTCCTCGTACTAAAGTTTTACCGTACTAAGGTTTCCACGTTCTACCATTTTCCCGTACTACGGTTTTCCCCGTACTACATTTTCCCCCTTACTACCGTTTTCCTCGTACTACCGTTTCCACTGTGCTGTCATTTTCCCCGTAGTACCGTTCTCAAAGTACTAAAAATTTTGCTCATAGTACCGTTTTCTCCGTACAACTGTTTTCTTCGTGCTATCGTTTTCCCCGTACTATAGTTTTCTAGTACTATAGTTTTACCCATACAACTGTTTTCTTCGTGCTAAAGTTTTCCCCGTACTAACGCTTTCCACGAACTACCGTTTCCGCTATACTACGGTTTTCCTCGTACTAAACTTTTCCCCGTACCAACATTTACCCGTACTTCCGTATTCTCCCTACTACTATTTTCACCGTACCACTGTTTTCCCCGTGCTACAGTTTTTCTCATACTGCTGTTGTTGTCCTCGTACTATAGTTTTCTATTACTACAGTTTTCTCCGTACTACCGTTTTCCTCCAACTACCGTTTTCCACTATACTACGATTTTCCCCGCACTAAACTTTTCCTCGTACCACCGTTTGCTCCGTATAACCTTTTTCCCCATACTACTGTTTTCCCCGTTCTACCGTTTTCCCCTACTACAGTTCTCCCCGTACTACCATTTTCACCGTACTACTGTTTCCACCAAGCTGCGCGTCTTTTTCACTAATACTGGTCACTTCTACTACTACTACTAACAAACTCTGACACTTTGCCAAAGAAAATGATGGCCCATCTGTCATAAAATTATCACTTTTAATTTTTTTAAAATTTTTTTGGACTTTTCCGTGTACTCTAATAAATATCAAAAGTAAATGAAACAGTTTTTTATGTGTGAACAAGGAATTAGCCTATTGTAGGATTTCTGTGCAAAAATCAGACTGCAGTAAAACTATGTGATTGAACACAGAATTGGGCCGTCGTAGTAGGATTTTTTACGAAAAAACAAATCATTAAGCGACAGTATGTTATCTTTGAACACTGAAGTAGGCTGTCGTAGAATTTCTATACAGAAATCGGACTTCCGTAGAATTTTGTTTTTGAACACAGAATTAGGCTGTCGTAGAATTTCTATACAGAAATCAGACTGCCGTAGAATTCTATGTCTGAACACAGAATTAGGACGTCGCAGTAAAATTTCTTTACGAAACAGCGGAAATCATTAGGTGGCAGAATATTATGTTTGAACACAGAATAAGGCTGTGTTAGGATTTCTATACAGAAATCAGATTGCAGTAAAATTCTGTATTTGCACACAGAATTAGGCTGCCGTAGGATTTCTGTACAGAAATGAAACTGCCGTACACTTCTGTGTTTGAACACAGAATTAGGTCTTTGTAGTAGTATTTGTCTAAAAAAACAGAAATCATTAGGCGGCAGAATGTTATGTTTGAACACAGAATTAGGCTGTCGTAGGATTTCTATACAGAAATCAGACTGCAGTAAAATTCTGTGTTTGAACACAGAATTAGGCTGTCATAGGATTTCTGTACAGAAATCAAACTGCCGTACAATTCTGTGTTTGAACACAGAATCAGGCTGTCGTAGGATTTCTGTACAGAAATCAGACTGCAGTAAAATCTGTGTCTGAACACAGAATTAGGCTGTCGTAGGATTTCTGTACAGAAATCAGACTGCCGTAGAATTTTGTGTTTGAACACAGAATTAGGCCTTCGTAGTAGGACTTCTTTAAAAAAAAAAAAAAAACAGAAATCATTAGGCCGGAGAATTGTATGCTTTCCCCATACAACACTTCTTCTCGTACTACGGTTTTCCCCGTACTACATTTTCCACCGTACTTCCGTTTTTCTCGTACTACCGTCTCCACTGTACTATCGTTTTCACCGTATTACCTTTATCAAAGTACTAAAAATTTTGTTCTTGCTACCGTTTTCTCCGTACAACCGTTTTCCCCGTACTACTGTTTTCCTCGTACTACAATTTTCCTCGTGCTATCGTCTTCCCCGTACTATAGTTTTCTATCACTACAGTTTTCCCCGTACTACCGTTTTCCTCCAACTACCGTTTTCCACTATACTACGATCTTCCCCGCACTAAACTTTTCCTCGTATCGCCGTTTGCTCCGTATAACCGCTTTCCCCGTACTACTGTTTTCCTCGTGCTACAGTTTTCCCCGTACTACCGTTTTCCCGTACTACAGTTCTCCCCGTACTACTGTTTTCACCGTACTACTGTTTCCACCGAGCTGCTCATCATTTTCACCAATACTGGTCACTTCTGCTACTACTACTAACAAACTCTGACACTTTGCCAAAGAAACTGATGGCCCATCTGTCATAAAATTATCATTTTTAATTTTTTTAAAATTTTTTTGGACTTTTCCGTGTACTCTAATAAATATCAAAAGTAAATCAAACAGTTTTTTATGTGTGAACAAGGATTGTAGGATTTCTGTGCAAAAATCAGACTGCAGTAAATTATGTGATTGAACACAGAATTGGGCCGTCGTAGTAGGATTTTTTACGAAAAAACAAATCATTAAGCGACAGTATGTTATCTTTGAACACTGAAGTAGGCTGTCGTAGAATTTCTATACAGAAATCGGACTTCCGTAGAATTTTGTTTTTGAACACAGAATTAGGCTGTCGTAGAATTTCTATACAGAAATCAGACTGCCGTAGAATTCTACGTTTGAACGCAGAATTAGGACGTCGAAGTAGGATTTCTTTACTAAAAAATTGAAATCATTAGGTGGCAGAATATTATGTTTGAACACAGAACAAGGCTGTCGTAGGATTTCTGTACAGAAATGAAACTGCCGTACAATTCTGTGTTTGAACACAGAATTAGGCCTTTGTAGTAAGATTTCCCTGAAAGAAAACAGAAATCATTAGGCGGCAGAATGTTGTGTTTGAATCCAGAATTAGGCTGTCGTAGGATTTCTATACAGAAATCAGACTGCAGTAAAATTCTGTGTTTGAACACAGAATTAGGCTGCCGTAGGATTTCTGTACAGAAATCAAATTGCCGTACAATTCTGTGTTTGAACACAGAATCAGGCTGTCGTAGGATTTCTGTACAGAAATCAAATTGTCGTACAATTCTGTGTTCGAGCTCAGGATTAGGCCTTTGCATTAGGACGTCTTTAAAAAAAACAGAAATCATTAGGCCGCAGAACTTTATGTTTTCCGCGTAAAATATTTTTTAACGTACTACGGTTTTTCCCGTACTACATTTTACCCCGTACTACCGTTTTTCTCGTACTACCGTTTCCACTGTACTATCGTTTTCCCCGAAATACCGTTTTCCCTGTAGTTCAGTTCTGAAAGTACTAAAAATTTTGTTCATGCTTCCGTTTTCTACGCACAACCGTTTTCCCCGTACTACTGTTTTCCTCGTACTACAGTTTTGCCCGTGCTACCATTTGCCCCATACTACAGTTTTCTCGTACAACAGTTTTCCGCATGCTACCGTTTCCGTTATACTACGGTTTTCTTCGTACTAAACTTTTTCCCGTACTAACCATTCCCCGTACTACCGTTTTCACCCTACTACAATTTTGACCAAACCACTGTTTTTTCCATGCTACCGTTTTTATCATACTACAGTTGTTGTCCCCGTACTCAAGTCCCCTTAGAGTAGTTCTTCCCGTACTATGGTATTCCCCCTTACTACATTTTCCCCCTTACTACCGTTTTCCTCGTACTACCGTTTCCACTGTACTATCATTTTCCCCGTATTACCGTTTTCCCCCTAGTACCGTTCTCAAAGTACTAAAACTTCTGTTCATAGTACCGTTTCCCCCGTACAACCGTTTTCCTCGTACTACTGTTTTCATAGTACTACAGTTTTCCTCGTGCTATCGTCTTCCGCGTACTATAGTTTTCTAGTGCTACCGTTTTCCTCGTGCCTAGTTTTCCTCCAACTGCCGTATTCCACTATACTACGGTTTTCCCCGTACTTAACTTTTCCTCGTATCACCGTTTGCTCCGTACAACAGTTTTCCCCGTACTACTGTTTTCCCGTACTAAAGCTTTTCCCGTATTACCGTTTTCCACCAACTAGTGTTTCCACTACACTACGGTTTCCCTCGTATTAAACTTTTCCCCGTACCAACATTTCCCCGTACTACCGTTTTCCCCCTACTACTATTTACACCTTACCACTGTTTCCCCGTGCTACCGTTTTTCTCATACTACTGTTGTTGTCTCCGTACTAATAGGGAACGCCAGCATTTTTACTGAAATGGCAATTTCATACAAAAACGGAAACGGTAACGATAAATGACATTATACATACAAATCAGAGATTTGATTATTCTACGCAAAACAAAGTTTCGCTTTTAATTAACTGAAATTATTTGGTGACGGGTAATTGAATACTGAGCGACACAGAAATTGATTTAAAGTATTTTATAAAAGAGGAGTAGTCGGAATTATAGTTGAAATGAAGAATGAATAACCGGAAAGTTTTATTAAAAATAATTGTAAAAAACATGTGTATAGGAAAGTGATTTATACGTGGAAAATGCTGAAAGAAAAATGAAAATGAAGATGAAAAACAATATTTATTTATTTATTTGACAAAACTTTTCATTTTTTATTGTGAAAAATTTCCCGTTTTTCCCTGCACAAGTTGGATTAACAAATCACTAACTTTTTTCCGCTCTTCAATCTCGGCTTCAGTCTTTAAAAAAAGGATTTTTAATTCTTCGGCCTTGTTCTGAGCCTCCATTTCACGAATCCGAGTTTCCTCTCTGCGGATGTCGAGTTCAGACTGGTGTACACAATATAACATTAGGCTTTACATAATCAAAAATTAAGCAATTGAAACTCATTTAGTTTTACAACGGTCATAAACGACACCACTCCATCAACTTTCAATCGGTCGTTCTTCCCAATGGGTTAATCTTAAATATGTTTGGCTCTGTTGTGGGCAGACGCCATGACAGTTTCATGTTGGCTAAAAGCCGCCTTCGGGAAAAATTAGAGCGACATTTCATGTCATGGCGAAAACCTCCATATGTATATGCAGACTCCGGGTATCCTCTTTCAAAAAACATAATA
This sequence comes from Pseudolycoriella hygida, assembly GCA_029228625.1. Taxonomy (NCBI): domain Eukaryota; kingdom Metazoa; phylum Arthropoda; class Insecta; order Diptera; family Sciaridae; genus Pseudolycoriella; species Pseudolycoriella hygida. Next base: position 75,247,467 of record CM055404.1, read on the forward strand.
GTCCCGTTCAAAGGAGCCTAAAAGAAAAAAGACTCAACAAAGTTATGAGTAAGTTAAGAGTTTCTGTGGAGTGGGGCTTCGCAAAAGTGATCAATTTATTTTCTTTTGTCGATTATAAAAAAAATTTAAAAATACAAAAGCAAACGGTAACAACATTTTATAAAGTTGCGACAATCCTAACAAACTGTCATACTTGTTTGTATGACAGTGAAGTTACTCAGTATTTTAATTGTGACCCTCCCGAACTTCAATTATATTTAAATGATAATAAATAAAAAAATAAACAAATAAATATATATAAATGATAATAAATAAGTCAGCAATTAATTGAATACAAAATAATTTTTTATTTTCTTATATTTTCTGCAGTTTGACAATCACTGTTAGTGATTTTCTTCTATTTTAAAATTTTCCGAACTTTTTCAAAAAAATAAAATAACATAAAAACAGCATCAAAATTCCTGTACAACCTCAGAGAAAATTACCAAGTCTCTGATTTCTCCTAGTGTCATTTACCGTTACCGTTTCCGTTTTTGTATGAAATTGCCATTTCAGTAAGAATGCTGGCGTTCTCTAATGTTTCCACGTTCTACCGTTTTCTCCGTACAATAGTTCTTCTCGTACTACGGTTTTCCCCGTACTACATTTTCTACCGTACTACCGTTTTTCTCGTACTTCCGTTTACCGTACTAATGATTTTCACGTTCCACCGTTTTCTTCGTACAATATGTAACGCCAGCACTTCAGGACCAAGACGTTATTTTCGAACGGACGATAATTGTAACCAATCATATTTCCAGATTTATCGTTTACGATAAATTTCTATTTCGAAGACGGTAATCGCCTCATTGTGATTAGAATTATTGTCCGTTCAAATATAGCGTCTTCGGCCTGAAGTGCTGGCGTTGCCTAATAGTTCTTCCCGTGCTACGGTTTTCCTGAACAAGGAATTAGCCTGTTGTAGGATTTCTGTACGAAAATCAGACTGCAGTAAAATTCTGTGTTTGAACATAGAATTAGGCCGTCGCACAGTGGTTTAAACCATTACAAAAAAGCACTCTGCGTCGTTGTAGGATTTCTTCACGAAAAAATAGAAATCATTAGGCGGCAGAATGTTACGTTTGAACACAGAATTAGGCTGTCGTAGGATTTCTATACAGAAATCAGTCTGCAGTAAAATTCTGTGTTCGAATACAGAATTAGGCTGTCGTAGGATTTCTGTACAGAAATCAGATTTCCGCAGAATTCTTTGTTCAAGCAAAGAATTAGGCTGTCGTAGAATTTCTATACAGGAGTCAGACAGCTGCAGAATTTTGTGTTTAAACACAAAATTAGGCTTTCTTAGTAGGATTTCTTTGAAAAAAAAAAAAAAACGGAAATCATTAGGTCGTATAATTTTGAATTTGAACACAGTATTAGCCTGTCGTAGGAATTCTATTCAGAGTGCCATAGAATTCTGTATTTGAACACAGAATTAGGCTGTTGTAGGATTTCTCTACAGAAATCAGATTGCCGTAGAATTCTGTGTTTGAACACAGAATTAGGTCTTCTTAGTAGGATTTCTTTAAAAAAATCAGAAATAATTAGGCCGCAGAATTTTATATTTGAACACAGAATTAGGCTGTCGTAGAATTTCTATACAGAAATCGGACTTCCGTAGAATTTTGTTTTTGAACACAGAATTAGGCTGTCGTAGAATTTCTATACAGAAATCAGACTGCCGTAGAATTCTACGTTTGAACGCAGAATTAGGACGTCGCAGTAGGATTTCTTTACTAAAAAATTGAAATCATTAGGTGGCAGAATATTATGTTTGAACACAGAATAAGGCTGTCGTAGGATTTCTGTACAGAAATCAAATTGTCGTACAATTCTGTGTTTGAACACAGAATTAGGCCTTTGTAGTATGATTTCTCTAAAAGAAAACAGATATCATTAGGCGGCAGAATGTTGTGTTTGAACACAGAATTAGGCTGTCGTAGGATTTCTATACAGAAATCAGACTGCAGTAAAATTCTGTGTTTGAACACAGAATTAGGCTGTCGTAGGATTTCTGTACAGAAATCAAATTGTCGTACAATTCTGTGTTTGAACACAGAATTAGGCTGTCGTAGGATTTCTGTACAGAAATCAGACTGCCGTAGAATTCTGTGTTCGAGCTCAGGATTAGGCCTTTGCATTAGGACGTCTTTAAAAAAAACAGAAATCATTAGGCCGCAGAACTTTATGTTTTCCCCGTAAAATATTTTTTAACGGACTACGGTTTTTCCCGCACTACATTTTACCCCGTACTACCGTTTTTCTCGTACTACCGTTTCCACTGTAGTATCGTTTTCCCCGAAATACCGTTTTCCCTGTAGTTCAGTTCTGAAAGTACTAAAAATTTTGTTCATGCTTCCGTTTTCTACGCACAACCGTTTTCCCCGTACTACTGTTTTCCTCGTACTACAGTTTTGCCCGTGCTACCATTTGCCCCATACTATAGTTTTCTCGTACAACAGTTTTCCGCATGCTACCGTTTCCGTTATACTACGGTTTTCTTCGTACTAAACTTTTTCCCGTACTAACCATTACCCTACTACCGTTTTCACCCTACTACAATTTTGACCAAACCACTGTTTTTTCCATGCTACCGTTTTTATCATACTACAGTTGTTGTCCCCGTACTCAAGTTTTACATCACTAATGTTTCCACGTTCTACCATTTTCCCCTTAGAGTAGTTCTTCCCGTACTATGGTATTCCCCCTTACTACATTTTCCCCCTTACTACCGTTTTTCTCGTACTACCGTTTCCACTGTACTATCATTTTCCCCGTATTACCGTTTTCCCCCTAGTACCGTTCTCAAAGTACTAAAACTTTTGTTCATAGTACCGTTTCCCCCGTATAACCGTTTTCCTCGTACTACTGTTTTCATAGTACTACAGTTTTCCTCGTGCTATCGTCTTCCGCGTACTATAGTTTTCTAGTGCTACCGTTTTCCTCGTGCCTAGTTTTCCTCCAACTGCCGTATTCCACTATACTACGGTTTTCCCCGTACTTAACTTTTCCTCGTATCACCGTTTGCTCCGTACAACAGTTTTCCCCGTACTACTGTTTTCCCGTACTAAAGCTTTTCCCGTATTACCGTTTTCCACCAACTACTGTTTCCACTACACTACGGTTTCCCTCGTACTAAACTTTTCCCCGTACCAACATTTCCCCGTACTACCGTTTTCCCCCTACTACTATTTACACCTTACCACTGTTTCCCCGTGCTACCGTTTTTCTCATACTACTGTTGTTGTCTCCGTACTAATGTTTCCACGTTCTACCGTTTTCTCCGTACAATAGTTCTTCTCGTACTACGGTTTTTCCCGTACTACATTTTCTACCGTACTACCGTTTTTCTCGTACTTCCGTTTACCGTACTAATGATTTTCACGTTCCACCGTTTTCGTCGTACAATATGTAACGCCAGCACTTCAGGACCAAGACGTTATTTTCGAACGGACGATAATTGTAACCAATCATATTTCCAGATTTATCGTTTACGATAAATTTCTATTTCGAAGACGGTAATCGCCTCATTGTGATTAGAATTATTGTCCGTTCAAATATAGCGTCTTCGGCCTGAAGTGCTGGCGTTGCCTAATAGTTCTTCCCGTGCTACGGTTTTCCTGAACAAGGAATTAGCCTGTTGTAGGATTTCTGTACGAAAATCAGACTGCAGTAAAATTCTGTGTTTGAACATAGAATTAGGCCGTCGCACAGTGGTTTAAACCATTACAAAAAAGCACTCTGCGTCGTTGTAGGATTTCTTCACGAAAAAATAGAAATCATTAGGCGGCAGAATGTTACGTTTGAACACAGAATTAGGCTGTCGTAGGATTTCTATACAGAAATCAGTCTGCAGTAAAATTTTGTGTTCGAATACAGAATTAGGCTGTCGTAGGATTTCTGTACAGAAATCAGATTTCCGCAGAATTCTTTGTTCAAGCAAAGAATTAGGCTGTCGTAGAATTTCTATACAGGAGTCAGACAGCTGCAGAATTTTGTGTTTAAACACAAAATTAGGCTTTCTTAGTAGGATTTCTTTGAAAAAAAAAAAACGGAAATCATTAGGTCGTATAATTTTGAATTTGAACACAGTATTAGCCTGTCGTAGGAATTCTATTCAGAGTGCCATAGAATTCTGTATTTGAACACAGAATTAGGCTGTTGTAGGATTTCTCTACAGAAATCAGATTGCCGTAGAATTCTGTGTTTGAACACAGAATTAGGTCTTCTTAGTAGGATTTCTTTAAAAAAATCAGAAATACTTAGGCCGCAGAATTTTATATTTGAACACAGAATTAGGCTGTCGAAGAATTTCTATACAGAAATCGGACTTCCGTAGAATTTTGTTTTTGAACACAGAATTAGGCTGTCGTAGAATTTCTATACAGAAATCAGACTGCCGTAGAATTCTACGTTTGAACGCAGAATTAGGACGTCGCAGTAGGATTTCTTTACTAAAAAATTGAAATCATTAGGTGGCAGAATATTATGTTTGAACACAGAATAAGGCTGTCGTAGGATTTCTGTACAGAAATGAAACTGCCGTACAATTCTGTGTTTGAACACAGAATTAGGCATTTGTAGTATGATTTCTCTAAAAGAAAACAGATATCATTAGGCGGCAGAATGTTGTGTTTGAACACAGAATTAGGCTGTCGTAGGATTTCTATACAGAAATCAGACTGCAGTAAAATTCTGTGTTTGAACACAGAATTAGGCTGTCGTAGGATTTCTGTACAGAAATCAAATTGTCGTACAATTCTGTGTTTGAACACAGAATCAGGCTGTCGTAGGATTTCTGTACAGAAATCAGACTGCCGTAGAATTCTGTGTTCGAGCTCAGGATTAGGCCTTTGCATTAGGACGTCTTTAAAACAAACAGAAATCATTAGGCCGCAGAACTTTATGTTTTCCCCGTAAAATATTTTTTATCGTACTACGGTTTTTCCCGCACTACAT
>CM055404.1:75252964-75281440 GCA_029228625.1 Pseudolycoriella hygida
CACAACATTCTGCCGCCTAATGATATCTGTTTTCTTTTAGAGAAATCATACTACAACTGCCTAATTCTGTGTTCAAACACAGAATTGTACGGCAGTTTCATTTCTGTACAGAAATCCTACGACAGCCTTATTCTGTGTTCAAACATAATATTCTGCCACCTAATGATTTCAATTTTTTAGTAAAGAAATCCTACTGCGACGTCCTAATTCTGCGTTCAAACGTAGAATTCTACGGCAGTCTGATTTCTGTATAGAAATTCTACGACAGCCTAATTCTGTGTTCAAAAACAAAATTCTACGGAAGTCCGATTTCTGTATAGAAATTCTACGACAGCCTAATTCTGTGTTCAAATATAAAATTCTGCGGCCTAAGTATTTCTGATTTTTTTAAAGAAATCCTACTAAGAAGACCTAATTCTGTGTTCAAACACAGAATTCTACGGCAATCTGATTTCTGTAGAGAAATCCTACAACAGTCTAATTCTGTGTTCAAATACAGAATTCTATGGCACTCTGAATAGAATTCCTACAACAGGCTAATACTGTGTTCAAATTCAAAATTATACGACCTAATGATTTCCGTTTTTTTTTTTTTTCAAAGAAATCCTACTAAGAAAGCCTAATTTTGTGTTTAAACACAAAATTCTGCAGCTGTCTGACTCCTGTATAGAAATTCTACGACAGCCTAATTCTTTGCTTGAATAAAGAATTCTGCGGAAATCTGATTTCTGTACAGAAATCCTACGACAGCCTAATTCTGTATTCGAACACAGAATTTTACTGCAGACTGATTTCTGTATAGAAATCCTACGACAGCCTAATTCTGTGTTCAAACGTAACATTCTGCCGCCTAATGATTTCTATTTTTTCGTGAAGAAATCCTACAACGACGCAGAGTGCTTTTTTGTAATGGTTTAAACCACTGTGCGACGGCCTAATTCTATGTTCAAACACAGAATTTTACTGCAGTCTGATTTTCGTACAGAAATCCTACAACAGGCTAATTCCTTGTTCAGGAAAACCGTAGCACGGGAAGAACTATTAGGCAACGCCAGCACTTCAGGCCGAAGACGCTATATTTGAACGGACAATAATTCTAATCACAATGAGGCGATTACCGTCTTCGAAATAGAAATTTATCGTAAACGATAAATCTGGAAATATGATTGGTTACAATTATCGTCCGTTCGAAAATAACGTCTTGGTCCTGAAGTGCTGGCGTTACATATTGTACGACGAAAACGGTGGAACGTGAAAATCATTAGTACGGTAAACGGAAGTACGAGAAAAACGGTAGTACGGTAGAAAATGTAGTACGGGAAAAACCGTAGTACGAGAAGAACTATTGTACGGAGAAAACGGTAGAACGTGGAAACATTAGTACGGAGACAACAACAGTAGTATGAGAAAAACGGTAGCACGGGGAAACAGTGGTAAGGTGTAAATAGTAGTAGGGGGAAAACGGTAGTACGGGGAAATGTTGGTACGGGGAAAAGTTTAGTACGAGGGAAACCGTAGTGTAGTGGAAACAGTAGTTGGTGGAAAACGGTAATACGGGAAAAGCTTTAGTACGGGAAAACAGTAGTACGGGGAAAACTGTTGTACGGAGCAAACGGTGATACGAGGAAAAGTTAAGTACGGGGAAAACCGTAGTATAGTGGAATACGGCAGTTGGAGGAAAACTAGGCACGAGGAAAACGGTAGCACTAGAAAACTATAGTACGCGGAAGACGATAGCACGAGGAAAACTGTAGTACTATGAAAACAGTAGTACGAGGAAAACGGTTATACGGGGGAAACGGTACTATGAACAAAAGTTTTAGTACTTTGAGAACGGTACTAGGGGGAAAACGGTAATACGGGGAAAATGATAGTACAGTGGAAACGGTAGTACGAGAAAAACGGTAGTAAGGGGGAAAATGTAGTAAGGGGGAATACCATAGTACGGGAAGAACTACTCTAAGGGGAAAATGGTAGAACGTGGAAACATTAGTGATGTAAAACTTGAGTACGAGGACAACAACTGTAGTATGATAAAAACGGTAGCATGGAAAAAACAGTGGTTTGGTCAAAATTGTAGTAGGGTGAAAACGGTAGTAGGGTAATGGTTAGTACGGGAAAAAGTTTAGTACGAAGAAAACCGTAGTATAACGGAAACGGTAGCATGCGGAAAACTGTTGTACCAGAAAACTATAGTATGGGGCAAATGGTAGCACGGGCAAAACTGTAGTACGAGGAAAACAGTAGTACGGGGAAAACGGTTGTGCGTAGAAAACGGAAGCATGAACAAAATTTTTAGTACTTTCAGAACTGAACTACAGGGAAACGGTATTTCGGGGAAAACGATACTACAGTGGAAACGGTAGTACGAGAAAAACGGTAGTACGGGGCAAAATGTAGTGCGGGAAAAACCGTAGTACGTTAAAAAATATTTTACGGGGAAAACATAAAGTTCTGCGGCCTAATGATTTCTGTTTGTTTTAAAGACGTCCTAATGCAAAGGCCTAATCCTGAGCTCGAACACAGAATTCTACGGCAGTCTGATTTCTGTACAGAAATCCTACGACAGCCTGATTCTGTGTTCAAACACAGAATTGTACGACAATTTGATTTCTGTACAGAAATCCTACGACAGCCTAATTCTGTGTTCAAACACAACATTCTGCCGCCTAATGATATCTGTTTTCTTTTAGAGAAATCATACTACAAATGCCTAATTCTGTGTTCAAACACAGAATTGTACGGCAGTTTCATTTCTGTACAGAAATCCTACGACAGCCTTATTCTGTGTTCAAACATAATATTCTGCCACCTAATGATTTCAATTTTTTAGTAAAGAAATCCTACTTCGACGCCCTAATTCTGCGTTCAAACGTAGAATTCTACGGCAGTCTGATTTCTGTATAGAAATTCTACGACAGCCTAATTCTGTGTTCAAAAACAAAATTCTACGGAAGTCCGATTTCTGTATAGAAATTCTACGACAGCCTACTTCAGTGTTCAAAGATAACATACTGTCGCTTAATGATTTGTTTTTTCGTAAAAAATCCTACTACGACGGCCCAATTCTGTGTTCAATCACATAATTTTACTGCAGTCTGATTTTTGCACAGAAATCCTACAATCCTTGTTCACACATAAAAAACTGTTTGATTTACTTTTGATATTTACACGGAAAAGTCCAAAAAAATTTTAAAAAAATTAAAAATGATAATTTTATGACAGATGGGCCATCAGTTTCTTTGGCAAAGTGTCAGAGTTTGTTAGTAGTAGTAGCAGAAGTGACCAGTATTGGTGAAAATGATGGGCAGCTCGGTGGAAACAGTAGTACGGTGAAAACAGTAGTACGGGGAGAACTGTAGTACGGGAAAACGGTAGTACGGGGAAAACTGTAGCACGAGGAAAACAGTAGTACGGGGAAAGCGGTTATACGGAGCAAACGGCGATACGAGGAAAAGTTTAGTGCGGGGAAAATCGTAGTATAGTGGAAAACGGTAGTTGGAGGAAAACGGTAGTACGGGGAAAACTGTAGTGATAGAAAACTATACTACGGCGAAGACGATAGCACGAGGAAAATTGTAGTACGAGGAAAATAGTAGTACGGGGAAAACGGTTGTAGGGAGAAAATGGTAGCAATAACAAAACTTTTAGTACTTTGATAAAGGTAATATGGTAAAAACGATAGTACAGAGGAGACGGTAGTACGAGAAAAACGGATGTACGGTGGAAAATGTAGTACGGGAAAACCGTAGTACGGGAAGAACTATTGTACGGGGAAAACGGTAGAACGTGAAAACATTAGTACGGGGACAACAACAGTAGTCTCAGAATACGGAAGTACGGGGAAATGTTGGAACGGGGAAAAGTTTAGTACGAGGAAAACCGTAGCATAGGGGAAACGATAGTTCGTGGAAAGCGTTAGTACAGGGAAAACTTTAGCTCGAGGAAAACAAGAGTACGGGTAAAACTATAGTACTAAAAAACTATAGTACGGGGACGACGATAGCACGAAGAAAACAGTTGAACGGAGAAAACAATTGTACGGATAAAACGGTACTATGAACAAAATTTTTAGTACTTTGAGAACGGTACTACGGGGAAATTGACAGCACAGTGGAAACGGTAGTACGAGGAAAACGGTAGTAAGGGGGAAAATGTAGTACGGGGAATACAGTAGTACGGGAAGAACTACTGTATGGGGAAAGTGGTAGAACGTGGAAACCTTAGTACGGTAAAACTTTAGTACGAGGACAACAACAGTAGTATGAGAAAAACGGTAGCACGGAGAAAACAGTGGTTCGGCGAAAATTGTATTAGGGTGAAAACGGTAGTACGGGGAATGGTTAGTACGGGAAAAAGTTTAGTACGAAGAAACCCGTAGTATAACGGAAACGGTAGTATGGGTAAAACTGTAGTACGGGAAAAATTTAGTGTGGGGAAAACGGTAGCACGATGAAAATTGTAATACGAGAAAAACAGTAGTACGGGGAAAACGGTTGTACGGAGAAAACGGTAGTATGAACAAAATTTTTAGTACTTTGAGAACTGTACTACAGGGAAAACGGTAATACGATAAAAACGATAGTACAGTGGAAACGGTAGTACGAGAAAAACTATTGTACGGAGAAAACCTAAAATTCTGCTGCCTAATGATTTCTGTTTTTATTAAAGAAATCCTACTACGAAGGCCTAATTCTGTGTTCAAACACAGAATTCTACGGCAGTCTGATTTCTGTATAGAAATCCTACGACAGCCTAATTCTGTGTTGAAATACAGAATTCTATGGCACTCCGATTTTTGTATAGAAATCCTACGAAAGCCTAATTCTATGTTCAAACACAGAATTTTACTGCAGTCTGATTTTTGTACAGAAATCCTACAACAGGCTAATTCCTTGTTCAGGAAAACCGTAGCACTTCAGGACGAAGACGCTATATTTGAACGGACAATAATTCAAATCACAATGAGGCGATTACCGTCTTCGAAATAGAAATTTATCGTAAACGATAAATCTGGAATTATGATTGGTTACAAATATCGTCCGTTCGAAAATAGCGTCTTGGTGCTGGCGTTACATATTATACGGCGAAAACGGTGGAACGTGAAAAGCATTGACCTTATACTGGTGTACTGTTATAGAGTTAGACGTGCTTAAGATCGCTTCTGCTTATTTTTTGTAAAAGTCCTTGTAAAGTCCTGTGCATAAGTGAAATTTTAAAATTAGACGAATGTTGAACGGTCTGTTTATACAGACACGACATAAATTTGGTGAAATTCCACAGTTTAAAGTATAAAAATCACAAAATTTGCTTTTTGATGAAAGTTGAATTTTGAAGTAACGGATCATCAACCGGTATACTGCATCAAAACAACTGAATGTAAACATACGCACCCATTGGAAATCACTGGTTAATTTTATATTTGGTATTTGTCCGTCCTGTGCGCTTCAGACTGTTTAGTGGCGAGTGAAGTCGAGGTTCTATTCAACTTTTTATGTTCTGGTTTGCAAGAAACTATATTCAAGGGTGTTTGTTTACCTGTTATTACCGTCACCTGAAAACTGTCATAATTTTCGGCCGAAGCCGTATACATTTATAGCCACGTAACTTTTTCGAATTTTTTTAATTGATTGTCTAATTTTACATTATGGTAATCAATCACTATTGCGGAGAAGCTTGCTTCTCAGCCAGAACATCGGATAAATCTTCATTGAATTGCTTCATCTGCGATAAGAAATTCAACGCTAAGTGTTTTGGAGTAACCCAACAACAGAATGTGAAGCTTATTTTATCGGATCAGAACTTTCTGTTCATGTGCTTTAAGTGCATCGAAAGAGTTCAGAAAATGAAACAACGATACCGGAAATCGGAAAATACCAGCGCATCAATGTCTTCTGATGTAGCAAACGTTAATATTGACCAATCTTCCAGTGAATATCGCTCCACTTTAATTGATATGATGACTCTTATGACACAAATGAATGAAAAATTATCGGCTATAAACAATTGTAATGTAGATGTGCAAAAAAATCCAAATAACAACAGCATGACTTCGGATGAATATGTGAACAAATCTGAATTTTCAACATTTATGCAAAGTTTTTCGGCGTTTCATGCTAAAATTGACCAGAATTATACTGCACAGAGATCTTTTGAAACGAGGAATAGTTCTTTGATAATAGATAAACTGAACGAATTAATTGAGAAAAGCACCTCTCCTGCAATTCAATCGAAGATAATTACCCTTGGAAACAAAAGAGTAAATGGAACTCCATTAATGAAAAGTAAAAACCCACTTGATTGGTCGTTTTCTTGCAACCAATCATTGATGGAGAATGAACACAACGAACTCTTCCAGATGTTAAGTGGCTTTGAGAAAAACACTTGGGCATCATTCGATAATATTCGTGACAAGTTGAACGACACGATGGAAACAGTGTCGAACATAGAATCGATCTGCAAGAACATCAGTTTCAGGAACAACGCATTGGAATCGCCTGTAACTGAACTCGTGAAAATGGATGTTCTACAGATGATTCAAGACAAATGTGTAATGATTGACAAGAAAATGACGGATATGAGAATTGATATGGAAAAAAGTGTGGCTGCAGATAGTGAATGCGAAAACTCAGATTTGACAACACAACAGTTACGTGAACGTTTCTTGAAAATAATAGACGATGACCATAGCAATGTTCTACCAGTGGACGACAATTTGTTAATTGATAACTCATTGAACTACCCTGCCATCGACGAACTCACAATGAAGACATCTCTTGAGCTACAACTGCGATCTAGGATAGGATCTCCTTCACTCACCAATGACGTTCCTACTGACTCGGAACGTACAAATTTGTGTACTCCTTCTAATGACACAACATCGAAACGTAGTCTTCACCTACTGGGTAACAATATTAGACCAACTCCGTTAGATAGTCAATTCCACATTTCACCATTTCCAACAAGTGTCACGCATGATAACATTCTACAATACATTGCTGAGAATGCTAACATTGAAAAGAAACAAATAAAAATACGCCGTCTCACTAAGAAAGGCCAGGACATATCTACTCTACACCACATAAACTTCAAAATAGAGACAACCACCAATATTTCCAATATTATTAATCAATCCAATTTCTGGCCAAAACACATTAAAATAAAGCCATGGATAGAAAAAGCAAAGCCTGGAGATGCTACTGCGCCAGTTCCTTTTTTCTTCAACAAATCGACGTAACCGAACATTTAAGAGCTTCGGTTGAAATCTCTGAAATCGAAACCACAACTGAGCCGAAATCTTCCGTAAATATCGTAAAAACTTCACGACCAGCTTATTTGTCATTATATTATAATAACATCCGTGGAATGGTGGGTAAGAAAGACCATATACTGCTCTCAACTACTGCATCGGACTATGACGTTTTTGTATTCTCTGAGACCTGGTTGAAAAAAGACAAATTCAATGCTGAATTCTTTGATCCTCGATTTTCAGTGTATCGCAAAGATCGATCGGAATCAAACATTGATGCTGGAAAAGGAGTGGGTGTTCTGATATCAATCGATTCCAAGTACGACAGTGAGATTGTCAAAATACCCGACATGGATCCACTTGAAGCAATATGTATAAAGGTCAACTTTCAATCGTCAAGCACATGTTTATACATCTACGGATTATACATACAATTTGGTGCTGCGGAAGAAGTTTATACTTCCCATTTGTCGGCCATAATTAAGGCGCATTCTATGATTAAACACGGTGACATGTTTGTGGCAATTGGAGACTTTAATATGTCAACGGCAAAATGGTCAAAGAACGATGAAGGTTTTGATTAATTACCATTGATTGGTGAATCTGATTCAGCTCAAGCCAGGATTGCACGGTCGATGACCTCCTCTCTTCTTGAATGTGGTCTCTTTCAGATGACGAACTTTGAAAATGTTTCAAACAATGTTTTAGACCTCGTTTTTACGAACGTGCCCGAGCTTTTTTTGGTCACGACTGCTGACTTACCAATAATTCCGGACATATTACAAGACGATGCTCATGTTCCGATGCACTGTTTGATTGAATGCGAACCCTGTTCATATCCAACACCTCAATCATCGGAATATATATACTGTTTCAAGAAAGCACCATTCAATTCGATTCGAAAAGATCTCGCTGATACCGATCTCAATTCGTTGTTCGCTGACAAGGATTTGGATGGAATGGTAGAAGCGCTTTACAGTAGATGTTATGAGATTTTCGATCGACATATCCCTAAAGCTTCACTCCGTTTGACGAATCATCCAGTATGGTATCACCTCAAAAACAGGAGAAACCACGCTTATAGAAAGTTTCTCAACCCATCAACGAACAGTGATAAAGCAGACCGGGAGGTGGAGTTTATAAAATCAAAGGATGAATTCAAGTCGTATCAAAATGAGCTATTCAATTCATTCATGAAGGACCTAGCTTCAGGCTATAAGAAAAATCCGAAGAAGTTTTGGAACTACATAAACTCAAAATACAGGACAAGTTCGCTACCAGGAAAGATGTACTACGAAAATGAACAAGCCACAAGCGACAAGGAAAAGGCCGACTTATTCGCTATATTCTTTTCCTCGGTTTACGCATTGAATGAGAACGAAAACGACGATGAAAATACATTGATTAATCATATTGCATCACGAGTTGATCACGGATTTCTCAACATTACAATAACGCCTGATGTAGTTCGCCAAGTATTGGAACGAATGGACCTCAACAAAGGAGTAGGTACTGATAAAATGTCACCGTTGTTTCTTCGTGCATGCTCAGATTTATTGGATTTGCCGCTCTCAATGATTTATTCAAGATCATTATCAGACTTGTGCTATCCCAAATTATGGAAAACCGGATATATAAATCTGGCAAGAAATCAGACGTGAAGAATTATCGGGGTGTCTGCGTTTCCTCGAATTTCGCTAAAGTTTTTGAAATCATCGTTTTTGACCAGCTAAAATTCAACATTTATCCGCATTTAAGTTCGAGTCATCATGGCTTCTTTCCGGGAAGGCGAGTTGAATCGAATCTAATGGTTCTTTCAATCCTTGTGAATGATAGTTTTTGCGATAACTGCCAGACTGACATTTTTTACGCTGACATTCGAAAGGCATTCGATGTGATAAGAGTTATCTTGCTTATACACAAGTTATCGGATAAAAAGTTTAGATTGAGCAACCAACTGCTTCTATGGTTTCTTTCGTTTTTCCGAGATCGTAAGCAATTCGTTAAGATCAACTCAAGCAAGTCTTTTGAAATAAATGTCCTATCCGGTATAGGACAAGGATCGATCTTGGCATCTCTAAACTTTTTGGTCTACTTCAACGACTCGGATTGTAGTTCACCAGATACTGTGGATATCAACTTTGCAGACGATAAAAAAATTGTTCATAACAAAATTGCTTCAGCTGATGACACCAAGTTATTGCAATCCTCAATAGATGAATTTGTAGAATGGTGCTCTCAAAATGGCTTCGAGCTGAATAATGGAAAATGTAAAGTAATGACAATCTCGAGGAAACGATCTCCGATAGAAACCGATTACTTTATAAATGGTTCGCTGATAGAGCGTGTATGCAGTTACAAAGACTTAGGAACAATATACAATGACAATTTTTCGTTCAACGAACATTTCGAATTGGCGGCGAAAAAAGGCATGTCAATGTTGTCCTTCGTAAAACGCCAATGCTACGGTAAATTTAACGTAGACACAGCTAGGATGCTCTATTCCGCCATTGTCCGTTCACATTTAGAATTCGCTTCCGCAGTTTGGTCACCACATCACAATGTTCACATGCAATCATTAGAGAGTGTGCAAAGGCAATTTGTCCTATACGCCAACAAGGACCGTTACATTGACGAAAGCAGTGATACTTATAGACTACGCCCTTATCTAGTAAGGTGCAATGAACTGAACCTCGTGTCTTTGGTACGTAGACGTACAAACGCTGCAGTGTTTTTTATACATGACGTGCTGACCGGCAAGATCAACGCGCAGTTCATACGAGACAGGATAATGCTGTATGATGGACGGAGGTCATTGCGAAATCCTTCGTTTATTCGCATAAAAGGCAACAACTGCGATTACTCTCGGTTCTCCTCGTTCGACTTTGCCTGCCAATTATTTAACATGGCTGCAAAACATGTGGATCCCACACTACCTTCAAAAGATTTTCGTAGATGTATCTTAGAGCTGGACGACTCAGACTTTGGAAGATTTGGAAATCCTGACACGACATAGTGTCTTTTTTTTTGGTGTTTTTTTTCCGCTGTGAAAGAAACGAGAAAGCACCAGACCCGGTGATTAATAGTTAAATTTGATGATAATTTGCAAAAATTAAATTTTTTGTTTGTTCACAGAGGTTTTTCATGCATTCTACACTAAAGTGACGTAGCTATTGTTTGCTTCAAAGACTCGACATAACCCCTTCGGTGACTTGATTCATCTTGACAACACCATTTATGGCAACTGTTTTTCATTTATATTTCTTATTTGTATTTTTGTATTTTTATTTATTCTGTATTTGTTACAATTTGACAAAAACCTATTCGGTTATTTGACCATACTGACAAGACCATTTTTGGAAACTATTTTTAATGTTTATTTTATTTTATTTTGTTTTCTACTTTAATTTATTCCGTATTTGTTCCAATTTGACACTTATAATTCCATGTGTACTTCTTTAAATCATTCCTTTTTGTTGTATTTATTTATTCTTATTTATTTTTATTTTTTATTTTTTATTTATTTTTGCTTTATTTTTGCTGTTACTGTGTCAATGTTAATATTTAGTTAAGAAATATTATAACGTTTGCATGGTTTTTTAACGAGGGCTATGACTACAGTCATAGTCACTCTTTTTCCATGTCGGCTAGAAAATAGTAGACAATAAAAGTAAATATCATCATTAGTACGGTAAACGGAAGTACGAGAAAAACGGTAGTACGGTGGAAAATGTAGTACGGGTAAAACCGTAGTACAATAAGAACTATTGTACGGGGAAAACGGTAGAACGTGGAAACATTAGTACGGAGACAACAACAGTAGTATGAGAAAAACGGTAGCACGGGGAAACAGTGGTAAGGTGTAAATAGTAGTAGGGGGGAAACGGTAGTACGGGGAAATGTTGGTACGGTGAAAAGTTTAGTTCGAGGGAAACCGTAGTGTAGTGGAAACAGTAGTTGGTGGAAAACGGTAACACGGGAAAAACTGTAGTACGGGAAGACAGACGTACGGGGAAAACGGTTGTACGGAGCAAACGGTGATACGAGGAAATGTTTAGTACGAGGAAAACCGTAGTATAGTGGAATACGGTAGTTGGAGGAAAACTTGGCACGAGGTAAGCCTCAGTGACGCAAGCTTACGATCGAGTGAAGTTTCAAGAAACTTCTGTCATAGACAATTCCACTATAAGAACAACAAGTTTTTGACTTCCCCCTTGAGTGGAACACCCCTCAAATTATGAAATACTAAATCTAATCGTTCGTACTATACGTGGTAATCAATATTGGCTTAGTAGAGTCGGAGATCATGCTCGGAGCGGTAGCGGAGAGCGTGACTCAGTCCCCACATCACAAAAAAAGACGCCCACTAACTCCATACAAACATCTTTGGGACAAGGCACTATGTATAGGCGAACTTTTGAGTTTATGCCCCCGCTCCCCTCCCCCTCCAAATTATTTAAAAAAAAAACTACGTCTAATCGTGATTGCCACGCAGTTTGATTCATCAAAATCGGACGGAATTTGGCTGAGATATTTAGGTTACAATATGACCTCTTTCCATACGTTTTTCAATTTTATACAGTTCTCATCATTTCTAAAACTTTTCTGTCTATCTATTTATCTAACTATCTACCTATCAATCTATTTCTCTATCTATGTTCTATCTATTAATAATTTTCGTTCTCGAAAACTAGACAGCCGATTTTACTGAAATTTTCAGGGAACCTATGTCTTGGCCCCAAATGAAAAATTTCATAGGCCGCTTTCCCGGGAAAACTCCGGAAAAGTCGTGAGGTCTGGAAAAGTGGTCAATTTTAAGGGTTTTTTAGGTAATGCTTGGAGTTTTCGAATTTTAGCTCCGGAAGGACAATACTTAGAGAGCTGGTGTCTTCTAGCAAGTTATAGAGTTTGGCTAGGAGAATTTTTTGGTATCTTCAGAAAATGTCTGCCTGCTGTTTTTGATTTTCGTAAGCAATAAATTATACTTTTTTGGTTTTCGAATTTTAGCTTCGGAATGACAATACTTAGAGAGTTGGTTTCTCCTAAAAGGCTATAGAGTTTGATCAGGAGAATTTTCTGTGATCTTAAGAAAACGTTAGTGACAGTTGGATTCTTCTCGAAAGTTATAGAGATTGGTCAGGAGAATTTTTTGGTATACTAAGAAAACGGCTGCCAACTGTCAAAGTGACGCCATCTTGGATTTTCTGCAATCTTATGAATCAGAATAGCAAGACAGTTGGTTTCGTCGGGAAAGTTGTAGAGATTTGTGAGGAGAATTTTTTGGGATCTTAAGAAAACGTAAGTGAGGTCGCCACCGCCAACTATGGCAGCCAAATTTTTTTATGGATTGGTGTTGTAAAGAAACTGACGTAGATCACTCCCGTATATATAAGTGGTGGTCGCCTCCGCTAGATATGGCAGCCGCGCAAAGTGCCGTTGTTCAAAAAATGAAAAATTTTTACGCTGCAAAAATTTAACATTCGTATCTTTTTTGCGAGGATTGTTTTGGGTTTTAAATTTTTGCGTGTGAAAACTGTAAGTGCTGAAAAATTATTACGCATATGGGTCTGGCATTTGTGACGCGATTTTTTGAACACAAGGTAACATTGTCGTGAAGGAAATGTTGTTCAGCGTAAGCGTCACCTCGAACGATATCATTACTTTTGGAAGTGGGCATTAGGGGCTGCGTCACACTTTACTTTTAAGAGATTTATGTTGGGATATAATCTCCTAAAAATAGTAATTAATGATAAAATAATGATTAATAAATTATGAGGTTTTTCAAAAAATGTATCTATAATGAACAATTTAATCCCTTCAGAGTTCGTTGCAGTAAAACTTTATTGTATTATATTACTATAGTTCATAATTGAATATTACAACTCTTGAGTTCCCATACATCCCGGGCAAAGCCCGGGTAACCACGCTAGTTCATAATATAATTTCCAAAATAAAAAAAAATCAAAGTCGTACGGGTCGTTTACGTACGTTAAGCAAAAATAATGGGATTATATTGGCATTAATGATCGGCATTCATCAAAAGACAGCTTTGCGTATGACGTTTGTGAAAGAAATAAAATGGATGATATTTGTTGTTTTGGTAAATTTAGTGTAAAATAAAATTAGCTTGCGCGACATCAAAACATAGTTATTTTTAAAAAAGTTGTTCTACAATATTTTCATTTGTACGTATTCTTTCAAATTAAACAACCGCCCGCGATGATTTCCAAATTTATTTCAACTTGACACGATCTAGTATACATGCCCGAAGCAAGCTCTCAAAAAAACTTACCGTGGTCGATTTTGTACTTTAGGCACGTTAGTTAACGTCCAGCACGTATGTTTTTGTTATCAGTGCGGTTCTAAGATCGGCCGTAGTGCAATTTATTTTAAATTTTGAGATTTTTTTAAGGATTTAGAGAGGTTTTTGCGCTGTTCTTCGCACAGGTTTTGCCCGTTTTGCCCTTTCGGCAATTTCCAATCCAGTTTAATGTCGACGTGATTTCATGCACTTAAGAGTTAAGGCAACATTCCGAATCTTTCTGCAACATCTATTCTGTTTGCCACATCTATTCTGATGCGTACGGGTCCCCTGCATATGTTTTTATTGTTGATTCGTCATCTAAGGACCATGATCGAAGCTCCCCCTATTCCCGCTTCGAAATTGGGGTGGTTACAAACGTGGTGGTAAACGCATAAGACACCTTTTTGAAGAACTTCGTTTTTCGTACGGGTTTTAAAACTTAGTTGAAAGGTCTAGGAATGTCTCACATTTTATGGAAGAAAATTTTTTGATTAGAAGCCATTACACTCAGCCTAAGATTGAGTCTCTGCTAGGGCTTAACGTGTTTTTTACAAAAATCGGATAAATCCTAACCGATTTTGTTGATTCTTTTTTTATTTGAGACGTAATCGAGTACCAAACTATTATGGGGTTTTGGAAGGGTTTTTTTACACCGTTGCTTCGGACGGGTTTTTCGATATTGCCCTTTCGGCGATTTCGAATAGAATTTAATTTGGACATATCCTTAAGAATTAAGGCAATATCTACGTAAATACGTTCGAGTCTTTTTGCAGTATCAATTCTGTTTGCCACATTTATTCTGATTCAATCGGGTCCCGTGCATACGTTTCTTATTCTAAGCTCATAGAGGAGTCTTTATAGGAAACTTTAGCACAAAACCCCACTTAAAGTGGTGGTGTCACGCAAGTCTTTGTTTGTCGACTTACAAAAATACTGAAATCAGAGGGGCAAATATAAATTTTTGCGTGGGAAAACTGAAAGTGTTGAAAAATTGTATGGCACGTGTGACGCAAATTTTTGAACTCAACGAATCAGTACTTTTTTAAGTACACAAACAAAGACCTGAGTCACACCTCCACTTTAAATGGGCTTTTGTGCGGACTGTACTTTTGTAAGTTTATCTTAATACAAACTTATCTTCTTCTTCGTTAATAATTTTGGTCAAAAATTGATGAAAAATGTATTTTTTTTTTTAAATTTTGTACAGGAACGGAAAGCCGACAAGTTTCTGAGTTGTATGGTAAATTCGTATGTTACATCAGAAACTTGTCGGTTTTCATTTTTCCGTTTCTGTAGTTGAAAATTGACGACGCTATGAACTTTCATCACAAAGTTCTCGGAAGCGACAATGTTGTACCTTAAGCAGAAATCTGCTGAAAGTTAAAAAGTGCTAGAGAAATCTACTTTCAACCCTTCCAATTTTAATAGTGACTGCAAAATTTTTCCGAAAAACCTAAAACACGTGTTCCCAGATGCAACAGCGGTCGAGAGGTGCAACGGCAAAATAAAAAAAGAAAAAAAAGCAGCAAAGAAGTGCAACGCGAAAGCCTCGTACAGACACTCTACTTTCTTCGAAGGAAGTCACTTGAAACTTTGGCAAATAATCGGTTTCATTGATCTCTGGCTGAAGAGCGTGCAGTTAACCCACATTGCTTCATTGGTTGAGGTGTCCACAACGACTTTGGTGGATTGGTCGTCATTTTGCCATGAAGTGACATTTGACGGTATGGTGCACAATGCAGAAGCTGTGGGAGGTCCAGGACGTACCGTGGAGATCGATGAGTCCAAGTTTGGTAGACGCAAATACAACCGAGGACATCGAGTCGTGGCGTGCTTACAGTTGTTTAGGCGACGATAGCTTCCTTCACCAAACAGTAAACCACTCGAAGACCTTCAAAGATCCGGAGACGGGGGCCCACACCAACAGCATCGAAGGTAGTTGGCGACACGCAAAAGAAGTGGTGGGCACTACTCATAACCGCCAGTCCGATTTCTTAGCTGGTAAACTAAGTAAGTATTTACTTCTTAGACGTTGCAGAATGCTTCACCTGGATCCTTTCGCTGAATTTTGCAAAATGGCCGACTCGCTCTACAACGGTAATGGAGAGATTGTCGAAAGAGAAAGAAAGCATGCTTTCAATAACTTGCAAGACGAATTGCAGGCACTCTACGACCGCTTGTAATTTTTTTCTGCACTCATTAACTACTTCGGAATTGACGAGCCGAGGGGTCCCCACCTTGGTAGACAGTCGGCCCTTTTCAGGGCCAATGGGATACACACAAACAGCCTCCACGCGGCGTATCCTGGATGAGTATGAAAATACTCAACAGATGTTTGCATTGTTAAAGCGCCCAATTTCCACTTATACGCGCTTCGACTAAGTGCAAAGCGAAACAAACCATGGCCGACCGCCGCAAACAAAACACATATTTATCAATGGGGGGTGGTCCCCTTGAATTTTTCCGGTCAGCGGCTATGCAGGTCACACTTTCCTAGCGAAGTTTACAGAAAATAGATGCGACAGAGTGGAATGAGTTCCATAAATCACACGAGTTGGAATTTTCATTTTTCCTTGTGGTGAACAGAACATACCGTTTTTCACGTGCTTCCTCGTTTGAATTCGGGTGTACATACAAGGCGAAAATTAGAGAAACAAACATAATAAAATTTTTAAAGTAAATATTCACACACGCGTGTAAATAACACATAGGGAGAAATGAACCTGAGCCATGACTTCTTCTTCGCAGCTCTCAGTGTACTTTTAAACTTCTTAGCTGCAAGTTTGTGATTTTCACAATCTAGGTCGCTTTACTTATCCCGAGCCTTGTCGAACAGACGATGTGCGTTCTTTCTTAGTTTTTCCAAACCAGAATGAGCTATTCCTGAAGTAGATCTTAAAACGGGTCTATTGGCTGGCTCGACACCGATAGAATTTTCCCCCATTAAGCGGCGTCAAACAACGGCGTTTGACTTACCGCACACATTCACCATCATCTAGGGCTAGATTTTACGATCTCACAAAAAAATATAATTTATTAACTCTAAATCTGATTTATCAATATTCTACATGAGGAGCATAACTCATCGTTTTGTAAGCTATGCTTCTCTTGTTGAATTCTTAAAACATGTTTAAGAACCCACGATAGAAGGAAATAATCAATATGCGCATATGAAATTTTATCTATCTAGAGCAATAATCTCGTACTTAAATCCCTAGGGCAAAACTGTTTAACTCGATATATTGCTCTCGATAGATAAAACTATATATGCACCGCTGTCCAGGATGGTTTATTTTGACGATTTGGATTATTTCCCACGTCAAAATAGAGCATCCTGGACAGCGGTGCATAATGTACTATTATTGTAACATATCTAAGAACCGTTGGAGCTCTTTCTGCTAGGGAACATCGTGGTGGAACCATGCTGTCGTTGAAGTCGATGATGTTGTATTAGGATATATACATTTTATAGCGTTTCGAAATGATAATTAATTTTAGTTTTCTCTTTTCTTTTAATAGGCTGAAAAGGAACACTTAAACTATTTTTCTATTTTTCTTTATATCAATCGTCCTTTGCGAACGATTGTAACCAGGTACGACGACCTTTTCTTTTCTTTTTCTATTATTCACATTCACACTTCGATTCACTTTTAATTTATAATCGAGCGACCGACCGTACGCGTCTAACGGAAATTATTTCTCCTTTTGATATCTTTTTTTTACCACTATTCTTAACACTAACTTAGTCTACGCGAGCCACACCTTTTGGGCAAAGTCCGAATTCCACTATTAGATTAATTAAATTGGGCGAATCACTAAAAAAATATTATTTTACAAAGCAGCGTTTGTGCTTTGTACCCGTCGCGCAAGAACTGAAGTATCATCTATTGTCTGCGTTCGGTTCTTATAGTGCGGACTCTAACGGAATTTATTAGAACGTTTAATTTCGATATTCTGGAACAAATAATGTTCAACGAAGGAATTTGACTATTGCCCTGCAGGTGTCTCTTACAATGGCGCGGGACTTAAAACTACTATAATATTGAAATTTTCTGTGGATCGTTTTATTATTATTTATGATAGAGGTAGGGGAAAGACATAGCGTGATCTGACATTACTCCGTCATAAAACCCCTCCTGTCTTTTCTTGATTCGTTATAATGTGTTCTTATGCTATTTTTATTTTAATGATCGTAAAAATCTTTTGAGATGTTAGGTTTATTTTATGGAGCGTATTTGCTCACGCGGATTCGCTACAATCTTCTCATGTAGATCGTCATGAGTCGGAAATTTCTGTATTGCCAACTTCTCACTAGCCTCTCTAGAAATTTATTCCAGTCAGCCTTGATAGGCTTTTCTGTACAGCTTTGGATCTACCTTACCAGGTGTATATTTTCAGCTTTACAGCGATTTACAAATGTATTTACCTCTACAGTGCAATGTTCTGGATTTCCTATTTAGTTCTAGATTAAATTCAAATTTTTTGAATATTTCGCTGTAAACGTAAGGATCTTGAATGAGTGCAACACCTGCTCATGGATGCTGATAAAGGACGCTCATCGCAGGGCTAATTTTGGTTTTTTGCATTTATTGTGCATATTCTCTATCGTGGGACGTCTCTTTCACTTTGAAAATAAGCAACTTTGCAACTGTAGACTTAAGTGCCTCCATTAGTGCTATGTGTGCTTCAGTCACTCCAAAGGAAATAAAATGTCCTTCCTCTTTCTGTGTGCAATTGAATTTGACTCATTTTTTTATTTTATTAAAGTTAGTAGTTCTATCTAATGATAGAAGGCGCACGGAGGCCACCTTTGGGCCCATTGTGCTTACTATAATATTGTTTAGACATTTGTTGTTGTATCGAACCTTCCTGTACTAGCAATGTAGTTCAGGATGCCTTTTGGTTGCAAAGATCTGATTAGGCTATACCTAATGGTGTAACTCCCTAGATGCTTTCTTCTTGCTGTAATGAAAGCAGGGCAGTAGCAAAGAAAATGTTCAGCTGTTTCCATGTGTTCCCCACATAGTTCACAGCTTGGATCCGATCTTTTACCTATTGTTGTTAAGTGTTTATTGAAGCCGAAGTGTCCTGTTACTATGCCAACATATTTTTTCAGTCTAGTTCTACTTACATTTAACAGGAATTTCGACGTTTTGTTGTCGATTCTAATACAATTTTTAGCTTGGCGACAGCTTGGGATACTATAGCAGTGTGAAGCGAACATTTCGGACCTTAGTTTTGTTATTTTACGTCTTATATTGGAATATGGTGTTCCTGTTACTGGCTCTGGACCTATGAATTTACTCATTGCTCCCTTTTTCGCTAATTCATCGGCTTTTTCATTACCCTCTATGTTTGAGTGAGCTGGTACCCACAATTGGTCTATGCGGTTGACAGAAGCAAGGTTGTTTAATAGTTCCCAACATTCTAAAGTTAGTGCTGATTTTATTTCAACTGATGAGAGAGCTTTTAAAGCCGCTTGACTATCTGAGCAGATGAAGATAATCTCATTGGTGGTGTTACTATCTTTGATAGCGTGACAGCCTTCTATGATGGCTCTTATTTCTGCTAAAAAGATCGAAACGTAGTTTCCCAGTGGTATAGACCTTTGGATTTTAAGTTTGTTACAGTATAATCCTGCTCCTGCTGAATCAGTTAATAGTGAGCCGTCCGAGTACAGAAGTATTTCATGCTCTGGTGGGTAAATACCGTTAAACCAGTCCTCTTTTGGAGGTATATGAATGTCGAAATTCTTGTCAAATTTAAATTCAGTTATTATCCTATCTGTAGGCATGCTTAATATAGGTTCTTTATTAGTATATTCTAGCCAGATCTGTGAGTAGTCTGTTACTCTGATAGGTTGGTGTCCTGATATCCTACTTAGAGTGGCCAGTGCCTCTGTATGAATGATGATGTGTAATGGAGGTAAGTTTAGCATTGCTTCCATTGCGGCTGTGGGGGTTGATTTTCAGGCGCTCGTGATGGCAATGCATGCCTTCCTTTGAAATTTATCTAGTTTATTCTGGATATATTTTAGTTGACATTTGTGATTCCAGAGAAAAGAAGCGTATGCTACAATTGGTCTAATAACCGTTGTATACATCCAAAACATAACCTTTGGTGATAGTCCCCATTTTTTGCTGTACGCTTTGCGACATTGCCATAGAGCTATTAAAGCCTTTTCTAGTCGAGAGTCTATGTTTAATATCCAGTTGAGTCTGTAGTCTAGAATTATGCCAAGGTATCTCACAAATTCTACTAGTTTTATGGGAATACCGTTTAATGTTGGAATTTTTATTCCCTCAACTCTTTTCCTCTTGGTGAATAATATCATTTTAGTTTTTTCTGCATTTATGCTGAGTCCTTTGTCTTCGCACCATTTTGAAATTATGTTCAAAGCTGTTTGATGTAGGTCACATAGAGTATCTACGAATTTGCCACGAACAAACATCGCAAGATCGTCCGAGAAACCTTCTGTCAGAAATTTCCTATCATTCAATTTTGTTAGTAATTCGTTTATTACTAGACACCACAAGAGTGGAGGGAGCACGCCTCCTTGAGGACAATCTTTGCTGACAGTGACTGAGATAATCGATGTGCCAAAGTGAACGGTGACTATTCTACTAAGTAGCATCGCAACAATCCAGTCTATGATTCCTGTATCTATGTTATGTTTATGGCATGCGTCTTTTATTGCACTATACGTTATGTGATTGAATGCTCCAGAAATATCAATGAAGCACCCAAGTGCACATTCGTCTACTACTAATGAGCGCTCGATGTTTTCTACTATGTTGTGCAGAGCATTTTCTGTCGATTTCCCGCTTTGGTAAGCATGTTGCTTATCATGTATCTTAATTTTCTTTAAAGGTTCGTCCCTAAGGTATCTATCAATTCTTTTTTCCAAAGTTTTCAGCATAAATGAAGTCAAACTAATCGATCTGTATATCTCTGCTAATGAGTAGTTTTTCTTTCCTGGTTTCTGACTAAATATGGCTTTTACATCTCTCCAACTGATCGGGATATATTTAAGACGCAGAGATGCTTTAAAGAGAGTATAAAGTGGCTTCACTATTGCGTTTGTTGAGTGTTGCGACATGGCTGGAAGAATTTTATCTAAACCTGGTGATTTATACTGTATAAATGAGTTTATAGCCCAAACTATTCTGTCTTCTGTTACAATTTTATCTATTAGTGGATTATTGATATCCCTCTCATCTACTATTTGTAACTGGTTTAAGTTTGTGTCGTTAATCAGTCTACATTTTGGAAAGTGATAGTCTAAGAGATGTTTGTAAGTTTCATATTGGTCTTTTGTATACTCTCCTGATGGAAGCAATAAGGATCCAACTGACTGTGACGGATCTTTTGATAAGATCTTGAACATTTTGGCTGAATCATGTACACTATTTATTGAGCTGCATTGATTTTGCCATCCTATTCTACTTCTTCTCCTTAAGTTGCTACTGTAAATACTTAATTCCTTATAGTATGGCGTCCAATCCCCTGATTTTTTACACTTATTAAAAGTTCTACGGACTATCGGTCTCTGTTTTCTGTCATCAGATGTATAGTATAGAACAGATTTACCTGCCTTGTGTTTTCGTATTGGACATGCTTTTTCATAAGTTGTTACTAACAAGTTTTGTATCCTATCGGCTAGAGCATCAGTTTCCTCTTTTGTTTGAGGATCTTTCATGTGGCTGTCCTTCATTTCTGTTTCTATTAGGTCTTCAAAATATTTCCAATTTGTAGAGGCTGGATTTCTGAATAGTAGTGGAGGTATGGGATCGAGATTAAGTTTAAAGTTAATACATTTATGATCAGATGTGAGTATTGAGTCAGTGACTTCCCAGTCAACAATAAATTGTGCAATTTCTTGTGTACATACTGAGATATCTAGGACTTCTTTCCTTAATTTGTTGACAAAGGTTGGTTTATTTCCTACATTTTGAACTAATAAGTTCGTTGCTAGAATATATTCCAAAATACTGTCTCCTCTGTTGTTAGTGTTAGTACTGCCTCATGCAACATGGTGTGAGTTGGAGTCAATTCCCGAGATAAGTTATTCATTTTACAGTAGTCTACTACTGCCACAAATTTTGTGTTAGGTGGAAGCTCTGAAGGGTCGTATGGAAAATAGCTTGAACAGATTATTATATCTTTGGCATTGCCGTCTTTTTTTATATTTATTGACGCTACTGCTTAAGGTACATAATTGGTATAAGGGATGTATGTTTATATTTTTAGAGACAAATAGTACCGCCCGTGGTTTACCCGTTCTCCCTACCTGTACGATGTTACCTATTCTTCTATTTAAGCCCATCACTTTACCTGATCTTGTTATTGGTTCTTGAATGAGTACTATAAAAGTTGATTTGTTTTTGAGCAAGTTGTTTAATTCGTGTGTGGGAGCATATGCTTTGTGCAGGTTAATTTGATAAAATTCTACTTCCATATCCATTTTTATTTTCTTGGTGAGGTTTCCGTTGACTAAACGCAATAGACATTTTTGTATATCCACCACAAGGTTGTAATTTAATGTGTAATCGAGCTTACTTTGATTTTTGTCCACATAGCTGAATTTATTTTGGAAGTTGTATTTTCTTAACTTTCGATATATGGGTCTATGGTATGATTTCATCAGTGGGAAGAGCATTTCACTCATATCTTTTAGAGCTGTGAGAGTGCATTTACACAGAAAAAACTTGTAGAGTTTAAGCCAAATTATGATAGATTTCATTGTGGCTGTATTACTTACTTTTCTTTGCGATTGTGCCCTGAGAGTCTGTGATTTGTGAGCTTTGTGTAATCTATAGGCGGTGTCAGTCACTGGTCTCTTACCCTTTAGTCGTATGTGAATTTGTGATGGCTGTACTTTGAATTTTATTACGATGGGGTACTTAGAGAGTAGAAGGATGGAGTTCTTACCTTTTGTAGCTAGGTCACTCTTAACCAAGCTCAGAGCTTCTGTAATTATTAGTAATTATTATGACTCATTTAATAAAGTGTTAATTTTATGTTTCTAAAGAAAGATTTTCTCCTGAAATATTATTATGAAAATTTAGTTAAGTGTGTGAAAATTAATTTAAGTGAATGACTGCTGGATATTGACGAACAGGGAAGCGAACCATAAGGTTTTATTAATTAATAATTTACAAACACATAATTTATTCCAAAACCTGGTAAGGTCTCGTATCCTGATGCTGAATCATACAGGCCAATAAGTCTGACCTCAATTCTCCTTAAAATTATGGAGAGGATCTTGGACAGATATATCAGAGACGAGCCTTTGAAAGTGAAGCCACTCCACAGCAAACAGCACGCTTATGTAGCTAGAAAATCAGTTGAATCGGCATTTTAATGTACATGAATGTGTTATAAATTGGATCGAATTCATGCTGAAAAGCAGGACAATCAAAGCAAGCTTTATCAACTCAGGCACGACAGGAGTTGTTGACAAAGGCAGCCAACAAGGAGGTGTTTTATCGCCAATTCTTTGGAATATGGTGATAGATAATCTCCTGAGGCAACTCAATCATGCAGGGTACAAGGCTGAAGGATTCGCGGATGACCTAGTTATACTGCTCATTTGTAAATTTGAAAGCACCCTTAGTTCAATGATGACCACGGCTATGAACATAGTAAGCAAGTGGTGCTTGGTAAACGGTTTAGCGGTCAACCCGCAGAAGACCAAATTGGTACTTTTCTCCAATAAGAGAAAACTCGTGAATTTCAGGGAACAGAAGCTGAACGGTATTCACCTGAAGCTATCTGATGAAGTGAAATTCCTAGGAATCATACTAGACGAAAATTTTAACTTTAACAAGCACATTGAGGAAAGAATCAAAAAGGCCACGAAGATCTATTGGCAATGCAGAGTTGCCTTTGGAAAAACTTGGGGCTTGAAACCAAGAGTAGTACATTGGTTTTATACTGCGATTATTAGCCTGATCCTTTTCTACGGATGCCACCTGTGGTATCATAGAATCATAACAAGTAAAATCAAGTCCGATATGGAACACGTTCAGAGAATGATCCTTATGGGGATCACCGGAGTCATGAAGAGTACTCGAACAAATGATCTGGAAATACTTACTGACACTCTCCCAGTACATTTGTACGGAGAGCAAGAAGCAATGACTACAGCGAGGAGACTAACCAATGTGAGTTGTTGGAAAGACTCCGAGCATGGTCATGCGAAAATTTTGAGAGAGAGCTCTGGCTCTATTCCAGAACTGGCAATGCATACTGATAAATGTGCTCCTCAATATTTTTTTGGCAGAAAGTTCAAGATTTCTATTCCACATAGAGACTCTTGGCTTAACGGAGATATCCTTAGTGATGCGGATTTGAACGTATTCACGGACGGATCGAAAATGAAGCAGGGGACAGGAGCAGGCGTTTTTTCTTCAAACCTGCCAATTGCAGAATCTATACCCTTAGACCATTACGCGACGATTATGCAAACCGAAACGTTAGCCATAAACAAAGCGTGCAATGTCCTCATCTCGAGATAGACCCGAGGGAAATCTGTGAACATCTATTCAGAGCACTCAATGGGCACTGTTTCACCTCCAAACTGTTGATTGAATGCTCCCATGCACTAAATGACCTGTCATTGGATAACCAGGTCACACTGACCTGGGTTCCAGGGCACAGCGGCATTGAAGGCAATGAGAGGGCAGTCCCTCATGTGGGCTTTCATACTCTACTCAGAGGAGAGTCGTACGAGAAGCTTTTAAATCTAAGCACGACCAACTGTGGAGGAACCTACCCAATTGTAAGCACAGTAGAACCATCATTGATGGCCGCAACAGCTGGAACTCCAACTATCTGTTAAATAAATCCAGAAAGGACCTCAGAATGCTGATCGGTGTTATTGTAGTGTCATATACACTAGATCCCCAACTAATTAACAAAGAGAGTAATAATACTCTCTCAACATTATAATGAATGTAAGGAATAGAATTAACAGATTAAATAAAAGAGTTGATTAAAAGCCTTTGGGCAGAACAGTCGTGTTTAATTACTCTACATGGCGACCGTGAGTCACTCGAATTATGCAAACTCATATTAATTGTTTAAACTGTTTAACTAAATTAATATAATAAAATAATATAAAGTCATTTAATTGAGTACGAATAACAATATAATTAAATTATTAGATGAAATTAAATTTAATGAACAGTGAGTGAATAAAATTGACCATGGGAAAAACAATCTCAAAGCCAGAAACGGCCAAAGCCGATGGGGCTATGTCTAATGCCGATACTAATAGCGTTACTATAATAGAAACATTCCAAAATCACACGTTAATTACGAGTCTCCTATTGATAATCATTGTGGTTATTTTGTTAATACATCTGTTTTACAAACTCTACACGTTAAATAGTAGACGCATAATTAAAAATGAGCGTGCAAAGTCAACAATGCGTTTACATGAGGTTTAAAACAACACATTCACAGTGAATAGTAAGGAACACTTTTCAAATCTAATAGCTACAATACGCAAATAAAGACTTAATTTATGTGTTGCGAAAAAGCCGGAAAAAAATAGACAACATCGATAGCTGAATGACAATCAACATATGAACATTTGGAATGAAAAAAAAAGTTGCTACACTTAACAATCAGACAAGAAATTGGGAAATTTGAAATGGAAATAGACCCGTACTATTGGACATTTGTTAAACCATCTCAGTCATCATCCACCTTCGAAATTACATCAGGGTATGTTACTTTGCTTATTAATGTGATCATTCAGTTGTTCAATTATTTTATGGAGTGAATTAGTGAAAACGATAGAGAATTATCGTGAAATTATTTATGAAGATACTATAAATTTTGATGTATAATCAAAAAAAAAAGAAATAAAATAATATTTGAAAAAAAAAATGAAATAAAAGAACCAAAGAAAAATATACGAATTAATTTTGTTGAAGAATTTTTTTGTAACATGATACATTTGAAATGAAATAAGTTTAATTGTTGAATTGGATTGAATTAACCTGAATAATATTTTTTTTGTGATGCAATTAGCGAATTTTGTTTGTGAAAATTTTTATTTGATTTTAGTTTAATAGCAATATCCCATTACAAGTATTTTGAATTTTATTATTTGATTTCGATATTTTGTTACAATCTTTTGTTTCGAATATGAGTTGTCATCTGAAATATGAAATGGAACGAGTTTCGTAATGAATTGAATGCGAAGGTAGAGGCTTACGATAAATTACATAAGTGTCTAAGACAGACGAAGACGCGCCCTGTACGACAAGAAACATTTGAGTCAAACTTGAAGCTTTTGATACAAACATATAATGACGTTACAAAATTGAATAGGTTGGTAATTCTTAAATTGTCTGAAGAGCAAAAGAATATAATCATATATAATCATATAATCATACTGCTTTGAGAGAAAAGACAGTCAAACTTTTTGAATTATTGCAAATTACGATTATTGTACCGAAGGCTTATGGTTTGATAGATCCAAAAATTAAGAAAGAGAACGAAACAAATTCATCAGACTCCGACGACGAATTATATACAGACTCTGAAATGACTATAACGGCGACCGAATTCCTATCCCTAGTGGGTAGAACAATAACCAAAAATTATGCGGGAGATCCATTGGCGTTAGCGCCTTTTGTGAATTCGATCAAGCTTTTAAAGGTAATGGCTGGTGATACCCATGCTGCGTTGTTGGTGACCATAATAATGTCAAAATTAGAGGGTAAAGCTTTAGAAGCAGTTCCCGAAAACCCTGAGAACATTGATGAATTGATATCTTCTTTACAGTCTGGCATTAAGCCAGAATCATCGAAAGTAGTTGCTAGTAGATTACTGAGTCTTCGTTTTGATCGTTTCAAATCTTTAGAATTTTCAAAGCAAGCTGAAGAATTGGCAGAATCATTTCAGAGATCTCTGACCTTATAGGGAGTTTCTAAAGAAAAAGCGAAGGAAATGGCCGCAGAAAAGACAATAGAGTTGTGTCGTTCGAACACTCGCAGTCACTTGGTTAAATCCGTACTAGCAGCCACTCCATTTACTGACGCAAAGGAAGTAGTTGCGAAGCTTATT
Source organism: Pseudolycoriella hygida (assembly GCA_029228625.1). Classification (NCBI taxonomy): domain Eukaryota; kingdom Metazoa; phylum Arthropoda; class Insecta; order Diptera; family Sciaridae; genus Pseudolycoriella; species Pseudolycoriella hygida. Next base: position 75,279,601 of record CM055404.1, read on the forward strand.
TTGGAAGCGGCAACAGAAATCCAAGAGAAACAAGTTCTTTCTTTCAAGGCGCAAAATAAAAAAGGTAAGTTTAATAACAATTCGCGTAAGAATGGAAAAGGAGAATTTCAGAACCGTAATACTAACTCTCGGGGAAATCATATTCAGATTATGTTATGTTACGAACATCAACTTCAAAATTAAGTTGTACTTTTCTTGTGGATACACAAGTCGACGTTACTTTGTTGAAAGCAGAAGCAGTAACTACAGATATTGACTTGGACACAAGTCAAATCATTAAACTTACAGGCATTACGAAACAACCTATATTTTCTTTAGGGTGTAACTATACTGATTTGATCAGTCCCGATTTTGTGATTAATCCTCCGGTTCATATAGTTCCAGACTCTTTCCACATACCTTCAGACGGTATAATTGGAAAAGATTTCCTGAAAAAATTTAAATGTAAATTCGATTACGAACGAATGTTGTTGTCTTTTTCATTAGACGGATCGAAGGTTTATTTACCTATTTTGGAAGGACCAACGGAGGATGTGCCAAGTGGTGAGAAGGTTTAAAGTGAATGACTGCGATTCTCTTCAATACGTAGATTCCCAAGAAATTGGGGAAGGAGTTTTTGTGGCACGTACGATAGTGGACTCAAATAATCCTCTTATCCGAGTGTTAAACACGACAGACAGTATACAGATTATTAAGAACGATGCTTTGCAAGTTGAGAGCTTGTCAGATTACAACGTCTACACGTTAGAAAAAGTCAAAAGTGATCCTGGGTCCAGCAGGACCACCGAACTATTGAAGATTATTGAAAAAAGTACACCCCTGTATGCTAAAGAAAAATTGTTGCCATTGTGTGCAGACTATGCGGATGTGTTCGCGTTGGAAACCGATCGTATGACTGTTAATAATTTTTATGTGCAGCGATTGAGAATTAAGGACGATGATCCCATATATGTTAAAAATTACCGTCTTCCTCAGAGCCAAAAAGCTGAAGTACAGCGTCAGGTAGAAGAATTACTACGGCATGATTTTATAGAGCCGAGTGCCTCGAACTATAACAGTTCTATCATATTAGTCCCAAAGCCATCATTGCAAGGAAAGAAACGGTGGCGCATGTGTCTCGATTACCGTCGAGTAAACAAGAAGATAATAGCGGACAAGTTCCCGCTGCCTAGGATCGATGATATATTAGACAGTTTAGGCCGAGCTAAATTCTTTACCGTCATCGACCTCTTTCAGGGATTCTACCAGATACCTCTCCATCCAGAATCAAGAGATATAACTTCTTTCAGCACAGATCGCGGATCTTATCGCTGGAAAGTTTTACCGTTCGGACTAAGTGTATGTCCAAACTCATTCTCACGAATGATGTCAATCGCTTTCACCGGGATAACGCCGGATGAAGCGTTTCTCTATTTGGACGACATCATAGTAATTGGAGCTAGTGAGGGCCACCATTTGGCAAATCTCAGAAAAGTTTTTGAAGTGATGAGAAAGTATAATTTGAAAATTAATCCACAGAAATGCAAGTTTTTCTCGCCAGAGGTTACATTTCTGGGACACCGTTGTACTGCTGAGGGTATTCTGCCAGACGAATCGAAGAAAGAAGCAATACAGAATTATCCGGTACCAAGAGATAAAGAGGCGGTTCGCCGCTTTGTGCAGTTTGCAAATTATTATCGTCGTTTCGTACGGAATTTTTCAGTAATAGCACGACCCTTAAATAATCTTTCAAGAAAGAACGTGCCTTTCGAATGGACGGACGAGTGCCAAGAAGCCTTTTTGTATTTAAAGAAAAAGCTATTAGAACCTCCTATCTTACGTTATCCTGATTACGACAAAG
>CM055404.1:75281940-75305521 GCA_029228625.1 Pseudolycoriella hygida
TAAACAGTTAGCTACTGTTCTGATAGATGATGTGATAGCTAATGACATGCACACTCTTGAGTTAGTATTGTCTCGTTTGAATGAAACGGCAATCCGTCACAAATTCAATGGCCATTAGATGACGTCATACTGAAGAATTTTTCCATGGAAACTTTTAAAACACAATGTCAGAAAGTATTGACACACCTGCAGGTAAATTTGATAAAACGACCTATTCTGGTGAGCGACCAGAATGAACGAGAGAGACTCATGTCCCAGTTCCATGATGATCCAATTTTTGGAGGACATTGTGGGCAAAAGCGATTATACGCAAAGCTTAGAAGCTATTATTATTGGAGGAACATGCCTCGCGATGTAGCCAGATTTGTGAAGAGCTGCGATATCTGTCAATTGACAAAAGTTAGAGCTAAGAATAAAGAACAATTACTTTTGACCCCTACGCCGCAAAAACCATTTGATACATTGATTATAGATACCATAGGTCCCTTACCTGTATCTAGTAGAGGTAATAGATATGTATTAACTTTGATGTGCGATTTGTCAAAGTATTTAGTTACAGTTGCAATTCCAAACAAGGAAGCTTCAACCATGTCTAGAGCGATTTTTGAATATTTTATCCTTATATATGGGCTGATGAAGGAGATCAGGACTGACTTGGGAACTGAATATGTGAATGCGATACTTAAGGAGCTCTGTGCACTGCTGAAGATAGAGCATAGAACTTCGACCGCAGGTAGACATGAAACGGTGGGCACGATTGAGAGAAATCATCGTGTATTTAACGAGTACTTACGTTCATACATAGCGGATCAGTTAGATCAATGGGAAGACTACTTGCATTATTTTACATTCTGTTATAATATTACAAATAATTCAAGTTTACAACATAAATACACCCCGTTTGAACTAGTTTTTAATAAGCGTCCCATCATGCCTAATGAACTTTTAAAAGGTAAAGTCGAACCAATATACAATTTTGATAACTTTGTGCGCGAAGCTAAATATCGATTGTAGACAGCTCATATCCAGGCAAAAGCATTGATTGATAAAATGAAATTAAGAAACAAGATTTATTTTGATAAAACAGTTAAACCGTTAGATATTAAGATTGACGATAATATATTGATTACGAAAGAACCATATGATAAACATAAGGAAATATATGAGGGCCCATATAAGGTCCAAGACATTCAGAATTCAAATGTAATATTTTTCGATGAGAAAAAGAAACTGTTAAGGACACTCCATAAGGACAGAATCCGAAAGGTTGAAAGAAGTTGAAATTTAATGAGAAATATTTTTTTTGTTTAACCATATTTTTTAGTATAAGTTCAAAAAAAAAGGGGGTGGAAGTAGCTAATCCACCATAGATTAATTATATCAAAAAAAAAAAAAAAATTAGACGAAAAAAGACGAAATTAGGACAGAATTTATTAAGAATAGCGGGTCTGGTGGGATCCAATGGCTTTGTAGGATTTTTAATTTAGCCATGAAGTCCTCAGTAGTACCCGCTGACTGGAGCTTCGGTGTTATTGCTCCGATCTTTAAGAAGGGCAACCGTAAAGTTTGTAACAACTACAGAGGGATTTCACTTTTGAGCGTGGTCGGAAAGGTTTATGCTAGTGTGCTAGTAGATCGGGTTAGGGTTATAGTGGAAGAGGTTCTGGACGAGGCTCAGAGTGGTTTCAGACCTCTGAGAGGGTGTCAGGATCAGATCTTTTGTCTTAGACAGGCTATAGAAAAGCTCTTTGAGAGGAATATTGATCTGTACTTATGCATCATCGACTTGGAAAAGGCATTTGATCGGGTACCGAGGCAAAAGCTGTTCGAGGTGCTTAGCGAATACGGGATTAATGGAGGTTTACTGGGCGCCATTAAAAGCATCTACTCAGGGAGCAAGGCTGCGGTAAGGATAGATGGTGAAGTTAGTGAGGCTTTCGAGGTTAATGAGGGCGTTCGTCAGGGTTGTTGTCTCTCTCCTCTTCTGTTCATAATTTTCATGGACAAAATCATCAAGCAGGCCAATTTGCAGGGGAATGTGGAAATTGGGGATGTAATTATGAAAACCCTGGCCTATGCGGATGATTTAACCCTATTAGCAGATAATGCCGATGATTTGCAGAGGGGGATTGACTGCCTGAATGTAGCATGTGAGGAGTACGGGATGAAGATAAGCGTCGGCAAAACAAAGGTTATGCATGTTGGCAAATTTAGGAAAGACGTAGTGTGCAGTTTAAATGGGGAGCAGTTGGAACAGGTTTCTGAGTTTAAATATTTAGGGGCCATGTTTTCAGAGGCTGGCAAGTTAGTTAGGGAATTTGAGGAAAGGAGGAGAATGGGAAATGCGGTGGCCAGTCAGTTGAGGTCTCATGTGTTTAACAGGAAGGAATTAAGTAGTGGCACAAAGTTAGCTATTCACAGATCAATCTTCAGGCCAACAATTTTATATGGTAGTGAAAGTTGGGTGGACTGCGGATACCTTGTGCATGACTTGGAGGTTTCAGCTATGAGGGTTCTTAGGAGCATAGCAAAAGTGAATCGGAGGGAACAGTGGGACAATCATATCAGGAACGACGACATCAGAGAAAATTTAGGGGTTAGGTCAGTGGAGGAGGCGGCAAGGGTTATCGTCTGAGGTGATACGGGCGCGTTCAAAGGATGGGTAATAGTAGGCTCCCAAAGAGGATATTGGATGCACAGGTCCCGGGTGTACGTCCTAGGGGTAGGCCAAGGAGAAGGTTCATAGACTCAATTAAATCAGATTTAGAAGTTAGGGGGCTTTCCCTGGGCGAGCAAACCATCTCCTTGGCAGAGGATAGAAGGGTATGGAGGGGGGTGGTCAATGACCACCGGGTTGCGGCTTAAAGACCCCACACCGGAAGGTATAAACGGTCTATAAAGTTTGATAATGATGATGATGAAAAAAAAAAAGAAAATAAATGCTATTTAGAATTGATTAATGACTATTAACCAAGTTTTAAAAAAGAAGGGAGGTGTAGTGTCATATACACTAGATCCCCAACTAATTAACAAAGAGAGTAATAATACTCTCTCAACATTATAATGAATGTAAGGAATAGAATTAACAGATTAAATAAAAGAGTTGATTAAAAGCCTTTGGGCAGAACAGTCGTGTTTAATTACTCTACATTATCACGGGACACTGCACATATAATAGTCATCTTCGGAAGATGGGCCTATCAGAGGTGGCAACATGCAGGAGATGCGGGGAAGAGGAAGAGACCCCGATTCATTTGATGGTAGCATGCCCCGTGTTGACGAAGCAACGAACCAATCATTTCAACATGCACAACATGGAAGCTGCAGACCTGAAGAAGATCAAGCTGGACGCAATTTTAAAATTTTTTAAAGAGATACAATAGTTGAACACCAACAAATCGCAATTGGAGACAAAAGATGCCCAACCAAGTGGCCTAGTTGTTAGATCAATTTAAATTATTGTAACTATTGTTATAAAATCTAAGTTGTGAGCCAATAAACGAAACTAACTAACACATCATGAACAGATTCACCATATTAAAGTCGATTGCATAATTTCTGCAAACAACTGTGACTCTGACATATGCATAGGATTGTTTAAGTCTTAATTTTGCGACTGCCAAAAAGCCACAATAGAACTCACCCACAGCGCAAGGCTATTAGACTAAGAATCTCAGCAGGCGCGAGCAAAGCGAACGCAGGCGAAGCGAGCGCCGTTCGGGTCCTTTTTCACACTTCAAAATTTTTGACAATAACTGAAAATCTTTGACAATTTGAACAGTAATTTTTATATAATAGCTGAAAAGTAAAGTTAAACGAAACAACAAGGAATCAAACTAAATGTCGTAATAGTCAAATTTAAAATTTAAAAACACGAGAAACGTAACGAAAAGCAAACTAGTTCAAGTCATGTCGTGTTTACCCTAAAGTGTCCTAAAGTCGCCGTTTCGTCCCGCTAGTCTCAAAATTCACTAGTTCGGTTACATAAAATTCCCGTGAATTTTATGCCGAAACAAACACACTGGGGACTCGTCAGGGACGACAGTGTTGAGAATTTTATGACTGTAAGCGTTCTACGGTAAGGTGGAAGGCTTGAAATAAAAAACGAATGAAACGAAAATCAATGCAGTCTAATGAAAACAAAATCAATGCGAAAGAAACATTTCATCTAATTATTTTATTTAGTTATTTGTAAGATTTACAATTATCTGACCTTATGGTTCGTTTGCCCGTTCGTCCATCCAGCAGTCATTCACTTACACACATTTAACTCAGTTTTCATAATAAGACATCAAGAGAAAAACTTTCCTTAGAAAAATAAAATTAACACTGACACTAAAAGATTGCACGGTCACTAATCTGAAATTAGAATGAACATTAGACTCAGTGAATACAGAATTTGAAAGAGGAGATCACCTAGCACTTCACTAACACTATTAGAAGTGTTAGCATGGCCCACAGCTCAATTCCTCGGTGTCTTCATTCCTTGGCTGAAATGCATCCATTTTCCATGCTTAGAAATTGCTTCCAGATAGAAGAAGAAGATCGGTAATTATGGGGCGAATTGATGTAGGAAACTTCAATTTTAAGTGAGTTTTATTTCTTTAGAGAGGTCCATTCAACTAAGAATGTTTTCTTAGTTTTTCTATTGTTTATGACTGAAGCGGATCCTTATAGCTGAAAATCAAAAGCTACATGGGCGCCTAAAGTATAGCCTTAAGACGAACAGTTAGAAAGTTGCTACCAAAGACAAAGTTGCGCTTTTTAGAGTAAGCAGTTTCATGTTTTTTTGAACAAATGATGTTATCCCGAGATTTAGCAACTTATAGAATTTATAAGCACGGCCTAATTCTCTAGAACTATGGCACTTGCATAGTTGCGACAAATGGTAAAGTTATAGAGAAATACATTTCAGAGAAATTAAAAAACTCACATTTCCTGAAAAATGTTTCAATTTCCTATTTTTTGGCCTATGAAATCTAGGTCTATTAGGCCTTCGAGAGAGCTTTTGGCGTTACCTTCAGTAATTTCTGCAGGTCGTTCAACTTCTTTTTTTTTTCTTTTTTTCTTCATTTTTAAACTTTAACAATAAAAATTCTGATACTGTTCTTTGCATGTTTTTCGATTTTTTCATTTGTTTTACCGTTCGGACAAATATTTCAATGCATCTCTATAAGAACGTAATTGGCAATTCAAAAATATTAACTTATATTCTTGATTTTCGTTAAAACGTACGGGTCCGTGTAGCATTTTGATTATGGCAAAATTATTTTTAGGTCTTTTTTCTATAGAAAAAATACCCTATTGTGGACACTTCATTCGTCCGTCTGTCCGTCTGTATGTCTGTCCGTCTGTCCGATGTCTGTTCCACTTATGGCGAAAATATTGCGAAGCCAGCTATGAGTCGATAGTTCAAAAATTCACTCACCACTACCACTACACATACAAGTTCATGAGGCGGGCAATCACATAGTGCATAATAGTAATAATTGTTATTATAATAATTGTTATTAAATTGTTATTAAATAATTGTTAGTTGGCAGCTGGCAATATGTAGTATGTGGTTGATAGCTGGACGGATGTTCATAGTTCAAAAATTCACACACCACTGCCACTACATGCACAAGTTCATGAGGAGGGCAATCACATATTGCATAATAGTAGCAGCGATGGCAAATAATTGTTAGTTGGCAGCTGGCAATATGTAGTATATGGTTGATAGCTTGACGGAAGTTCAGAGTTCAAAAATTCACACACCACCGCCACTACATGCACAAGTTCATGAGGCGGGCAATCACATAGTGCATAATAGTAGCAGCGATGGCAAATAATTGTTAGTTGGCAGCTGGCAATATATAGCCTGTAGTTGATAGCTTCACTACATGAGCCATGAAAAAAGTTCTCAGTCCAATAGCCGACGTTCCTGCCAGTCACATTTGTGACCAATGCAATATCATATGTGGCTCAAAGCTACAGTCACATTTAATTCATCGTTGGATGACCGACGTGTATCGCTTCAAGTTAGTCCACTGAAATGTATACGAGATGCAAGCGACGTACTCTTACAGCAAGACTGAAAACAATTTCGTAACTGCATGAGCCATGAAAATATATGATAGCTGAAAATCAATTTATTATTACAGAGATTTTTACTCAACAACAACTGACAATCGACTAACGAAATTACTCGCTCAGCTTTCATCTTTATATCCGCCAATTTATAATTTTATAATTTATAAATTATAAAATTATAATTATAAACTTAAAAAAAATTATAACTTTAATTCTATAAATTATAATTTAAGGATTTGTAATTATAATTTTATAATTTATAATTATAATTTTATGATTTGTAATGTTCCCTTGACGTTAGTCAGGGTCTTACGGCCGAATTAGGGTCGATTTTGTCCGTGTGTCCGCGTTCGTGTGCCCGCGTTCGTGTGTCCGCGTCCGTGTATCCGCGTCCGTTAGCACTGGATCAGAAAGAGTCAAAAAAACACGCAAGTGATTGACAAAAGTCCGATAATGCTTCAGCGTTGATCGAAGAATTCTATCGAGTACATCTGTTCGTCTTTTTCAATATTTCAGCCAGCAATTACATGAAAGAGTTTTCAAAACAGTCTCCACGCATCACAATTTCATCACAAATGTTTTATCAACACCAACCTTCATGATTCGAGGTGTCCTCGTTAATCTATTGGATAGTTTGAATTTTTCAGTATAGCGAAATTCCAATATTCAGCCCAAAAAAATTGGAATTAGGACCTCCGAAGCATGGGTCTGGTTCCTTTTTTTACTATCTGAGATGAATTAACTTTTTTAAAACAATAAACAATGTTTTCTGTCAATTCATAAAATTTTTATATGAAAAGAAAATTCAGAAAATCAACCTCGGCGAACTTTCGTGTATTGCCATGACCACTGCAAATATCATCAAATGAATTTTTAAATTAATGTCTCATATCTCTAGACCATTTAGAGATGTTGACCCGACTTCTTAAGTTCAATTGTATGGGGGAAATGGGTTGATATGTACTGAAAAGCGAGGCTGCTCAAAAATTTTCAAAAATTGCTCCTGCGACAATAGACGATCGACTTTTAAAAATGTTTTAAAGTGATAAATATGTCTCATTGAACTCCCCGGATCAAGTCTGGGGGCAGGCGTTTTAAAATAAAATAATTTTTCAAAAACGCTACACCCTAATCAGGACTTAACTTTAATTTACTAGGGAGCCAAACTGCATAGAAAAATGAATGTCAAAAAAAGCTAATTTTTTTGTCTGTAGAGCAGGTACAAAAACCTTGTTGGCTAGTGTTACAGGCATCGGAAGAAAATTTTGTTCTGAATACAGTTAGGCTTTCGATTACCTCCCAAATAGAAATCTTTACAAACGATGTTCGATTGTTCGATTTTCAGACCCGTACAAAGAACGAAGTTCTTCGAAAAGGGGTCTTATGCGTTTACCACGAAATTTGTAACCAGTAAAATTTCGACCCGGGAGTAGGGGGATCGAAATTCTCTACAAAATATAACAAAAACATTTTTCTTTCACTTCATATCTTACGACTGACAGTGTCTGAAAGTATGAAAATATTAGTAAAAAATGGAATCCGGGAACACTTTTCGTTCTACCGATGTACCTTAATCAAACATTTACAAACAATAATTTATGCTAAATTGTTGCCCAATATCTCCTGAAAGTTTAGCGATATTAACTGTAACTGAAGTGTGTGTAGATGGGTCACACGAAGCTTTTATATGAAGTATAATTATGAAAGTCGAAAAAAATCAGTTTTTGGCCTTGCGGCAACCCTAAATTGTATTTTTAAAAAAATATTTTGCGTGTATAATAATCAGAAGACCCTGCTCGACCTGTGTAGGGGTGAAGCTTTTCAAAAAAAATTGTTGGCGAAAAACGATCCACCCTAATGACTACCCTTCAGTTTGGTGTTTAAATTATTAAAGAGCGAATGCAACTGACTTCATAAATAAATGTAGAGTTAAATATTAAATCTGTTTGCCTATTTGTTAGTATGAGTGCTTCAGCTGCTAACTAGCTGGCTGAGAATTTCATGTCCAAATTATGAATTTGCTAACTGTATTTACAATTCGCTTACATCATGTATCATAAACGATTATAATTAAAGTCAAGGGAGTGTCCACATCAATTAAAATTTTGTCATTAATAGTGAATATTGAGAGGTACATGTCGCTGCCACCACCACCATTTCGAACTGTAGCGAATTAAAACTATTTGAATTGGGCTAGTTTTGGGCCGGATAATGCAAATAGCCAAAAGTTTTGGGCTGCCATAGAACTCCAGCCCAAAATGATTTTACTGGTCGAATATGTCGTTTTGAGGTTTTCGTATGAAATCAATGCTTTCTTTGCTCGCTATATAGCTCAAAATTTTGGGCTGGTTTTGGGCTGACGATTGGAACCAGCCTCGAGTTTTGGGCTGATGTCAAACCGAAGTTATTAAACTTTTAAGCAAAAAACCATGTCGTTTTCACTATTTCAATATTGATACCGGCCCCAACTTTTGAACTGTTTTCGTGATGTTGACCATATGACTCGTGTATAAGTTAAAAATGATTCTAGTAGAATTTATTTTTTACACATAAAATATTATGACTCTTAGAATCGGAATTTCCACGATTAAAAAATGAAAATCATAAAAATTGCATGCAAATTTACGCATCGATGTCAAAATCTCTTTCGTATTACTTCACCAACGTGGGTCTGAAGACAGGTGGTCTAGGCAACACTCGATGTTGGATTAGAAAACCTGTTGAGCTGTTGGTAGAGTTTATTAATTATTGCGGCACAACAGCGTCAACTCACAGGAGCGAATGTGAAAGCGTAATTTTGAATGGAAAATATAATTCAGTGAATGCTTGCACATTCACAAAAACGGATTGTACATTTGAAACAAATTGTTGGATATGTTTTTGCTCCAATATATATATATATATAAATAAATATATATATATATATATATATTGCTTCAATTCACTGAGATTGAATGTGCATTTGAAGTAAACCTTGCAAATTCACTGAGACGGAATGTGCATTGAAAATAATGCTTGCATATTCCTTGAAACTGATTGTGCATTCGAAATAACGCTTGCACTTTCATTGAAATGGAATGTGCATTCAAAATAACGCTTGCACATTGCTTAAAATTGATTGTGCATTCGAAATAAAACTTGCACATGTGCATTCGAAATGAAGCTTGCACTTTCATTGAAATGGAATGTGCATTCGAAATAACGCTTGCACATCAACTGAAATGGAATGTGCATTCGAAATAAAACTTGCACATTACTTGAAATTGATTGTGCATTCGAAAAAACGCTTGCACTTTCATTGAAATGGAATGTACATTCGAAGTAACGCTTGCACATCAACTGAAATGGAATGAGCATTCGAAATAACGCTTGCACATTACTTGCAGTTGATTGTGCATTCGAAATAACGCTTGCACATCAACTGAAATGGAATGTGCATTCGAAATAAAGCTTGCAAATTACTTGAAATTGATTGCATTCGAAATAACGCTTTCACTTTCATTGGAATGGAATGCGCATTCGAAATAACGCTTGCACATCAACTGAACTGGAATGTGCATTCGAAATAAAGCTTGCAAATTACTTGAAATTGATTGCATTCGAAATAACGCTTGAACTTTCATTGGAATGGAATGTGCATTCGAAATAAAGCTTGCACATCAACTGAAATGGAATGTGCATTCGGAATAACGCTTGCACATCAACTGAAAGGGAATGGGCATTCGAAATAAAGCTTGCACATTACTTGAAAATTATTGTGCATTCGAAATAACGCTTGCACTTTCATTGAAATGGAATGTATATTCGAAATAACGCTTGCACATCAACTGAATTGAAATGTGCATTCGAAATAAAGCTTGCAAATTACTTGAAATTGATTGCATTCGAAATAACGCTTGCACTTTCATTGGAATGGAATGTGCATTCGAAATGACGCTTGCACATCAACTGAAATGGAATGTGCATTCGAAATAACGCTTGCACATTACTTGAAATTAATTGTGCATTCGAAATAACGCTTGCACTTTCATTGAAACAGAATGTGCATTCGAAATAACGCTTGCACATTACTTGAAATTAATTGTGCATTCAAAATAACGCTTTCACTTTCATTGAAATGGAATGTACATTCGAAATAACGCTTGCACATCAACTGAAATGGAATTTGCATTCAAAATAAAGCTTGCAAATTACTTGAAATTGATTGCATTCGAAATAACGCTTGCACTTTCATTGGAATGGAATGTGCATTCGAAATAACGCTTGCACGTCAACTGAAATGGAATGTGCATTCGAAATAACGCTTGTAAATTACTTGAAATTGATTGTTCATTCGAAATACGCTTGCACTTTCATCGAAATGGAATGTACATTCGAAATAACGATTGCACATCAAATGAAATGGAATGAGCATTCGAAATAACGCTTGCACTTTACTTGCAGTTGATTGTGCATTTGAAATAACGCTTGCACATCAACTGAAATGGAATGTTCATTCGAAATAAAGCTTGCAAATTACTTGAAATGGAATGTGCATTCGAAATAACGCTTGCAAATCAACTGAAATGGAATGTGCATTCGAAATAAAGCTTGCAAATTACTAGAAATTGATTGCATTCGAAATATAAATTGCACTTTCATTGGAATGGAATGTGCATTTGAAATAACGCTTGCACATCAACTGAAATGGAATGTGCATTTGAACTAACGCTTGCACATTACTTGAAATTGATTGTTCATTCGAAATAACGTTTGCACTTTCATTGAAATGGAATGTACATTCGAAATAACGCTTGCTCATCAACTGAAATGGAATGCGCATTCGAAATAAAGCTTGCAAATTACTTGAAATTGATTGCATTCGAAGTAACGCTTACACTTTCATTGAAATGGAATGCGCATTCGAAATAACGCTTGCATATCAACTGAAATGGAATGTGCATTCGGAATAACGCTTGCACATTACTAGCAATTAATTGTGTATTCGAAATAACGCTTGCAATTTCATTGAAATGGAATGTACATTCGAAATTACGCTTGCACATCAACTGAAAGGGAATGTGCATTCGGAATAACGCTTGCACAATACTAGCAATTAATTGTGTATTCGAAATAACGCTTGCACTTTCATTGAAATGGAATGTGAATTCGAAATAACGCTTGCAAATGAACTGAAATGGAATGTGCATTCGAAATAACGCTTGTAGATTACTTGAAATTGATTGTTCATTCGAAATACGCTTGCACTTTCATCGAAATGGAATGTGCAAGCGTTATTTCTAATGCACAACCAATTTCAAGCCATGTGCAAGCTTTATTTCGAATGCACATTCCATTTCAGTTGACGTGCAAGCGTTATTTCTAATGCACATTCCGTCTTCTCACTGAATGTTCAAGCGTTATTTTGAATGCACATTCCATTTCAATGAAAGTGCAAGCGTTATTTCGAAAGCACAATCAATTTCAAGTAATGTGCAAGCTTTATTTCGAATGCACATTCCATTTCAATGAAATTGCAAGCTTTATTTCGAATACACATTCCATTTCAGTTGATGTGCAAGCTTTTTTTCGAATGCACATTCCATTTCAGTTGATGTGCAAGCGTTATTTCGAAAGCATATTCCATTTCAATGAAAGTGCAAGCGTTATTTCGATTTCACAATCAATTTCAAGTAATGTGCAAGCTTTATTTCGAATGCACATTCTATTTCAATGAAAGTGCAAGCTTCATTTCGAATGCACGTTCCATTTCAGTTGATGTGCAAGTTTTATTTCGAATGCACAATCAATTTCAAGCAATGTGCAAGCGTTATTTCGAATGCACATTCCATTTCAATGAAATTGCAAGCGTTATTTCGAATGCACAATCAGTTTCAAGGAATATGCAAGCATTATTTTGAATGTACATTCCGTCTCAGTGAATTTGCAAGCTTTACTTCAAATGCACATTCAATCTCAGTGAATTGGAGCAATATATATATATATATATATATATATATGGAGCAAAAAAATATCCAACAATTTATTTCAAATGCACAATCCGTTTTTGTGAATGTGCAAGCATTCACTGAATTATATTTTCCATTCAAAATTACGCTTTCACATTCACTCCTGTGAGTTGACGCTGTTGTGCCGCAATAATTAATAAACTCTACCAACAGCTTAACAGGTTTTCTAATCCAACATCGAGTGTTGCCTAGACCACCTGTCTTCAGACCCACGTTGGTGAAGTAATACGAAAGAGATTTTGACATCGATGCGTAAATTTGCATCCAATTTTTATGATTTTCATTTTTTAATCGTGGAAATTCCGATTCTAAGAGTCATAATATTCCGTTTTATGTGAATAAAGAAATTCTACATGAAATGATTTTTAACTTATATACGAGTCATAAGGTCAACATCACGAAAACAGTTCAAAAGTTGAGGCCGGTATCAACATTGAAATATTGAAAACGACATGGTTTTTTGCTTAAAAGTTGAATAACTTCGGTTTGACATCAGCCCAAAACTCGAGGCTGGTTTCACTCGTCAGCCCAAAACACTAGTCTACAGAGGATTTTTATCTTTCCTGTCTGTCATTGCCCAATGTTAGGCTTAGTGTGCTGTTGCAGATATGGCCTAGTTGAGTGTCCATCACCCCTGAAAGTAGAGTAATTGGAGTCCAAAGAAAAATGTAAGGACATTTTCATTTAGTCATTATTATATGTTACTCGAGTTATATGTAACGTTACTATGTACGGGTTACTGGTGCATAGTTGGGCCTACAAACCTATACTAATGTTGAGATATATCTTGCATATTATGATGGATTCTGTATGGATCAGAAAAGTGAACTTTTTCTGACGTTTTGGCCATGGTTGGAAAATGGCGTAATTTCTAACTATGGTAATCGAAGTTTCCATTTCAAATATTTTTCGAAAGAGAGAGACCAAATCTTGTGAGAATTAGTAAATTTTTGATGAGGTGTTTGTTTTGTCGAAAGACGGTGCATGAAAACATTATAGCAAAAACTATATAATTTTCGACTTTTTTCATATACTCGTCTTCTGACAAAACAAGCACCTCATCAAAAATTGTCTAATTCTGACGATATTTGGTCTCTCTCTTTCGGAAAATTTTTGTAATTGGAAACTTCGATTATCATACTTAGTCATGACGCCCTTTTCCAACCAAGTTCACTTTCCTGATCCATACAGAATCCATCATAATATGTAAGATATATCTCAATAGGTTTGTAGGCCCGACTATGCACTAGTTACCCGTACATACTAACGTTACATATAACTTGAGTAACATATAATAATGACTAAATGAAAATGTCCTTACATTTTTCATTGGACCACAATTACTCTACTTTCAGGGGGTGATGGACGGTGATGGATGGATCTTCTGCAACAACCCACTAAGCCTGACATTTGGCAATGGCAGACACGAAAGATACAAAACCCCTGTAGACTAGTGGAATGATACAATAAGTTTAGGATCGGAATAATTTGATTTTGTTACGAAAACAGCTAAACGACATGGTTTTTTTGCTTAAAAGTTGAATAACTTCGGTTTGACATCAGCCCAAAACTCGAGGTTGGTTCCATTCGTCAGCCGAAAACCAGCCCAAAATGATCATTCCAGCAGCGGTAGCGGAGGGCGTGACGCAGTCCCCACACCCCAAAAAAAACGTCCACAAACCCAAAAAACTCCATACAAAAACCTTTGGGACAAGGAGCTATATATAGGCGAACTTTTGAGTTTTTTCCCCTCGCCCCCTCCCCCTCAAAATTATTTAAAAAAAAAACTACGTCACAGCAGCTTTCAAACAAGCCCTCACTCATCAAAATCGGTTGAAAATTGGCAGAGATATCGCCAATCAAAGATGACCAATTCCTATGGAAAAATGGTCAAATCTGCTTTGCAATTAATAACAATTTTATTCCTGTGTGGTGTGGCAACGATCTATCTATGTATCTATGGATCTATCTATGTATCTATCTACTTTTTTTTCTCGGCCCCAAATGAAAAATTTCATATGCCGCTTTTCCGGGAAAATTCTACAACGAAACAACGTAATAATTTTTCCACACTTTCAGTTTTCACATGCAAAATTTACTCAAAAACTCAGTTAATAAAGTTAGTTGGGTACATTTTAGAAGAGTTTGAAAAATTAATTTTGAACTCAGTAAAAAAGTTATCCTCAAAAGTCAGGCATCAATAAGGTCAAATTTTTGCTATGTGAAAACTGAAAGCACAAAAAAATTATTTTGTCGTTGGCTCTGGCATTTGTGACGCAATTTCAAACATTTGAATTTTTTAAAAATTTTTTTTTCTGCATTGTCATTTCTTGCGTATTTTCAGCGTTAGCGTCACCGCCACTGATATCATTAATTTTGGGAGTGGACATTAGGGACTAAGTCACACCTTACCTTTTAAGAGGTTTTTGTTGTGATACAATAAGTTTAGGATCGGAATAATTTGATTTAGTTACGAAGACAGCTAAACAACATGGCTTTTTTGCTTAAAAGTTGAATAACTTCGGTTTGACATCAGCCCAAAACTCGAGGTTGGTTCCAATCATCAGCCCAAATTGATACAATAAGTTTAGGATCGGAAGAATTTGATTTAGTTACGAAAACAGCTAAACGACATGGTTTTTTTGCTTAAAAGTTGAATAACTTCGGTTTGATATCAGCCCAAAACTCGAGGCTGGTTCCAATCGTCAGCCCAACACCAGCCCAAAATTTTGAGCTGTATTCCGAGCAAAGAAAGCATTGATTTCATACAAAAAACGACATATTCGACCACTAAAATCATTTTGGGCTGGAGTTCTGTTGCAGCCCAAAACTTTTGGCTATGTGCATTATCCAGCCCAAAACTAGCCCTATTGAAACAGCTTAAATTCGCTACAGTTCGAAATGGTGGTGGTGCCAGCGACATGTACCTAATATTGAGTGGAATATTAATTGGCGTACATGTTTATCGGTTGAGCGCTGCGAATCAGCTCTCGTATTTATATCGGTCCACTTATAATTTTATTATTACGGAGAAGTTTACTCACGAACAACTGAGGACCGACTTAAGAATTACTCGCTCTTATATTTGTATCAGTGAATTTATAATTTTATATATTTTATGTCATATATTATATTTTATATCATATATAATTACAAATTATAAAATTATATTTACAAATTATAAAATTAAAAATACATACATGTATATAAAAAATATCCATATATACAAATAATAATTACGAAATTATAATTTATAATTATATGTAACGAAGATTGACGGCATTTGCTCGTAGTCAGCTTTGCAATGCTTTACATAAATATAAGAGTCAGCTAAATAATTTCGTAATTTGATAATCAGCTCTGCACCAGTAAACATGTAAAACATCTAATAAAATATATAATTTCGAAAATTATTGCTGTCGCCATGGAAAAAACAGAAATAGAATATCTGCATTTAACAGAAGTTCAAAAGAAAGCGAGAATGGTTTTTTCTAATAAATATTATAGCTTAGACTGGAGCAAAGTAGTCTTTATGTGATTGAATAAAAAAAATGGTATCGAAATGTTTGGTGTGATTAGTGAATTTGATGGATGCACTTTCCGTGCAATCGGTCGTCCGTTGATCGCTCATCAATACGTTTCATTTTTAGACAATGTAATTCATCCAATGTGGAAGAAAAACGAAAACCTGATATTCATAGATGTAAGGAAGCTGAAATTTGTTTTAAAAATTTGTAGGTAATAAATTTCTGTTTGCTTTTTCACATTAGGACAAAAGACAATCTTGCTTGAGTACTTTTTGGCGAGCTATTCATTCGAAAGTACAATTTCTCTACTGGCCGACTGTCATGAGCGATCTAAATCCATTTAATAAGATATGGGCTAATTTTAATGACAATTATTTCACGGAATTTCACTCAAGTTGGGAACATACGAGATTGGATTTTGATAACTTTCATTCGATGTATGAAACGATGCACTATAGCTTGCGAAAAATAATTGAGAGCTGTGGTGAATTTGTTGTTGGCATGTAATACTTGTATGTGCATAAATAATAAGAAGCAACTAGCTTGAACCTTATGATTTTTTTTTTATTTTGAATTCTAACCCATTACCAGAAAAACTTACTGTTATTATAAAAATATAAATTATCAATTATAAAATTACAAATTTTTAAAATAGTAAATTATAAATTATGAAATAGTAAACTCACGGTAAATGCACCACTTATCGGCCATTTAGTAGTCTCCGGCCAAACAATAGTTTCACTAGTAATCGGCCATTTTTTGCATTGAAATATGGCTCGTTACTGGTGCTGGCCGAAGAATAATATATAGCCGATAACTGGTGCATTTACCCTAACCTAGTTTATAAAATTCTATGAACATAGAAACCATATGCAAGAAGTGTAACAACTCTCTATTATAAATTATAAAATTAATTATAGTTTGAGAAATTATGAATTATAAATTATAGAATGAATTATAAATTACAAATTATAAATTAACTGGTACAAAAATGAGAGCTGACCGAATACTTTCGTCAGTCAATAATTATCAACTCTGTGATGAGCATCAGTATAAATGTGGGATCCGAGCTAATTATTTCATCATTCGACAGTTAGCGCTCGATCGATAAACGTCTTACAAACAACATTAATTGTCATTAGTAATCGCCACTATCAGTTATCACCTTGTCATGGAGGAGACTGCATTTAAGATAAACGTGTCCCAATTGTTTGAACGTGAGTTTAAGAAACGTTCTAAGGACCCCCTATGAAAGAAAATTTATGCGTGTTCAGTGCATTTCGTCTCTTTCGAAAATGATTTATGAATCAAATTCGGAGGTATTGTAAATTTTAAATGAACGCAATAGTAGATTATTCACCTCTTCCCAAAATGTTTATTTGACTATTTGGATTATGTACATCTAGGAAAGAGGTGCATAAGCTATTTTATCACATCGGAAAGCGTATTTGATATATTAAGTGTTTCCGTATATAACGGATATGCATTACCTTATTTTATGTATTAGGTGCCGCCTAGGGACTTTCATTTTACTTTAAATTATTATTATCCTAGAACAAAATGTTTTACTCTAGAAATTTTTAAAGAAAAAAAACCATGCCCCCGACGAGTCTCGAACTCCGGACCCTCGAGTTAATATCAAACTATGCTAACCACTCGACCACCGCATCTTCATAAAACAACGAAATGTTATTTGTATCGTTACAACCAACGTGATTGAATTTAAAATGTACATAAAGCGTACGACACAGTATGCCTGTGTTTCGAATTACTACATATACAATGAATTTCGTTGTTATCAAAGACAAAACGTACGATCGTAGTGTGCATGCAAATGCAACGTATTTCTTTTTTCATTATAGAAAAAAATGAAAATTTTAAATTAGATCTTTCACCGTATGATGCGTGTATGTTACAAAAATCGAAAAAAAGCGAATTACAAGTCTAAAATGTAATTCCTCATTGAAAAAAAAAAATTCATCCACCCAGATTCGAACATTGGGCACTGAATATGAAAAAATTGGGAAAAAAAATCCTACGCCCTAGCCCGCACGGCTACCTAGACTTTGTGTGTAAAACGCTATTGTGGCCGATATGATAAAATATTATATGCTACTGTGGAGATACCCTCACATTACACTCTTGTACATAAGACACATACACGCGTTCGCTTCGCTCACTTGTTCGTGTCTTATGTACTCGAGTATAATGTTTCGGCTACTCCCCAGTAGCATAATATATATTATCACATCGGATGGGATATTCCATATATTAAGTGTTTCCGTATATAAATGATATGCAGTACCTTATTTTATGTATTAGGTGCTGCCTAGGGACTTTCATTTTACTTTAAATTATTGTTATCGCAGAACTAAATGTTTTACTCTAGAAGTTTTTAAAGAAAAAAAACCATGTCCCAGACGAGTCTCGAACTTCGAACCCTCGAGTTGATAGCAAACTATGCTAACCACTCGACCACCGCATCTTCATAAAACAACAAAATGTTACTTGTATTGTTACAGCTAACGTGATTGAATTTAAAATGTACGTAAAGCGTACGACACAGTATGCCTGTGTTTCGAATTACTACATATACAATGAATTTCGTTGTTATCAAAGACAAAACGTACGATCGTAGTATGCATGCGAATGCCACGTATTTCTTTTTTTCATTATAGAAAAAAATCAAAATTTTAAATTAGATCATTCACCGTATGATGTGTGTATGTTACAAAAATCGAAAAAAATCGAATTACAAGTCTAAAATGTAATTCCTCATTGAAAAAAAATTCATCCACCAAGATTCGAATATTGGGCACTGAATGTGAACAAATTTGAAAAAAAAAATCCTACGCTCTAGCCCGCACGGCTACCTAGGCTTCGTCTACAAAACGCTATTGTGGTCGATATGATAAAATTTTATATGCTACTGTAGAGATACCCTCACATTTCACTCTTGTACATAAGACACATACACGCGTTCGCTTCGCTCACTTGTACTCGAGTGTAATATTTGGGTTATCTCAACAGAAGCATAATATATATTATCTGCAGAGAACATATATATCGCAATAAAAAATTTTTCCTTGTGCCATAACTGCGAGATTATCGTTCTAGCCAAATGAAAGTTTAAATCAAACGTTTTATTATCACAAATTAGCCGATATTGAAAATGGAATTAAAATTTCCAAAAAAAGAAAACTTACTGAATTGAAATTATTGGAGACATTGATAGCAACAAAGCAAGATGAACTGAAAAAAATTAAGATTGATTTGGGACTTGAAGAGTCTCTAGCCGAGAAAGTACAGCCTGCTGCAGATCAATACAGTTGGGAATATGATGACGACTCGTTTTTCTTCGAAATTGCCTACGAGAATGGGAAACCTGTAGATAATTCACAAGCCTCAAAATCTGAGGTCTTGAAAGAAAAGATATCTGAACGTAGTGAAACGGAGGAAAATTAATGTTCGTAATAAATAAATTAAACAAAATAATTCGAATGCATATATATAGTGAATGTATATGGTGTATATAGTGAATGCATTTGTGCAAAAACAAATGGTCTTGTTCCTCCTCGGTGATGATAGCAGACACCTAACGGAATCATATGTTTTAACCCCTTATACCTATAGATATGAACCGCTAGGATTAATGACGTTAGTGAGACGTTAGTGGGTTAACGCGATCATCCTGTTTATTTATTCAATAATTATGGGCATGTACAATTCACCATACCTAAGATCACTAATTACTCTAAATGAAGGCACACGCTCTTCGCGATATCCAAATTTTATCATTGTAAGAAATATCAATAATTCTCCGTTCAGCAATGCCTGTCGTTTGTTCAACATTGCTGCGAGAAATACTGACCCAACTTTACCCCATAACCAATTTCGAACTACTCTACTTAATCTACCAGATAATATTTTTGGGAATTGGCTAAATTTGTGATAAAGTTGTTGATTATGATGATGATAAATTTTATTGTCTTAGATATGTGTAAGGTCAGGGACCTTTTAGAAGAATTACATATCAATCGCGAGAAAAAACAACGCGCTTACATAAAATGATGCGATATACATTAGGAAAAGTGATTGCATGATTAGAAATAATTCAGTAAATAAGAAAAAAACATAAAAGAAAAAGAAGCTAATGAAAAATAGTAAAATAATGAAATATAAATAGAGAACAAAAGAAAAAAAAATAGAAAAAAAAACATAGCCCGACAAATAATTTTAAATTAGTTGAAATCCATTCCGGCAGAAATCAGCCTCCAGCCCTCAGTATCACATTCAGTCCATGATGATGTGAGCTGAATTAAGGGAATGCAAAGAATAAGAAAAAGAGTGACATACTCGGTGAAAAAGAACGATGCTGCAGGGGATTAGTGACTAACTAGTCCTAAATAGTCCTTGCAGCCACGTTTAAAGCCAGTTAGCGAAGATTTACGTTTCAAAGTACTGAGCAGGGAATTATATTTCGATACACCTCTCACGGTGCGGCTGAAAAGGGTTTTACTGGAAAGTTCTGGTACATGGAATTTTTTTGCTGGAATACACTTAGGGGTATCCTACGATAATAAAACTTAAAGAATTAAAATCCTATCGCTACTGCCCTTTGAGATAAGTGCATACTTCCATTGAAAACGCTCCCCTGTAGAACATTTTGTTCTGGGAAACACTCGGAAACGCAAATATTTTAATTTTTTTTATTTTGTCTTTGTCTTTTTTATTTGTCTCTGTCTCTATTAAGGCAGATTATCATTCTTCGTGCCATTAGTTTTCACATGTAAAGTTTTTATAGCACAAAGTTCGATCACCTTGGCACGAGGAATTGAATAAAAATATATGAAACTATTCGTTGATGTTATATTTTAAGACAATTACGCAAATTTTGCTGAAATATATTCACTTTATCAAACATTCTGTAAAATATCAATGAATCGCTCCAAGTACACCTCAAGGGTCGTCAAAATTCCAACTTTTTTCACTCAAATATCGTCTGTCGAGCATGGTACAGACTTGTATTGTTCAAAAAAAATAAAAAAAATAAAAATATTTGCGTTTCCGAGTGTTTCCCAGAACAAAATGTTATACAGGGGAGCGTTTTCAATGGAAGTATGCACTTATCTCAAAGGGCAGTAGCGATAGGATTTTAATTCTTTAAGTTTTATTATCGTAGGATACCCCTAAGTGTATTCCAGCAAAAAAATTCCATGTACCAGAACTTTCCAATAAAACCCTTTTCAGCCGCACCGTGCTCTAACAAAGAGGGAATTATTGAGAATTTCCCTGTCATTGCGTGGCAAGATCAAATTGAGCGTTCTACTAGAACTCCCGAAGTTGAGATTGTCAAATTCGTACTCAGGCTCTTTCGTAATGATAACTTTATGTAAAAAGACAGAATTAAGGTAATCGAGGTAAGTGAAGAGATCATTGCAGAGCAGCCTTCTGGAGTAATTAGAAATCGAATCAAATCGTCCTATACCGTAAATGAACCGAATACACGCATTGAATGCTTTCTCAAGAATCTTCTTGGCCCCACTTGGAAGTTCCCCCAGGACAGGACAACAGTAGGTAAGGTGAGGTATTAATAGCGATTTAACTAAAAGTTTTCGTGTTTCTAAAGGCATTAGGCGAGCATTGGCCCACATATTTCGAAGCCCGGCAAAAACCTTAGACGATACAGTGCGTACATGACTATCCCAATTCAACTTGGAGTCCATTATCAAACCAAGGTTCTTCACTTTGTTGACATATCGAATAGTAACACCCTCAAACATTAATTCCGGGATATTCCTCGCCCAGACATTCTGTGAGAAAATGATAGCTTTGGTTTTATCTGCGTTGAGATTCAGTTTATTCGACTTCGCCCACTCTGAAACTAATGTCAGATCCGATTTCAACAGGCTCATATCGAGGAAGATGTTATCTTCACTAATAGCTTTATATAGTTGGAAATCATCCGCGAAGAGGTGAGACTTACAGCTCTTAAGTTGAGATGGTAAGTCATTAATAAAAGCTGCAAAAAGCACAGGACCCAAAACCGAGCCTTGGGGTACGCCGCTACTCACACGAAGTAATTGCGATTGAAAACCATTCAAAAACACCGATTGGAAGCGATCCGACAAGTAACTGCCTATCATCCGGGTGGCTCTAGAAGAGAAGTAAAACTGCAAGGAGAGCTTTTCGAGGAGAGGCCTATGTGACACCGAGTCGTAAGCTTTAGAGAAGTCCAGCATTAAAAGTACAGTGGCCAAATTCTTGCTAAGATTCAGCCTAACATCGTTTGAGACTTGGAGAAGGGCAGATGTCGTACTATGACTCGACCGAAAACCTGATTGGAATCTGCATACCAGTTTGTTCCTTGCCATGTGGTCAACCATTTGCTTCTTAAGTAACCTCTCAAGAGCTTTGGACAGTGAAGGCAACATACTAATGGGTCTGTAGTCATCCAGTGTATGTTGGCGTGAGTTTTTATGCCTCGGTATAACTTTCGTTGTCTTCCAGTGTTTCGGAAATGTAGACTGCATAATAATTAAGTTAAATGCGTGAGTAATGACTGGTAACACAACCGGCAGAAGCATCTTAATGAAAGAGATAGGTATCAAATCAAGCTCAACGGAGTTTGACTTAATACCCCAGATCGCACTAATAACATCAGAGTCATCAACCTCGCTGAAAGAGAAAGAAAGGTCAAGACGACGAGCATCGTTCACGGCTGAATAACCCGATACGTTGAGAACCCTCGGGAACTCAGAGTATACAGTTCTGCCGACGAAGTGAGAATTGAGTTCATCAGCAGTGAAGTGAGGTGATGCATTATCGGAAGGGGAACCAAACCCAAGTCTGCGCAAGCTACTCCACAAGCTCCGAGTTGGGGACACTGATGAATACTTCTTAGCAAAATACCTCTTCTTAGCTAACGTCACAATCTGAGAAGCGCTATTACGTAGTACTTTGAAGACCCTAAACTTTTCATCTGTCCTCACCCGCTTCCATTCCGCATATGCCAGGTCACGGTCGATTTGTGCTTTACTGATCTCAGAATTGAACCAAGGATTAAGTACCCGATTGCATGTGGAGCATGAATGTCAAGCAAACTAAGGACATCATTACTAAATGTCTCAATCAGAGCGTTCACGTCACTAACGGAGACCAGTCTCATCCAATCATATGTCGTGGCATCCACCAATAGTTTGTCAATTTTCACCGCGTGAACCCGCCTAATCATGTGTGGTGGTTTCAGAATAAAATCTATATCACATTGTAGCGATAGAAAGATCAAGTCGTGCTTAGACAATCCTGGTAGACTAATCTGCGAATAACGTGACACTTTTCCAATGGAACTAGTCATGAAGTGATCAAGTGCAGTGGAATTTGTTGGCGAGAAGTGAGTCGGTTCATCTGAAACAATTTTTAGAGAAGCTTCTCTAAGTACTGCAGTATATCGCTTCGTCTTGCTCGAATACTCAATGAGGTCTTCGTTGAAGTCACCTGCGATCAGAATCTCCGAGTATGAGAGAGAGAAACGTTGTACATCACACCTATAAGCACCTTATGTGAAACTAGGCTCAGTTCTATGAGGTGATATTCTAATGCACCTACTCGATACTCGGATTCGGAGATAACTTTCGCCCTGATCGATTTTTTGACATATAAAGCTACACCACCCTCTCTCCGCAGCGGTCGATCATTACGAAAAAGTCTAAAACCGTCTAAATCGACAGATTTGTTCGAGAAATAGCTCTTAAAGTGAGACTCTGAAATTGCCACGCAATGCAGGTTAACCCCCTTAACTATTCTCCTAAATTCATCAATTTTCGGTCGTAATCCATCTGCATTCAAGTGGGCCACATTTAGTGTGTTGTTATTTTTAGGAAAGGCAGACTTCAGCACAATGTTCGGAATACAGAGCGAGCTTTGAGATCCAAGACGAGTAGGGTGCAGAGTTTGAATCCGTGCTGGCATTTC
>CM055404.1:75314157-75337839 GCA_029228625.1 Pseudolycoriella hygida
TTTTTTCGAAGACAATTTTTTTCGGAGAAATATTTTTTCTAAGAAAATTTTCTTTTCTGAGAAAATTTGTTTCGGAGAAAATTTTTTTCAAAAATTAGAAATTTTTTCAACAACTGAAAACTTCCAAAACGACTGATGTCACAACAAAAACCTCTTAAAAGGTAGAGTGTGACGCAGTCCGTAAGTCCGCTTGCAAAATTAATGATATCGCTTGAGGTGTCGCTATCGCTGATAATACGCAGAAGTTTGTTTGAATGGAACCTTGTGTTCAAAGTTTTTATTTCATGAAAAAATTACAGCGCTTTCTTTAAAACAAAATTACGTTGTGTTAAAAAAATTGCGTCACAAATGCCGGACCCACCAGCGGAATAATTTTTCAATACTTTCAGTTTTTACACTCAAAGATTTAAATTTAGCTTAAACAATCTACACAATAAGAAACAAAATTCAAATTTTTGCAGAGCAAAAACTGAAAGTACAGAAAAATTATTCCGCTGGTGGGTCCGGCATTTGTGACGAAATTTTTTTAACCGTCGTATGAGACCAACTTACATAAATTACGATGACAATGCTTTCAATCAAAACATATAAGCTCCAACAGCGAATTCAAAAGTTCACATAAAATAGGCAAAGACTTAACGGCGACGCGAAAACTCAATTTCGATACTCTATGATTAATGAAACGACAAAAGTTGTTGAAAATTCGAGAAAGACTGCACACAGGTTCAAAGAATCCATAGAACGTACGATGAGTCGGAACAAACAAATGTTCATGAAAACTAAGGTTTCTTTTATTTATTTAACCAATGACTCTACAGGAAAAATTTTTTGCATAAAAAGAAAAGAAAGAAAAAACAAGAACGAGCAGAAAAAAAATCACTAAATCCTATCAAACTTCGATTTTTGACATGCCAGGAGACCGGATGGCGCCAGTAACTGACTTCACTAGGCGTTTTGAAGCGATATATCCGAGCAGGCAAGAATGGCTAGATGGGTGGCCAACCTGTTTGCCTAGAAATACGAAAGTGTTTTTCACTGATGTATCCAAGGCCGTAGAGAGAGCAGGGGCTGAAATATACGATCCAGACACTGCACATGGTAACTTTCAGCGTCCTCCAGGCAGAGGTCTACACAGCTCTCATGGGAGCTCAAGAATCACTGCCGGCGGGGACGCAGGGAAGAGAGATCTTTATCTGTTCGGACAGTAAAGAGATGATTAGGGCGCTCATGTCACCCACCTCGACCTCCAAGCTGATGAAAGAGGGAAAGGATTATCTAAACTACATGGGACTGATTAATCAGATTACCTTCGTTTGGATACCTGGACACTCTGATATCGAGGGAAACGAAAAGTCAGACAAGCTTGCTAGAGTAGGCTCCGCTACCACGACAAGCGGAGTGGAACCACGTCTACCAGTATCCCAGGCATTATGCGATTATGCGTTAAGCGACTGGGTGCGACGGAGACATGTAGAACATAGTGAAGCGTATAAAGGAGGCGCGCTCACGAAGCGCTTCTTCCCAAAACCTGATGCAAAATGGGCCAAGGACCTTATCAAAATGGACCAGGATCGTATCAGAACGATAGTAGAGGCGTCCACTGGGCACTGTGGGCTGAGCTGACACCTGAATAAATTGCGGTTGTTGGAGACCACAAGACGTTCTTGCAGATTAGAAAAGGAAACGGGAAAGGAAACACATGATATGAACCAAACGTACGAACCTAATAC
The DNA here is from genome assembly GCA_029228625.1 of Pseudolycoriella hygida. Lineage (NCBI taxonomy): Eukaryota > Metazoa > Arthropoda > Insecta > Diptera > Sciaridae > Pseudolycoriella > Pseudolycoriella hygida. The sequence continues at coordinate 75,315,888 of CM055404.1, forward strand.
GACAAATTCGAAACATTTTCTTTTACAACAAACTGCCAATGTGCGACCACGAGCGAAAATGTTGTTAGAGTGGACATAATTCTTAAATGTTACTTTGAGGTTGACATAAATCAAAGTCTAGCATTTAGAAATTAAATCCATCGTACATCGAGTACCTCGAGTAACTGTTTGCCTACTTTGTAGTACTGTTGGGAGTCTTTAAAGCTCTCTGTACACAAAAGTATGAATAAACCACGGACAACAAAAACATATTTCGGATTTCGGTGGAGTCAACAAGGTCCTCGACTGCGCCTTGAACCGTTTACTCCACCTCGTTCCGAAATATTATTTTGCCGTCCTAGGGCCACAAAATACTATTATTAAATCGATCATATTCAATCATTCAAAATAAATATAACAAATATTTTCATGTGCTAGGTTAATTCGTAGTGACTGTAATTTCATGATATTTTTACAATTTATAGCAACTCTACTCGCTGGCTCAACACGAGTATGCCTGATTGCTAAACGGCGTTTTGGTGAGGAAACTTACCGACACGATATTAAGGCAATAATCATAAGAGAAGCGCGGACACGGTAAAAAAATAAAGACGTCCTTACGATCTCACAAAACTTATATTTATTGTCATTGATACAACTTATTGACTAAAAGGAAATCTTAATCTATAACTCTAATCGGTCTTCAGATTATCGCTATGACAAGCAAGCGATACTCGGAATAATTATGGAGTCTCAAGTCGCACTTGAGATTCCATGTGGACCAATGTAAGAGGAAAAAATATATATAATCTAAAATAAACGAACCGTTGGAGCTCATTCGATTCAAATCCAGATGAAGTAGATTCCAATCCAATATGGCCTAAATCTAATGATGACGACAGAATTTCACTTTTATTTATTTTATAGCGATAACATCCTTTGCGAATATTATCTTTAGGTGCGACGACCTTTTCAATATATCACTTTAATCACTAATTATAATTCTTGGCTTAATGCTAATGTGGTGATGGAATCTTCCATTTAAATTAACGATACGCGCGTATCCGTTTGTTAAAGAAATATTTAGAAATCTATTCTCGTGATTTGATGATACAAATTGTTTTTGCCACTACATTACTTCCTTTCTTAAAAAAAAATATGTTGCATCGAGGAAAAGGTTTCTATTTCGTTTCGGAAATAACGTTATTGGAGGAACGAAAACAATTTCGTTACTGAAATAACGTTAATCTATTAGACTTGTAACGCTAAGCAATAACGTTATTCGTAGAACCAAAATAATAACGTTACTGAATAACGTTATATGCTTGGAACGAGATTGTAAAAATAAACTTATACAGAAAACGAAATCATTTTGTTACGAGAATAATGTTATTCAAATAACAAAAGAATTTAGTTACATGAATAAAGTCATTTGAAAAACGAAATATTTTCGTTATGGTGACAGGGCCTTAGCTAGGACACTGCTCTAGGGGGTGCTCAAGCACCCATGAAGAATTCAAGAGATTTTTTGAAAGATGCAAAACATCAATATTGTAGTAATTGATAAATGCAGTGAAAGTAAAGTTTTTCATTGTTAGATTGGAAACATTTCGCTACATTTCATTCCTTTTTCCTGAGCCAGTGCCGAGACTAACGTTTTCAACGCCCTGTGCAATTTTTTTCTGAGCGCCATACGAGCTACTATTGGTATATTATTATAAACTCTTCCTATAAACATAAATTGAATTTGATATGGGCAAATGGGAACCTCGTAGCGATATGTTAAGGTTACTTTAGTAGAAGAGTCGCGAGCGGAACGATCGATTTTTTTTTACAGAAATATCACAAACTCAATTCCTGTTGAGCTTTTGTTTTCAGTATGATGATGTCACACCAGACGATGTCTGTAGGAATACTCAGCCCGAAAGTCTTCTCACTCACTCACTCAGAGGTTGATACCCCCAAGATTCAATAAATTAACAAATTAGATATTGTGCCTGACTAATCTTCTGTCGTTTGTCTAGAAAGGTTTATTTAAACATTTTTTATGCTTCCTTTTTCTACAATCATAAGTCCATCAAGAGTACACTAAAAATAAAAGGACCGTCAACTTTCCGTGGCTTATTGATTTTACTGTCTGAAATTGTTCAGTTAACAATTTACAATGTGGAACTAACCATTGGTATTTTTAGTGTAGATGAGAGGATACTAGAAGAAACTTTAGATTCTTAGGACGGATGAGACAGAAAATATATACCCTAGAAGGTAGTAACGGTAAATGAAGAAATTAGACGTTCTAAAAAACATTGGCACCATGGTGCGCCGCAGGCGAAATTTTTGTATTTTTGTGTTCTACGAGGCGGCCAACTGGCCTTGAAACACAGATCCTATGATCCTTTCTTCCTTTCCCGTTACTCTTCTATCATTCCACCTAGTCATGTATTCTGTCTTAGTTAGATTCCCACATTTAAATGTTCCCATTTCAGAACGCATAGTTGTAACCGGTTCGCTGAATAAGCCTCGTCGTCTGAGCACACGTACTACGATACATCTTCTAGCCTCCGGCACAAGCCGTACACGCCAAATGAATCTCGCTGTTTGGGCCTGGACATTACGATACATCTTCAAGCCTCCGACTTAATATGCTTATTCTAAACGAGCCCGTAAATGCAGTGTATCCCACAACAACTAAAATTTTCTAGGGCATTTGCGTGAGCAACCATTAATCTGTTTGTTGGACCATATGCTTAACGTGAATTCCGAACCACGCCTATATATTGTACCTACATATAGGATTTCATCTGGTGTTCATTATATCTCGGCCCTAAGATAGACTCAGATATATGTACACAGAATTCATCGTGTATGGGTGACGTCACACATGTCGTTCTTCTGTGTACGGTTCGTTGTGGACACCAAACACCACAACTACCCATTTTTAGAAGCTTGGGTGTGCTTAGGAACGTTACTTTCATGCTACAAATTGAAGAAAAATCCTATACAGAATTTTATTCTCACCGGGCTTGGACCCGGGTATTCTTGGTGGAAAGCCAGTACGTTACCACTGAGCTAACCCGTCTACGAGTAAGAACAACATTTTGAGTAAGCAAGTTTCGCAAAAAATCATTTTTTTGTGTATTCAGCGCACCTGAATTTCCAGCGCCCTGGGCAATTGCCTAGTGTGCCCATTTGGTAGTGGTGGTACTAAGCAGAGCGTACAACTCAGTCCAATCACTAAACAAAATTAAAACATTGTTTAACAAAACTCGCAATGACCAAAAGAGAAGAAAAAAAATCTACATAATCGTGGTAAAAATTGAGAAAATTCTCGTTTTGGTACAATTGCACCCATAGTAGTAATATTTTACTATGGCTGCTGTACCTTCGGCAGATTAAAGTCCACCCGCTTGAATCAACATTTAAAAGCCACTCACAATTCTTCATCCTACTTCCAATTGTTAAACAAAAATCGAAAAACTTAAAGTCCTGATTTCGTCGTTTACGATTCATCAGTACACCTTGTCTTAAGACCATGTGTATATCAGCAACGATGGCCATAGATTGATACTCAGACTATGTCAACTCGCCTTTTATAAAATCCAGATCCTACGATTGGATACATGTCTTTTCGTTTGAACACTTTGGAAGTAAAAGAATTGTGAGTTTGTTTCGGTTATTTTTTAATTGGGATTAAAAGCTAAGCAGATTACCACAATTCAACGACTATCGAAGTAGGGGATTGGGTAGTTAGATAGTGTAGCGCCTGATTGCATATGAGCGGAGTGTGGTAGTCCGTGTCATGTGCCAGGCGTGCAACTGTCTAACTATCAAGTGCTCTTTTTACGTCCACGTCGTAGTCCTCGGGACCTCAATTCTTTTCGGAGTTTTGTGCTAAACTTAAGAGTGCTACCTGATGACTTGCCCACGGGTCATCGGGGAAACGGATTAGTGGGTAGTGCGTGTGGCTAGCCACCATACCACACTCACAACAACATTCAACAACAGAGCCTCGGATTGGACAGGAACATGGAATGTTAGATCTCTGTTACGGCCAGGAGGGTTGAGATCACTCACTAGTGCGCTAAGGGCGACTAAACTTGACATTACAGCAGTACAGAAAACTAGATGGCGTGGGAAGTATTCTATGATCAGTAGAGACTTTACGTTTTATTACAGCGGCAAGAGCAACGACAGCCCAAGAGGATACGGAACAGGCTTCATGGTCTTTGGTAGAGCCAAAAACGCGGTGATTAGTTCCACTCCGTGTCAGATTACCAGGATTCGCAAGACTTCCATAATAGCCAAAAGAAATAATTTAGAAGACAAACACGTCTTTATGAAATGACAATTTAATTTAGAATAATATTTTACAAACATTGAACACTAGATTATAAAATAAAAGCGGTGACTATGTTGATATCAAATTGATAATCTAACACGCCCCCTCAATTTCATAACTCAACACCACCCCTCGGTTTGATATCCTTATGAGTATCACAAAGAAAAACACAACTTTCAGTTTCGTATACAAACAGCCCACTGCTATCACGGTAGCCCAGTGCTATACTGATAAATTCGACCCACTGTTGTACAATCTTATGATTTGACTCACTACTACTGGTTGCGAAATAGCCCACTGCTAAATCGACTCTTTCGATTTCTGTAGCCCACTGCTACAATTCAAATTCGACAGCCCAATGCTGCCGGCGATGACCCACTGCCATCGGCTTTTCTTGACGACAGTCCACTGCTGCCGGCAATGACCCGCTGCCATCGGCTTTAGATGACGAGAGCCTACTGCTGCCGGCGATGACCCACTACCATCGGCGATAGCCCTCCACTATCGACTTTTGGTCGGTTTGCGATGACCCACTGCCATCGGCGATAGCCCTCCACTATCGACTTTCGGTTCGGATATGATAGCCCAACTGCTATCAGCGATAACTCTCCGTTATCGACTTTTGGTTCTGTATCCGACAGCCCAACTGCTGCCGGCAATAACCCAACTGTTACTGACTTTCCTTTCATGTAACGATAGCCCAGCTGCTATCGGCAATAACCAAGCTGTTATCGACTTCCAATACGGCAGCCCAACTGCTGCCGATTTGCACACAATTCTGTTTTCACCAATTTTAACAAGATTTATACTTTTTTTTATTCACCAAAACTTTCGATAATTTCGCAATTTCCGTGTCCTGGGCTCATAACCTGTCAGATTACCAGGATTCGGAAGACTTCCATAATAGCCAAAAGAAATAATTTAGAAGACAAACACGTCTTTATGAAATGACAATTTAATTTAGAATAATATTTTACAAACATTGAACACTAGATTATAAAATAGAAGCGGTGACTATGTTGATATGAAATTGATAAGCTAACACTCCTGTCAACGAACGAATATGCACTCTACGGATAAGAGGACAATTTTTCAATTATACTGTTATTAACGTCTACGCTCCAACGGAGGAAAAACATAATGAAGCGAAGGAGCTATTTTACGAGAAACTGGTGAAACTGTACGATGGAGCACCGAATCGAGACATCAAAATCATACTTGGGGATTTGAATGCCAAGATAGGTCGCGAAGTCTACTACCGTCCCACTATTGGTAAATATATCCTCCACGAAAATTCAAGCGAAAATGGAGCGTTGGCAATTGATTTCGCAGCGTCACGGAACATGGTTGTCTGCAGTACCTATTTCGAACATAAAGCGACATGGGTATCACCTAATGGACGAACCAAAAACCAGATTGACCACGTGTTCATAGATGGGCGTCACTGTTCAAATTTTTTGAATGTCAAAAGTTGTAGGGGACCGAACATCGATTCAGATCACTACTTGGTAAAGGTGGTTGTTAGGGCTCGAGTTTCGATTTCAAACAATCGACAGCCGGCATTGGAAAAGTGGAACGTCGAGAAACTGCAGGACGAAAATATTAAACGACAATATGTGGATAGTTTGGAGAAGAAAATTATTGACGGAATGGAAAGCGAACAACGAAACGTAGACGATGCATGGAATCAAATTAGACGAAACGTAGAGCAAGCCGAAGCAGAGACGATAGGAACGATAACGGGAATGAAAAGAAATGACTGGTTCGATGACGAATGCAGAAAAGCACTGGATGACAAAAATGCGGCTCGAGCGAGAAATCTAAATAGATGCACTCGAGCTGGCATGGCAGAGTACCGTTCGAAGAGAAATTTCGAGAAAAAACTATTCCGAAGAAAAAAGCGACAACATGACAAGGAAGTTTTAATGGAAATTGAAAGGTTTGGTAATCGAAAAGAGACGCGGAATTTTTACCGGAAAGTAAACGAATCGAGGAAAGGTTACAGTCAACAACCTTTATTGTGCAAGGACAAGGATGGGTTGGTCTTAGCAGATGAGGAAAGGTGCATCAGACGATGGGCGGAGTACTTTAAGGAACTGCTGAACCCGAACAGACCACCGAACCGAAACGACACCAACAACAACTTAGCATTTCAGACCGTGCAGCCACATATTGCAGAACCAACGCTACAGGAAGTGGAGCATGAAATTTTAAAGCTCAAAAATTTCAAAGCCCCAGGAACCGACAACATACCTGGAGAACTTTTCAAGCACGGTGGTAACGCATTATGTATGGAGATGCACGAGCTCATGCCTAAGCACAGGCACCGGGCCCAAATTTGTTTTCGAATATAATTTGGTACTATGTTACCTCTCAAATCGAAAAAGAATCAACAAAATCGGTTAGAATTTATGTAAAGAAGCACGTTGGGTTCTAGTATAAACTCAGTTCCAGGTGGCTGAGTCCATGGGCTTCTAATCAAAAAATTTTCTTTCATAAAATGTGAGACATTTCTAGACCTTTCGATTTCGATTTTCGGTGATACCGATTTTTTCAAAAAAATAACCGGTAAAAAACCGGTAAATTTTTTTAGATTGTTTCTTATATTGAAGACTTTGAGTGAAGGTATTTTGTTTTAGTCTTCATTTCTCCTGTTTGGCTTAAAAATATGTGCGTAGGCAGCATAGCTGATTTATCGTCGCTCATTTTACCTATAAGATTGGGACAAAGACACGAAAAACATGCAAAAAAAGTTCAACATCACGTTGGTATTACCTTCATCGTACAGATCACATGAAAAAAAGCGCTTTAAATTTTTCAGGAAATCAAAACTTTGAACACAAGGTTCCATTTAAACAAACTTCTGCGTATTATCAGCGATAGCGTCACCTCAAGCGATATCATTAATTTTGGAAGCAAACTTACGGACTGCATCACACTCTACCTTTAAAGAGGTTTTTGTTAAGATATCAGTCGTTTTGGAAGTTTTCAGTTGTTGAAAAAATTTCAATTTTTTGAAAAAAATTTTCTCAGAAAAAAAATTTCTCCGAAAAAAATTGTCTTCGGAAAAAAATTGTCTCCGAACAAAATGTCACCGAACAATTATTCGCAGAAAAATTATTCTCAGAAAAAAGTTTCTCCAAAAAACAAACATTTTCTCAAAAAATTTGTGTTTTCTCAAAAAAATGTTTCTCCACAAAAAATTCTCCGAAAAAAAATTTTCTGTACCCACAACGCAAAAATTTTCGCCGAAAAAAAAATCTGTCTCAAAAAAAATTTTCTCCGAACACAAGCTTCTCAAAAAAAAAAGATTTTTCTCCAAAAAAAATTTTCTGCAAAAAAAATTTTTCTCCGAAAAATTTAAAAAAAATTTTCTCCAAAAAATTGTTCTCAATCACCTTCGGCTACCATCGAAACACTTCGTATCACCTTCGGCTACCTTCGGAACACTTCGTGTCACCTTCGGCTACCTTCGGACCACTTCGTGTCACCAATTCTTCTCAGTGATTCATATAACTTTCCTGAAAAAACCAACTGTCTAGGTATTCTTATTCAGAATTTAGCAAAAATCCAAGATGGTGTCACTTTGACAGTTTGCAGCCATTTTCTTAAAATGCCAAAAAATTCTCCTGACCAAACTCTATAACTTTCTACAAGAAACCATCTCTCTAAGTAGTGTCATTCCGGAGCTAAAATTCGAAAACCGAAAAAGTATAAACGAAAATCCACGATGGCGCCGCTATGACAGCTGGCAGCCATTTTCTTATGATCCCAAAAAATTCTGCTGATGAAACTCTATAACTTTCTAAAAGAAACCATCTCTCTAATTAGAAGAAACCAACTCTATAGGTGTTATCATTCCGGAGCCAAAAAACCGGTTGGATTTCTCAGAGTTGTTTCCCCCTCGGCAACAAACGTTATTATCGAGTGCACCAACTGTCCATATGATAAGGCGGCACTGATTATCTGAAATGTTTTATTTTCGAATAAATCTCGATATAAGTGGTTGTCAGTTGCAGTGTATGTTAGTCTTCTAAACTCTTGTGAAAAATAATATTACAAAAGTAGCCTCATGAGACCGAGTAATTTCGGTTGTTAGTAGCTCTGGTGTTTACATAAAATTAGCTGGTTGTAGCGTGTAGAATTACACAATTTTTACCTGTCGATCATGTGGGAAAGCACAGGGGTTGAATGGAAAATATCCTGTGATCATTGGTATTAGCGGATAGAATTACACAGTTTTCACTTGTCGAATTGGTTGTAGCGTGTAGAATTATACAATTTTTACCTGTTGATCATGTGGGAAAGCACAGGGGTTTAATGGAAAATATCCTGTGATCATTGATTGTAGCGTGTAGAATTACACAGTTTTCACTTGTCGATCATGTGAATGTTTTGATGGTGTCATGTTTGATTGATGGAGTCATATTGGAAATTGGTGGAGTCATATTGGAAATTTCAATACCGAGTGGGTGTAGGAGTTAAATAACATTTCTTAACAGAAGGCTTAATTTGCCTCTTCCCTCCCACTTTCAGGATAGAAAGTAAAGACACCGTTTCGACCCGCTAGTTTCAACATATCTCAAAGTTCGTCATTATATTTCACGGTAAATATAAGGAGAATCAAGCTTATTGGTGGTCATCGTCAGGAACGACAATAAGCGTAGAATGTTGAAACCGTATGCGTTCTACGGTAAGGGGGGAAAACTAAATGACAATGTAAACTCAACGGATCAATTGTCGTTGTTATTGTTTGGGTATCTGGGTGCTATATCGCCCCTAAGAAGATGTTTGTTTATCGTAGAACTGTCTATATCAGTCCTTTCACATTATCTAACGAAGCTTGTGTCATTAGATTCAACTATTGATCAGGAGTTAGGGGTTTAGCATGAGGACATTATGTTCAAAATGAATTAAAGTGGTAAAGTGATGGAAGTAGGAAAGATCAGTATTCGACCAGTAGGTTAAAACAATAGGTAACGATCAGGTTCAACTAATAGCGTTCGAGAGTCTCTTCCAACGCCGAAAAAAGAAAAGTGTCCATGGTGACACCCAAAACCATAGAAATGCTTACCTCGTCCCCTTCCGCTGGCATCACGGTGATGTTGTTGCTATCCGTTACTGAATCCATAACGATAAGTAATAAATGTCGGTTCCTGGTTTGTGGTTTTAATGAAGGTAATATTCAAAGGGAGTCGATGATGCGAAATTCTCATATAAAAAGGATAGGTCTGTCCTTGGTTTCAGTCTAATTAAAAAGAGAGATTGTCAACCAAAAACTGGGTCCGAATTGCAATTGAAATTACCAGTAATGTTGAATTCATCAGATGAATCGATAAGAGAAGTTGAAATTAATTTCCCAGATAGTTAAATGATGATGCTCATAAAACAATTCCAGATTAAAATGGAGCTGATAGAGTGAATGAGTAAGGTAAAGCACAGGTAACTTAAACTACTACAAAATGAGATTAAATCAACGCGGCAAAATTAAATCAACGCGGTAAGATTCAACATTAGCCGAAGATTCAACATTAGCCGAAGAAAACTTAAACTAGATAAGGGAGTAGGGTGTGGATGGGGGGTAAAAATGTGGGAGCCTCTATGAAAATGGATGAGGGCAATGGAAAGAAAAACGAAAAAACAAACCTCGATCGTTGAGTTACAGTTCACGGAAACAAATATAATAAATCATAAAGAATTGTATTAAGGGTAAATGAATTATTAAGAGTAAAAGAGGTTGTGTTGAGTGTTTTAAATATAGCCCCGTGAACAAGACGTGGTTTCATTTTGATTTTGATTAGGGATATAAACCGGGATATAAATCGGCCCTTATCAACCACACGCTCGACTATCCCGGACATGAACCAGACTGTAAGCCTGAAAACATTAAGATCTTGGACCGCGAAAACAATGAATTCAAAAGACGGCTGATGGAATCATGTTACATCAAGTTATATGAATCCACGTCGAACAACTTTAAAAGAGATGCAAACAGAATTCACTGTAATTATAGCAACATATTGAAAATTTACAAAGACATAAATACAGACACGTAAACTTCATCATGTAAACACCCAAAGTTCCCTCCAAAAAAACTCAATGTACCAATGAACCATGACTTAGTTGACTAGCCTGACAGAAAATAATTACTTTATCCAGATTTACAAACTGTGATATAGCCAAACTGTGATATTGTCAATTTTATGTTAATTAATGTTTCATGTTAAATGTAAAATAACTTTAGAATAAGAACTAAGTAAGTGATTGCAATGTGACAGTTTACATAATAATTTCAAATATTTATAAATTCATTCAATTTTATAGGAAAAGCCCTGAAGATGTCTGCTTAGAGCGACGAAATATAGGCTGATTCAAGCAAGTAAACAAACCAATTTTTTGATCTCGTACCGAGAAAATCGACCCTAAGAAAAATATTTTTCTTTTTATTTTTGATTATCTTATTCTTTTTATTATTATTAAAATTCTTTATTCCCAATTTCATCTGAAAAAATTTAAAACTCTATTAACCTATTAATCGATTCTATTTTACTATTCTTGTGGCTTTTCTCGAAGACGTTTTCTTCAAGAAAACAAAGTTTATGATTCCAAAATTCAAACATTATAAGTGAACTACATTAAATATTATTATTCTACAAATCTTATTTGATTGTAAGAATAAAACCTAGCAAAAACAGAACAACTCTTATTTTTGAAACGAAAAACCAATTTTGTAAGATCGTACAAGCAAAAACAAAACAGAACATCTACTATTTTCGATACGAAAAACCAATTTTGTAAGATCGTACTAGCAAAAACAAAACATTTGTTATTTTTGTTACGAAAAACCAATTTATTGTAAGATTGTACTAAAAATAACTTAGACAATAGGTGAGTGTAAAGACGAAAAACCTAACGCAAAACCAATTTATATACAAACACATTCACCCTTCAATCATTTGACCAATTATTTCATAACATTAAACTGATCACCACCATAATCAAGCCACAAATATGAAACCATTATTAAAGATTTACTATCAGAATATCCGTGGTATGAGAACGAAAACCAAATCTTTCTCTACTGGACTGATTGCGAAGTCCTACGATGCTATCCTGCTGAGCGAGACCTGGTTAAACGAAGGCTTTTATGATTCTGAATTCTTTGACAACCGGTACGTAGTTTTTAGGGTTGATCGAGATAGGAATACAACAGGCTTGTCGAAAGGAGGCGGTTGTCTGATTGCTGTCAAAAGCGACCTGCAGTCGATGCGAATTCGCGAATGGGAGATGAGTAAAGAAGACGTATGGATATCCATTGTCAACGAGAGTGGTTTTCGAACAAATCTCAATGTCAGATATGTAGAACTTGATAGTGATTTATCAAAACACGATATGTATTTCAAAAAAATTAGTGAAATAATAACATCGGCAAATGTTAACGATCGATTTTTTCTATTCGGCGACTACAACTTGAGCGATAGTATAGTTTGGTACTCAAATTGTGGAAAATATGAACCGAAGGTTAATAACCTCACAAAATTTGACAAACGCATTTCCCATGAATTGTTAAATTTAAATGCACTGTGTGATTTCAGTCAGTTCAATGAAGTCAGAAATAAGCTGAATAGAACGTTAGATCTCATGCTATCAGATATAGAGTCCAATAAAATCAAAGTTAGGAGATGTTGCAGCCCGCTTGTAAAAGAGGACCCTCACCATCCGGCACTTGAACTGAGTCCGATGAAATACATACCTGAGAAGAGATTGCCTAAAACTAACTTTTACAGAGCGAACTATCCAGTTATTAACGAACGACTCTTGGGCATACAGTGGGCTGATGAACTTGGTAGACTTGATGTGAACAGAGCGGTATCGCTGTTTTATGAGCTCCTAGAAACTACCATTGATGGTATACCTAAAGTCTACTGTTCAAAGAGAGACTATCCGGTGTACTTCACGCCAAGTCTTATAAAGCTCATAAAAAAGAAAGCCGCTACTAAACTAAAGCTGAACGCAAATGATTGCGAGTTGTTTTACACTCTATGTTAACGATTGTGAAGACAAACTCAAAAGTAATATGAAATGCTTCTTCTCATTTACCAAACCATTAAGGAAAACTAATTCATTAGTGAGTAATATGAAGTACGGGGACAAGAGATGCAACGATAGAGTATCAGTATGCGACTTATTTGCTAACTTCTTTGCTACAGTCCACCAGCCAGACACTGGAGGCGAAAGTTCGGAGGAACCCAATCCGCTACATAGGTCTTTAATAGTAGCCGAGGAAGAGGATATAAATTTCTCGATCATGGATGTTCAAACGGTGCTAAAAAGGTTTGACGTCAACAAGATGTCAAGTCCTGAGGGAATCCCTGTATGTTCTATAAGAACCTGGCTGAATCACTAGCTTTGCGGCTTTCCATTTTGTTTAATAAATTAATCAAAGAGCGTAATTTCCCAGACCGCTGGAAAGTGGGTTTCATTTCACCGATCTTTAAGGGAGGTGACAAGAGTGACGTCACTAACTATAGGGCTGTAACCATACTGTGCGCAATATCTAAGATTTTTGAAAGACTCATTTTTAATGTGTTATTTGAGAAGTACAAAGGCCGAATTCACTGCTCTCATCATGGGTTTTTCGCGAAAAGATCGACTCAAAGCAATCTGATGGAATTTGTCACAAAGGTCTCTCAATGGATGGCAAACGGTGGGCAAGCCTGTTGATGAAGAACGATGGAAAGAGCATCTGCGACATATGAAAAACAACTCCGCAGAAAAATCAGCAGTAGCGAAATATTTTCTAGAAAACACAAGTCACGAACTTGACAAAAGAAAATTTAAACTAATCAAAAACGTTAACCGCGAATATAATCTAGACGCTTTCGAATCGTTTTACATGCACAAATTCAGAGACAAACTTATGAACGTTAAGCCACCTGAAATTGAAAGTGATTTGTTTCGGGTGATTTGTTAAGTTCGTACAGTTTTAATTGTGAACGATCATCTCATGAAGATGTGATACACTCACAAATGACAACAATCAATACATAGATTGGAGAATAGAGATTTTGTTATCATGGACTTAGTATAACGACCTCCCTGAGGATGAAACCATCGGTTTCGAAAACGTTCGGAGATTTATAAGTACGTATTGTTGTGTTAAGAACATTCAGCGCCAGAATTCAAATATTTCGAACTTAAAATGTGATGTCGAAACTTTCCTCGAGAGGTCGTCAACATCACATTTTAATGTTCATATCTTTTATATTGTTCTAATAAATTACTTTCCGTTTAACCACCGACGTGTTCACTTCACAGTATTTATACAGTCCACATAGCGAGCCGATTTACTATTGTCCTTCGAGCCGGATATATTCTATCGGCTAAGTGAAAAATAGTGTTTTTTTATATAGTTTAAATTTAGTGGCAAGATTCAGTAAGAATCAAATGCAATTGTATTGCGAAATTCGTTCTGGTCATTAAAGAACGAATTTGTTAGAATTTGTTGAAGGAGTGTGGTTCACGTCGCGTGGTGCAAAAAAAAACGATCGGGAAAAATCCAACAGAAATATCAATCATCGGAGCAAAAATTGGTCATTAGTTATAAGGAACGATTGGTTGGATTGGTGGAAAGTCGTCATTTTCTGTAAAAAAGAAGACGCAAGGAAAAAATTTGGAAAGTGAGGTTAAATTTTCAAGATGGTCGCAGTGCATTGGAAATTAGTACGAAACGGTCGCAGAGCAGTTTAATATTGGTTCGAGACGGTTGCAGAAAAGTGATTTTGGTGTTCGAGACGGTTGCAGAAAAGTAATTTTGGTGTTCGAGACGGTTGCAGAAAAGTAATTTTGGTGTTCGAGACGGTTGCAGAAAAGTTAATTTTGGTGTTCGAGACGGTTGCAGAAAAGTTAATTTTTGGGTTCGAGACGGTTGCAGAAAAGTTAATTTTGGGTTCGAGACGGTTGCAGAAAAGTTAATTTTGGTGTTCGAGACGGTTGCAGAAAAGTGTTTTTTGGATTCAAGACAGTTGCAGTTCCCAGAGGAAACAACGTGCGTTGAAGGACAGGTGGGAAATTGAGACAATTTGGCAAAACTGTAAGTTGTGCGTCGTATAAGTTACCTTACTTCCACAACTGTTCCACGGAACGCCCGAGTAAGTCGTTCTGCGTTGTCTCAATTTAGCAAAATTTCAATTTGGTCAAATCTGAAATTTCGTGTGGAAAACATCTAATCATACGGGGTCGTGAACATTGGTAAAGCATCAAGGAGAACGGGTTTTTTGGAGTGTCACGGAAAAAACATGCGGAAACGAATAGCACAAGGTTAGCTTTAGTTTGAAAAACAAGTAAGTGATTTTATTTTGTTTACAGCAATTTTTTCTTCTTCGAGTTTTTTTATTATTTTTATTTTTTGTTCAATTCAAAACCCTGAAAGTAAATAAAATTTGTTTTTCTTCTTTTTTTGGGGTCATATAAAGTGACATAAAGTCAAACAAACATGTCATAAGCAGAGATAATTAAAGTACACCAAAAGAAAATAAGACATTTAGAAAACAGTTTAAATACACACCTAGAAAATTTAAAAAAGACTCCAAAATCTCGTATTAATCAATGCTATTTGGACACAAAGTTACAAATATGTAAAGAACTATGGTCTAGTTACAACACGACAGTTTCGGAAGCGATTAGTGAAATAGAAGAGGAAAAGATAGCGGAAATTAGTTCTCTGTCTTCAGAGTCGCTCGACAAGGTAGAAGAAACATATTTACAAAGTGTCGAATGGATCGAGACAAATTCTACTCGACAGTATGGTAACAATTACGATCGGGATAATCAAAATAACGCTAATCACCAAACAAGTTCCTCAGTAAATACTAAAGAAGTCTTAAAATCTTTAGCTCTTCCTAAATTCAACGGGGATTTTATGTCGTGGTTAACTTTTCATGATTTATTCGTCAGTCTTGTTCATGACAACAAGAAACTAACCAAAGTTCAAAAATTACAATATCTAAAATCAGCAACTGAAGACGCGTCAGAACCAAATCGTCTTTTGTCTCCGTACGCTGTTACTGAAACGAACTACGATGACGCATGGGCATTGATGTTGAGGGTTTATAATAACCAAAGGTTATTGGTTGAGGGTCAGTTAGAGATATTATTCAACCTTGAGGCGGTAACAACAGAATCCGCTAACGCACTGAAAGATTTAATCTACGGTACCGATCAAGCATTGAAATCACTGAAAAACCAAAGAGCTAAAATTGAGAACTGGGATTGTTTCATCGTATTTATGACCGCTAGGAAATTTATGGGAGCAGGAAATAGCTGGAGGGACAGAATTACCCAAGTTCAAAGAATTATTAACGTTCGTGGAAAAGAGATACCGCTCTTTAATGGTAACGGAACCGACACCTTTCGTTATCGATTCAGTGGGGTCTAACTCGGAGGTAAACAAGAAATTAGTCGATTCAGGATGGAAAAATAGTAACAATTCTGGGATGTCAATAACAGGTTGTGTGAATTGTAAGGAGAGTCATAACTTGGAAAGATGTTCTAAGTTTGTTTCCCTATCAATTAAGGATCGTTGGAATAGTGTTAAACGATTTGGAGTTTGTTTTCGATGTCTCAAGAAGGAACATAAGACAGTTTCGTGTCGGGTTAATAGTAAGTGCATGTATTGTTCCAAAGCACATCATACGTTACTTCACGAATCGTCAAACTTAGCTCAATCTAAAACATCAGGAAAGCAGGAAGACTTTAAACAGGCAATGCATACTACAGTTGAGAATAGAAAAGAAAAAAATTTTGCGACGCTACTAGTGAACGTTAGGAACAAACATGGAAACTTCAGCACCTTAAGGGCAGTCTTGGATTCAACGAGCAACTCGTGCTTTATTAGAGCCAAGACAGTTAAAGAGTTAGGATGTCAGGTTAAAAATAAACATGTGACGTTAACAGGGCTTGGAGAGACGGAGATAGGTTCATCGTCAGGTTCAACTACTTTTTCAATCTCATCGATTTATTCGTCGGATAAAATCTGCACAGTCGTACAGTCCGTATCGGGTAAACAGCCGTCACGGAGAGTAGAAAAGTGGGAAAATTTGATAACCTTGAAAGAATTACAGCTAGCAGATCCTATGTTCAACGTACCAGGGGAAGTGGACATGTTACTGGATGTAGAAGTGTTTTCGTTGATTATAAAACCAGGATTGACCAAGACAGTAAATTGTCCGAATGTACATGAAACGTCTTTAGGGTGGATTGTTTTGGGAGTGTCCAATCGAGTCAGTGGTGTAAAACCACTTGATCCTAAGACATTGAAAGTGTTCTTGACCGACACTTCTCTGGAATGACAATTACAGAAGTTTTGGGAACAAGAAGAGGTTTTCTCGAAAGAGATAGCTAGTCCGGAGGAATCTTTCTGTGAAAAATTATTTACGGAAACGACATACTGGAGAAAAAATGGAAGGTTTGTAATGCAACTCCCTATGAAAAAAGAGGATATGTGTTATTTAGGAGAGTCCAAGTCTAAAGCTCACAGCCGGTTTGTTATTCTGGAGAACAAATGAGTAAAGACACAGAATTACGGAGGAATTATAGAAAGTGTTTGGATGAGTATTTCGAAAATGATCAGATAGAAAAGTGTGGTATAGAGGATGAGAATTCACACACAATTCCTCATCATGCAGTAGTGAAGTCAGGGAAATTTAGAGTGGTCTTTGATGCGTCGTGTAAAACGAGGTCTGGATACTCACTTAATGACTGCATGTATGCAGGACCAAAATTATAAACAGAGCTTTGGAACATTTTGAGCAATTGGAGAAGATATCGGTACGCCTTTGAGGCGGGCATTGAAAAGATGTATCGGCAAGTTGAAGTTTGTCAGGAGGATGCAAACCGACAACGAATTTTTTGGAGACGGACTGAAAATGGTCCCATTGAAGAGTTCCAGCTCAATAGATTGACATTTGGGGTGAAAGCGTCACCGTTCTTAGCAATTCGTACGTTGCATTTACTAGCAGAGGAAGAAAAGGATAAATTCCCTAAAGCTCAGTTCGCAGTCAAGAATGAGTTTTACATGGACGATCTAAGATCTGGGGGAGATAGTATCGAAAGTACGCTTGAGTTGAGAAAACAAATCGAAGGAATGTTGGAAAGGGGTAAGTTTTCACTGAGAAAATGGGTCACCAATGATATTCGAGTTTTAGAAGGGATTCCATTGGAGTTTTTAGATAACCGGAGCCAGTTAGAAGTCTCAGAGAAGGATCCAGAAGTGACTGTGAAGTCTCTAGGTCTATTGTGGAATCCGAGAGAGGATGTTTTCAATTTTGATATTAAGGAAGTACCGCCTTTGTTAACGTTCACGAAAAGAAAGCTTTTATCAAGAATAGCAATGTTGTATGATCCAATGGGATGGATTTCTCCAGTGATCGTGAGAGCAAAAATTTTAATGCAAAGGCTGTGGAAAGTGAGTTGTGATTGGGACGAATTAGTACCACCGGAAGTAAAAAAGGAATGGGTTAACATTGAGTCATCATTATATAAAATTCGAGACATAACCGTTCCTCGATGGATAGGCCTGTCAGTTTCACGTCTTCGGAAAAAGCGTACGCAGCAGTGGTCTATCTTAGAGTATGTGATGAAAAGAGTCAAGTTAGTGTGTATTTACTGTCATCAAAGACGAAAGTGGCTCCTTTGAAGACAGTAACCCTACCGAAATTAGAGTTATGTGGGGCGGTGTTGGCTATAGAGTTGAGTAGTGTGATCATAGAATCATTAAGATTAAGCCAGGGAAAAATTGTGTTTTGGTCAGACTCGGAGATTACGTTGACTTGGATCAGTCAACCTCCACAGAAATGGACTACTTACGTAGCGAATCGGGTCGCTCTAGTTCAAAGCATAAAGAGTGCATACAAGTGGGAATATGTGAAATCAAGTGAAAACCCTGCAGACTGTGCCTCTAGAGGGATTTCACCCCAAGAACTGATTAATCATGGTTTGTGGTGGACAGGGCCGGAGTGGTTAGTGAAACCAGAAGAGGACTGGCCGAAGAATCAAAGGTAGTTTAAAACTGATTTGGAAGCTAGAGGGAAAACAGTCCTATTAACAAAACAAACAAATACTAAAGGGTTAGTCAAAAGATTTTCGTCATTAAGAAGAGCCATTCGTGTGATAGCGTGGATGATGACGTGGAAAGTACCGCGACCACTACGAGAAAGTGAGTTGTCAGTAAACGAGTTGAAATATTCTGAAATGATGTTGGTTAAGCTGACGCAGCGAAACCATTTTTCAAAGGAAATCGAAGGGTTAAAGAAGGGTAAGGGGTACGATCATTACTAAAGTTGGATCCGTTCTTAGACGCCAACGGAATTTTACGGGTAGGCGGACGTATTAGACATTCTCAACTTTCGTACAACTAGAAACATCCTATGATTTTGCCCAAGATGAGCCATTTGACTCAATTGGTAATTCAAAATAGTCATGAGTCAACACTACATGGAAGTATTCAAGAGGTCTTAAGCTATGTTAGGAATAAGTTCTGGGTAATAGGCGGACGGAATACGGTTCAACAGATGCTAACTTTGTGTGTCAACTGTAATCGGGTTAAATCAAAGCTTTGCGCACAATTTATGGCCGACTTGCTCAGACAACGTGTAGTCTCAGAGGGACTAACTTTTGTTCATACCGGTTTGGATTACGCGGGTCCATTGTTGTATCGAGCGTCCACACTAAGAGGAGCCAAGCGCTTGAAATGTTATGTAGCGTTGTTTGTCTGCTTTTCCACAAAGGCAGTGAATTTGCAATTAGTCACCGATAAGTCGGTTGAGGGCTTCATGAAAGCTTTCATACGTTTTACATCGTCAAGGGGAAAACCGAGTGTAATGTACAGTGACAATGAGGGAGCTTTTGTGAAAGCTAACCGGTTAATGCAAAGGGAGACAGAGAAAGCTTTTAAGGAAATCCACGAAAACGCGAAGGAACTACTAGTAAATGAGGGAATTACGTGGCTATTCAATCCACCTGAAGCTCCACATCAAGGCGGCTTATGGGAGTCTTACATCAAGGCAATGAAAAGGCACCTGTTCGCTAGTTTGGGAAGTAGTAGTAACGTATGAAGAACTGACAACAGTTCTGAAAAAAGTAGAAGCGTGTCTCAACTCACGACCGTTATGTGCAATGTCGGAAGACCCGGACGATTTTGAAGTGTTGACAGCAGGTCATTTTCTTGTAGGTCGTCCATTAATGTCGATTCCGGAGTCAAGTTATATAAATTTAAGGGATCACGTCTTTAGTCGTTGGAAATACATGCAAAAATTAGCACAAATTTTTTGGAACCGGTGGAGCAAAGATTACCTAGTAACGTTACAAAAAAGAAACAAGTGGTTTCATAAAGGCCGACAAGTAGAAATTAATGATTTAGTACTAATAAAGGAGGAGTTAATGTCACCTCTTAAGTGGCGCCGGGGGAGGATTATTGAAACGATAAAGGGTCAAGATTCCAGAGTTCGGGTGGTCAAGATTAAAACGATGACAGGGATCGTAACTAGAGATGTTAGGAAGGTTTGTCTGTTGTTGCCGTCTCAAGAGAAGGTAGGAGAAGAGAAGGAGAAATATGTCTAGTTCATCAAAGTACTTTAAGTTTCTCATTTTCTTGTGTACCTGATGAAATCGAAACGATGGTTCGATTCTTTGCTTTTGTTGTTTTTTTAAAGGATAAATGATTAATTTGCTGTGAACAAGATTCAATCATAGTTTTAAGAGTGATTACTAAAAATAATAGTTTGTTTTGTATAAGTTGCATAACGCTAGGAGGGGGGCAGGATGTTCTGTTAAGAACATTCAGCGCCAGAATTCAAATATTTCGAACTTAAAATGTGATGTCGAAACTCTCCTCGAGAGGTCGTTAACATCACATTTTAATGTTCATATCTTTTATATTATTCTAATAAATTACTTTCCGTTTAACCACCGACGTGTTCACTTCACAGTATTTATACAGTCCACATAGCGAGCCGATTTACTACGTATAAAAATTTAAAATCGTTTTTTTGTTCAATTTTGTATGTACAAATTACGTGACAATAAGGTGTTTCGTTACTTTTTGTTAACATTTCGTTGTTTTATGAAGATGCGGTGGTCGAGTGGTTAGCATAGTTTGATATTAACTCGAGGGTCCGAAGTTCGAGACTCGTCGGAGGCATGGCTTTTTTTCTTTAAAAATTTCTAGAGTAAAACATTTTGTCCTAGGATAATAATAATATAAAGTAAAATAAAAAGTACCCAGGCAGCACCTAATACATAAAATAAGGTACTGCATATCCCTTATATACGGAAACACTTTATGTATGAAATACGCCTTCCGATGTGATAAAAATTATTATTATTTTATAATTTATAGCAATAATATCTACAAGGTACTGGCGATTTCGAAATAGAAAAAAGACCCACCAGGCTTTAAGCCGGTCGTTTCTTTTTTTTCATTTTGACGGTTGCTTGAATATTTGGAGAGACTTTTACACCGTTTCTTCGGACGAGTTTTTCAATAATGCCCTTTCGGCAATTTCCAATCCAATTTAATGTCGACGTAATTTCATACACTTAAGAGTTGAGGCAACATTTACTTTCATACGTTCGAATCTTTTTGCAACATCTATTCTGTTTGCCACATCTATTCTGATACATACGGGTCCCCTGCATATGTTTTTCACTTGATGACACGATAACTTGTGTACATCTTAACGGATTTCTGCAGGACAGAGCCGTGCGCCAGCCTATCTTCGGCTGGGTCTCTAGCCTTTGGACTACATCCTAGACTTTTCCAATGTTCAGCAAAAATGTAGAGGAGAGTTGAAGCTAATCGGCTCCCAAAGACAATTTTTCTCGTAAATGTCACTGGAGCAAATTAGAATCGATCCAAATGAAAAATTATACAAAACTTGCGATTTGTGGGTTCTGCGAGTTCTTTGAGATCTAAAACCCACACCCAGTTTTAGTGTTGTCGCTTTTGGCTTTTGCTAAATGTATATCGATAATGCAGTTTCATTGATTTCGTTAATTGGCGCATTTTTTTTTTTTGTAAAATTCAAACGTTCTCTGACAAATTTTTGCACATTTGTTTGATGACTCTGTTGTTAGCAAATTTCGGAATAGATCGATATTTGTTTCTTCGCATTATTTTTTATTTAATGTTGGATTTAGAAATTACTTCAACAATTTGAATTTTCTTGCAAATGTAGTTTTTTGTTTAATTTTGTAAATTTCCTAAAAGCTTAATTTTGCAGAAATTTCGATTATTTCGGGGATTCGCATATCTTATAAAACTCCAATTTTCTTAGAGAGTCTAATTCTTTTGAAATTTTTAACTTTTTTGATAATTTGAAATTTTTCTAGAAATTATATTTTCCTGTGATTTTGAGATTTCTTTGAATTTTTATTTTCACAAAAATTTATATTTGGAGAAAGAATTGGGATTTTTCAAAAATTTGGGTTTTCTTGATAATTTTGAATTTTCACAAAAACCTTAAATTTCTTGAAAATTCAATTTTTTCGAAAATTCAATTTATTTTTGAAATAACCGTACGGATCAACCATATCTTGATTTTCATCATCTTTATCTACATTATCATCCATTGTTTT
>CM055404.1:75344569-75355580 GCA_029228625.1 Pseudolycoriella hygida
TCAATGATAATGTGTGTGTGACGGAAAAACAAGAACCGACATTCTGCAAAAGAACAATCAACATGTCATTGTTATTTCCTAGAAATTGTTGGTTCTTATTTCTCCGTTACCGTATGATTTTCAAAAATTTTGGTGTCAAATATCGATTTTCAAAGTATCGATAATTACCAAAGAATCGATATATGAAAATATCAATCATTGAGTCGAATTGATGTGTTTTTATTATACCTCATAGGGAAAGGTTTACTCGAAAACTCAACTAAACAATTTTTTTTTATTTTTGTCAAGTTTGCAGCCAGGATTAAAAAATCAAAATCAAATCAAATTTCTGAAATCAAATCAAAATTGATCATCAACGAAAAAAGCGTGATGGTCAAATCAATTGATTTTTTTATAGTGATCATCATGATTTTTCAAAAAATTTATTTTTCACGAAACTTAGAATTTTCATTATTCTCGTCATAACAAACGGTAAAAAGAAATAATGATGACCACCACAAAAAAATCAATTGATTTGATGATCACGCTTTTTTCGTTGATGATCAATTTTGATTTGATTTCAGAAATTTTATTTGATTTTGATTTTTGAACCCTGTTAAAAGTATGAATTATGAATCAATCTCGGAGATGCCATATTAGGAGTTCGCTTTCGCGTAGCTATGAGTCCGAGTATGAGTAATTCCAATATTAACAGGGTCGTCAACCTTGTGAGCAGCTGTCCATGCAGGCAAGGTCATTCTCGGCCATGTATTCTAACGTAGTTAATTTCACAATAATGGAGTTTATAAACAGAATCAGCAAGATCCAGCTACAAGCTGAGAGAAACATTTATTTAACATAAACTGTGCTGCTTACATAATATAAGTTGCTTAATTTACACAGCATATTTATCAATCCAGTGGACATCGTCATTACAAACAAAAAGTCGAATTAGGTTAATTTATACAGAACACTAGAAGTGACAATGTCATGATCCGTAAATGTGATTATTAATTATGTGAATTGTCTTCGTCAATATTTCTTCGGATAGCTGCTTAAGGTATGCATTGTCTAACTTCACTTCACGGAAAAATTCAATTACGCTATTGCCGAACGTTCCGCGGCTTCCGAACCACAGTCCTCGAACACACCAGTCTCTCTCACCAAATGATTGCACATATTTCTCGGTGTAAAATAGGATGCATTTGCGATAAATATTTTGTTTTTCCTCCTTGATTGCTTGGTCCTGGCCTAAGTCATTCGTTTCATATCGAATTGTTGGGTCTATGATATACGCCTTCTTCGAGTTAGGTTGGAAGGCGATAATATCGCTGAATCGGCTACTACCATCAGAATCAACTGCATACACTTCTTCAAAGCAAGTGTAGCCTATCGATCTCAGCAGGGAGGTGATGTGATGTTTGACGCTGTGATGCCTTGACGTGATTAACAGGTTGTTCGATGAGCAGTTTCCAGTAAAGTGTGTGATGGTTTCATTCTCTTTGCCGCATCTGCGACAAAGGTTGGAAGCGCTCGCGACTCCTGGAACTCCGTTCTGGTTTGCGTAGTTCGTGCTAAGTTTGATTGCCGATACCCATTCAGATGATGAAAGCGAGTTTTTGTTATAGACAAAGTTGTTGCTGGGTGTGTAATTTTTGAAGTGAAGTACGCCGGAGCCTTGATAACTCAGCTTACAGCAGTTTTCAAACGGTTCATTGCGTAGAGCAGCTCGCAATGATCGGGACGTGTCCCCTATAGCGTTTAGTGATTGGACGCACTGAGCCATTTCTTCACGGCAGTCAAACACAGTGTGGAACAGGTCATCGCTTATTTTTGAGAGCCTGTTCGCTAGACTGAAGTGTTGAAGGTGGACCTCCCATGCAGCTCTGAATAGGCCCAGGCCACGTAGCCTCCTTGGAGCGTAGAAAAGGTTATCATTTGTTCTTGTTGGCAGGCCAATGATTTCTTTGACAGTTCGGCGTATCATTACGTCCAGACCGTTTGTGACAGTTGATGGGATTCTGTGTATTGGAGCTGCTTGCAATGGAAAGACTAATATCGGGAAGACGTATTGGTTGATGACGTTCAGTTTTTGGTCAGGCTTCAGTAGTGGTGACGTAGATAGTTGGTTCAAATTTGTGTTGAGCTGCGTGATGCACGTATCGTCGAATACTAATTCCGATGTGAAGGAGCAACCAAGATACTTGATCCTATCATTCTGTTGGATACCAACAATTTCACTTCCATCAGCTAGTTTTAGTACTCCGGAATCCAACTTTCCATTTCTTATGATAATCGCTTGACTCTTCAGTGCGTTTAGAACGAGGCCAATTTTTCCGAACAGCGATTGTATCAGGTCAATTGTTCGACATGCTGACTTCTCAGATTGTGACGACACGGCTTGATCGTCAGCAAAGCCAGATAAGCAGAGATGGTCATAATCATCTGAGAGTTTGTATCCGTTGTTGCAGGCGTATTGAGAGTCGCAGATTTCTTCGTATATGAAGTCAATGGCGATGTTGAAGAGAATCGGTGATAACGGACCTCCCTGTGGTACGCCGCATTTGACTTCAATTGGACGGGAGAAATCTTTGCCTAGAGTGATCGTCACATTGTTGTTCATCAGCAGATTCATTATCAGGTCGTGCAGGTTTTTTGAGACACCTTTCGATTTTAGTGTTTTTGAGATGTGTAGGTGACCATTTTTATCGAAAGCTTTAGTCATATCGAGAAACGCGATTGCGCAGTTTCGTTTGCGTTTTTTGCATCCGATAGGCAGGCGTTGATCAGTCTAGCGTTTACATGACAAACAGGAATACCGTTCACGAAGCCACGTTGGTTACAGTTGATGGTAATTTGTGACCTAAGTTTCGAATCTAGAGCTTTTTCAATGATTCTTCTCAGAACCGAAAAAATCGTCAGCGGCCTCCAATTGCTCACTGAGTTGATGTCACCGTCTTTGTCGCTCAGGATCATCTTGCCTTGCCGGAAACCAGTTGGTACAAATGAAGATCGAAGCATTATGTTTCCAATCAAAGAGATTGATTTGGCTATATTCAGCTGTCGAAGTGTTTTCACTAGGATACGATCAGAGCCGGCAGACGTATCTAAAGCAATTCTCATGATTTGAGTTGCAATCTCCTCTTCACACAGTGAGATGTCATCGTGAGCCTCTTTATTTGGATACATTTCTAGGCATTTGTTGTTTTCCTGTTCAAAGGTGCATTTAAAGTGGCTTTCCAATACGTCCATTTTAAATTTGCATTGCTTCGGTGCTCCTTCACTCATCACCATGCGGACTGATTTTTTACGTTGGTTATAGTACCAGTATTGAGCGAGGTCATATTGAAATTTATCACGTCTTCGCTGTTTTGATTTTGCACCAGCGCGTTGTGGATTTGAAGACCTTGATTTTTGTGCCGATATGATTCTACGGTTTTTATTTTGTTGGCGGAGACGGTAGAATTTCACTGATGGATGTTGTGGACCAGGAAGACGTTGGTTGGCTTTGAACAGAAATTTTTGAAACTTGGTGACGTCATCGTCGAATGAGGTTGTATCAATAGTTTCTTTATTCAAATATTTTTCAAAAACATCATTCCACAATCCGCATTCTGAGTCAAGCGCTGCTCTATTCGATTTTGCTTTGTTATTATTGGTCAATGGTGGCTCCGACTCCGTTAATCTTGATCGTGTTTTCAACCGATTAGCTGTCGGGTCATTTGCTTCTTTTGCGTGCCTGTTCATGTGCACGGCGAGTCCTTGTTTCGAGAATGTTTGACCGCAAACGTTGCAGTCATGTGTGGCCAATGTTGGGTCACTTTGGCTGGTTTTATTGGTCGATGGCTCCTCTGAATCTGCTTCTTGTGGGTGACTGTTCTTGCTGTGAGCATTTCAATGCGATGACAGTCCCCTCTTCGTTTCAAATCGTCTTTTGCATATGTCACACTCAAATTCTTGTTGCTTCGGAGTGTCCAATTTTGAGCCCAATGCGTTGAGTAATGTCGTGATTGAAGTATCGTCTGCGATTCTTTTAATGAAGACTTTGTTGGCTATGTCAGAGGCGATTTTGTATTTTCCGTTATTAATTAACAATTACTCAGATTAAATAAAATTTCCACGCTTCTATAAAAAAAGAAATATGGACCAATCGCAACCGACACCGATACTTACTAAGGAAGAAATCATCAAACAAATTGAAACTGCAAAGTCTCGGAATTAAATTGCATCAATTGGATTTTCACTGCCAAATCACTCCTACAGTATTCGAGAAAGATTTTCATTATGAAAACATGAGCGATGAAGACGAAAGGGAAAACGATATCAGTTACATTGACGAAAGTGATTATCAATCTGACGATGGTGATATGGATGAGATTCAACAGGATAAACATGTTTTATGTGGTATCACAGGCGAATTGCTACTAAAAGATTATTCTGAAAAGTTTTTAAATTTGAAAGAGAACGACATATACGCTATTGTATCTAGCAGCACTGGCCGCGAAAAGAAAGTCCGAAAGTCCGCTATTGTTTGGTTTTTAAATAACAATAAAACCAAAGTGAGCACTGATCGACTATTTAGAGTACGTGAAAAAAATTATGACAAGGCCTGGGTCTAATATTTGATTGATAATATAGAACGAACCATCCACAATCGAGACAATCTTGTTACAGATGTTACTCAAATTGATCACATAAACGTTGGTGACTGATGTCTCTTTAATATAGATAACTCTTCCCTAATTGGTCATGTGCTCAGTTTTAGTTTCATAAATGGATGAACTTTAAAGAAACCTCTTCCACAAAGTCGGCTGCATTCATTGAATCAGGAAAACCGATAGGCGTACTTTGCGTGTGGTACGGTTGGAGTACTGAAGGCCGCTTGCAACCAAAATTACTGAATGAACACAAGTTTAATAATATTCGGTACTAGTAAGGAACGATCCCTAAACCTCGTTTTCATAATAATATTTTGACAATAACAAGTAACTCGATAGCGCAGTGATTAACACGTCTGCTTGCTACTACGAGATCGAGTTGCCAGTGCGTTGGTTCTAAACTCAACCGCAGACGGATTTTTACCGATTGTTAGATTCGCAAACAAAGCAAATCTGATTGAATCGTAGTGCCATCGTGCGGGTTACCGGAAAAGGCATTGTTGTGGGAACCGGTATTCTACTCCTACTAGTTTCGCTCATAGTTACGTCTCATAGATGGCACTGGGTTTGTCGCACAGCTTACCACTGGCACAGTAAAACTTTCCGGTAATGAAAGGATCTCAAAAAATAGAACCACAAATAGCGAAACTAGTAAATAATGATCTAGCCCCTAACCCTTCATGGGTTGTAAGGCAGATTATTATTATTATTATTATTAAGTAACCTTGCTAAAACATTCAATGAAAAATTCAAATGAAAGACACTTTTTGTTACATACATATCCAAAATCACATTCTTTTCAATTCCCAATGAATCCAAAAAAATCTTAAAAGATCTCAAAAAATCCGTAATAACCTCAAAAAATCTTAAAAAATCCCAAAAAGTCCCAAAAAATCCCAAAAATCTCTAAAAATCAAAAAAATCAGCTCAAAAGGTCGCATTTATGTCATCTTCAGAGCAATTTCAGTATGCTCTTTTGACGTAAGTCACATAGATCTAGAAAATGGGCCGTTTGAAAGTAGACAGATTTCACATTTGATAAAATTTTCATGAAATATTCACCAAATGTAAGCAAAAATCTTTTTCATTTCCACAGTTCTCGGTTAATTTTGTATTTTAGGTTACCTACAACTACTTTAATTGAAACTTAGCTCACTACTAGGGTATAGTGGGCAGATAGAGGTCAAAAGATAATAACTATACACAAGAAAATTGGTAATTTGCATGAAAGTTGCTTTCTTTAACATTTTCATGGAAATCTTCACATTTCACATACTCAGTTTTGTTGTTTTAACAACGAAAAACAAATTCAACTATAAATATGACCACGCCATAAATACCAGCCGCCGAATAAAAGCGAATCTCATGTCAGGCACAGAAAACGACAATATCTTTTTTTATTTTTTATTAATGAATAGCTGTTTCCACAGGATGGCGTGGAAACGCGCGCGGGGGCCTCCGTCGGGCCCATTGTGCTCGCTATTGTTTTTGTTATCTTGCGCTCACTTTGCGAATCTGCCTGTACTGGCGATGTAGTATGTAGTATGTCTTTTGGATGTAAGCTTTTTATGAGGTCGTACCTGATTACATACCCTCCTAAAAATTTACGCCTGGAAGTAATGTAAGCTGGGCAGTGACATAAGTAATGTTCAGCTGTGTCAGTGTGTTCACCACACTGATTGCAGCTGGGGTCTGTGCGTTTGCCGATGGTGGTCAGGTGATTATTGAAGCCGAAATGACCCGTCATAACGCCTGTGAAAGTTTTCAGTCTTGTTCTACTACAATTTAATAAAAACTTTGTTTTTCGTTTGTTGATATCAAGGCAATGTTTAGATTGTCTGCAGTTAGTTGTTGATTGCCAACTGGCTGCAAATTTGTTGTATTTGAGGGTGGTAATCAATCTATTGTTATAGGTTGGTGAAATATTCAGTGTTGGCTCCGGGTCAGTTGGTGAACTTAGCGCGGCTGCTTTAGCAAGCTTGTCCGCTATTTCATTGCCCTCGATGTTACTATGAGCTGGAACCCAGATTAGCTCTACTTGCTTAGAGGTACTCATTTCATTTAAGTTTTCCCAGCATTTTAGAGTTAGTGCTGATTGAAAGGAATTAGCGGATAATGCTTTCAGGGCAGCTTCACTGTCTGAGCATATTGAAATGTACTCTTCGGTTATGTTGTTGCTTTGGATTAAGTGGCAGCCTGCGATTATCGCTTTTATTTCGGCAAGAAAAACTGAGGCATACGTACCTAGTGGCAACAAAATTTCCGTTTGCAGTGCATCGCAGTAGACTCCGGCCCCTGCTGAGGTATTTATTAATGAGCCGTAATGGTTAGCTCGTTTGCTTCCCAATATTCGATTGAGTTGCCAGTGTGATGGTTCGAAACTCACCCGCAACAGAAAAAAAAATCGATTGTCAGACGTGTACACAAATACATAGCTGGCTGAATCGGTTCAAATCTGGTGTAGTTGTGTGTGAAGAGCTGTCACACGGCTTACCGGTCAATACATTGTTGGGAGCTGCCGGTATTCTACTCCTACTGCGCTTTAGTGGGCTAAGCACTGCTATAGGTACTAGGGCGCAACATTCAAAAATCCTTCAGAGTATAAAAAATACTTAGAAGACGTGGTTCGGAATTCACGTTAAGCATGTGGTCCCTAGTGCTAGGTCATTACAATACCATGTAAGAGTACTTTCACTAGCTATAGCAGCAATGGTAGCCGAATCTGTCACTTAAAAAGTGTCCTCCCGGCTGAACAATACCATACGCTATTATTATATATATCTTATCAGAGGGCATTAGTAGTGAAGGGATTCTCACCAGCGTGTGATGCCAGATCTTGGTGTGATTAGTAATCCTGAATAGTTCTCTGGTTTTCTGATTAGCTAGTCTGTCAAGGGCTTTAATTGCTTCTGTTTCTATTAGGATGTGCAATGGTGGAATGTTTAACATTACTTCAAGCGCTTTCGTTGTAGTGGATTTCCATGCTCCTGTAATGGCTCTGCAAGCTAGTCTTTGAATTTTGCTTAACTTAGATTGCACATGTTTTAGTTTGCAGATGTGATTCCATAGGAAGGATCCATACATCAAAATGGGTCTTATAATAGCAGTGTAGATCCAATGTAGTACTTTAGGTGATAGACCCCACTTGTTGCCATACGCTTTGCGACATTGCAATAATGCCACAGTAGCTTTGTTCAGGCGGTACTCCAGGTTAAGGATCCATAGTAGTCTATAATCTAGGATTATTCCCAGGTACTTGATATGGTCTGCCAGTTTAATGGGCTTTCCTTTTATCTTCGGGATGTACAGGCCCTCAATATTCCTCTTTCTTGTAAACAAGATCATTGTTGTTTTGTCCGGGTTTACACTAAGTTCATTTCTAGTGCACCATTCTTCGACTATATTGAGTGAAGATTGTAGTAGATCGCACAAGACATTCACGCAAAATCCTCTTAATAGTACTGCCAAGTCGTCCGAGAATCCCTCTGTTTGGAAGCGATTATTGTTTAGTTCACTGATCAGTTCATCGATTACCAAGCACCACAAAAAACGGGGTAGAACGCCTCCCTGCGGACAGCCTTTAGTTGTCGAGATGTGAATAGACGATGATCCGTATTGTGCTACAACAATTCTGCTTATCAGCATAGCTTCAATCCATCCAGTTATGCCAGCGTCGATGTCGAATCTGCAGCAGGCTCTTTTTATAGCTAGGTACGTTATGTAGTTGAAAGCGCCACCTATGTCTATGAAGCAACCTAATGCCCGGGGATTTGTATGGAGCAAATGTTTTGATGGCCCAGTCGATTTTGTCTTTAGTTATTATTTCATCAATTAGTGCGGTGTCGACTGGTTAGGTTAGGTTGGTGGTTACCTATGTTATCAATGATTTTGCAATTTGGGAAATGATATTCTAAGAGGTGCTTGTAAGTTTCAGTTTGGTCTTTAGTGTAGGCTCCTGATGGGAGGAGCAGTGAACCTACAGCTTGAGCTGGGTCTTTGGAGAGAACTTTGAACATTTTAGCTGAGTCGTGTAAGCTATTTATGGCGCTACATTGATCTTTCCATCCAGCCCTTTCTCTACGCCTTAAATCGTTATTGTATTTTGCTAAGTAGTAAGCTTCAAAATTACCAGTTTTCTTACATGCGATGAAGGTACGTCTCACTATTGTTCTCTGCTTTTTGTCTTCTTGTGAATAATATGGTACTGATTTACCTGCTTTATGACTGCGAATGGGGCAAGCGTTTTCATATGCTTCTCTTATTATAGATTCCAGCTCGGTTGCCAATTTGTCTAAGTCTTGGGTGCGTTGTGGTGCGGTTGATACCTTTAGGTTAGATAATGCCCTCATGGTATCATTGTGAAATACCTGCCAGTTGGTCGTTGAAGGGTTCCTGAATAGGAGTGGTGGGATTGGGTCTAGATTCAGCGAGAAAGTAATGCAGCGATGGTCAGAGGTAAGTATGTATTCCGAGACGTACCAATCAAAAATTTCATAGAATAGGTCCTGTGTGCATATGGTTATGTCCAGTACTTCCTTCCTGATCTTGTTAATGAATGTCGGTTTACTACCTATATTGGCGATTGTGAAATCTGTTGACACTATGAATTCTAGTAACTTTTCACCTCTGAGGTTAATGTTAGTGCTTCCCCATGCGATATGATGGGCGTTGGAGTCTATACCGGCAATAACCGATAGGTTGTTATGCTTGCAGTATTCCGTTAAATTGACAAATTCTTGGGGAGGTGGGTGGTCAGTGGAGTCTGATGGGAAGTAGACAGCACAGATGATGACTTTCTTTAGCGCTTTATTGATCTTGAAGGTGAGTAAAGCGACTGCTTGGTCTCTAGTGCTTAGGTGATATAGGGGGTGGATTTCTAAATTTTTAGAGTGATAAATGGCAGCTCTAGGTTTGTCATCGCCCGAGGTAATTATTATAACCCTTTTCCTATCTAGGCCCTTAAGTGCACCTGACCTAACTACTGGTTCTTGTATTAATGCTACAAAAGTGGATGCGCCATTTAGTAGATTTCTTAGTTCCTGAGTAGGTGCATAAGCCTTATGTAAGTTTATTTGGTAGAACTTAATTTCATTATCTATTAGGAACGGCTGGTAGATCAGGCTTTGGATGAATACTTTTTACTACCTTCGAATTAATGATTGCGAATACTTTTCGACAAGGGAGGTGATGGTTTTCCTTGAGTAAACTTACCTTCATATTTAGTTTTAATCTTATCTTTGCCTTCCCGAATGAGTGGCCCATCTTGCACCGTAAGCTGTAAATGATTAAATAGTCGTACACGTAGTAAAGCAAAAAATTTTTTATTTGTATAAACTCATAATCTTTGTAATTAAACCCCAAACGTGTAAGGAAATAAACTGCAATGAAAAATTGGCGCACTAATTTGGGGGTATTACCTGTAATTTTGTGATGCATTTTAATATGTATTGTTTTCCTGAACCGTGATTTTTGTGCGACCTGTTTCGTAGTAAGGACGATAGTTAATCTCTTTAAGTGCCTTAGCAGATGCCTCATCGATTCCAATGAACATTACCGTTTTGTCTCCCTTAAAGTTTTTGACACCATATGGCCGCCAATAAAGTGTATCAATAGACTTATTTTTTGCTTCAATTTCCTCACACATATCCACCATGTTCGGTGCTTTGCGATTAAATGTTAATGATGCTTTTATGATTTTCGGAATTACGCCACGGTCGATGACTTTGATTTTCAGGTTAGTAAAAACACCGGCCAGTTTTGGTAAAATATTCATGGCCCATTTTTCTTTATCTTTTTAAAAAATCCTTCGAATTTTATGACATTTAATAAAGTGTGTGATGTTTAGAAAATTAAACTTTCACAACATAACATTTACAACTTGCTCATATGTGTTTTCGTCGCAGATTGATAATATTAACAAAAAATGAAAATTATTAACGATTCCCGCATCTCCCAGAATTCAACAAAAGAAAATGTTAACGTGAACATATTTCATGTTGTTGACAATTAAAAGTCTGATAATTCATTTAGTGTTCAGTCTAACTTTGATGCGTCTGTAGATAAAGATGATGAAAATCAAGATACGATTGACCCATACGGTTATTTCAAACATAAATTGAATTTTTGAAAAAATTGAATTTTCAAGAAATTTAAAGTTTTTGTGAAAATTCAAAATTATCAAGAAAACCCAAATTTTTGAAAAATCCCAATTCTTTCTCCAAATATAAATTTTTGAGAAAATAAAAATTTCAAGGAAATCCCAAAGTTACAGGAAAATATAAATTTCTAGAAAAATTTCAAATTATCAAAAAAATTAAAATTTTGAAAAGAATTAGACTCTCTAAGAAAATTGGAGTTTTATAATATATGCGAAT
>CM055404.1:75356080-75370297 GCA_029228625.1 Pseudolycoriella hygida
CCACTTGACCATTAAACTTGGATTTTACCCACACAAAACATCCATCAATGGATTCAGTTAGTCATGTTTCTTTTACAAAAGTGGTAATGCCTAGTCCAGAAAAACTACCATTTACGTCTCTGTTATTGCTTGATTCTTTCATTCATGTTAAAGTTGATCGTCAAGTCAAAACATTATTCATGTTAAACATACTCAAAGGCAATCAAATTACCCAACCATTACAACCTCACTTAGAGGCAGACTCATACTCCATTGTCTCTGCTGAGGAATATGTTAAATGGAAAACGTGGGAATGCAAAAGTATAGCCGAAATGTCTGGTACAATGAAGACGAATTTTCCAACACTCTTTACGTCACATTGGACCATGGCAAGAGATGTATTCTCGACAATAATATACATCTAAATTCTTCCTCAAGGTGTGACAAGAAATTTCACTAAAATAAGAACTTTTTTTACCATTCCAATCCCCCATCTAAGAGTCGACCTCTCACGCATCTCCTTCATTTTCTGCAGACATACAAGCATGAGCGAAGAAGTTGTCAGTGATTGTGAAACGATTTCGTTGAACGGAGACTTCTTCAACGTTGGTAACACAACAGAAATGGAGATAGGATCTGACAGCGAGGCAGGTAGAGACTCTACGGCTCCGGGCGATGATGTTGTGGAGCTTGATATTGGGGATGAGTTAGAGGGGTTAAATGTAACAGCTTAGGTATGCCCTCCTTCTACTACAGATGCTAAGGACAGGGCACGACTTACTGCTCCCATGTTAGCTCCCCCTCAACAATCCCATAGCCCTATGGCTGAAACGTCCTCAAGGACCATCCCATCGCATCCAACTCCTTTGAGTATAGGATCTGAAGTGAAGAAAGGCCATGGAAGAAATAGAAATGGATCGACCAAAAGGAAATCAGAGGCAAGTAAGGGCAAAGACAGCACGGCAGGGTCCTTAACTGCTATGCTATCGAGAGTCAAGGTATCCCAAATAGGGACTTCCCCTAGTGCCAACACGCCTCAAGCAGCAAAGAAGACGATCCGCAGCCTAGGAGACCGATTAACGCAGGGGCAGCCTGGCAAAGTATCCAAGACTCGGACTCTTCCAGTCGCGAGACATAGCCATTCCCCCTCAGTCACTTCGGACAGAACAAACTCACACCAGACCTTTGCGGCGTGTGCGAGACAGACTCTCAACCTCAAAGTATGTCTCAACAACCGCCCCTATCAACAGGGATGTGAACATAATCAAAACGCACCTCAACAACGAAATTGAATGTGAGATTATGAATGGTAGCTATGCTCCGATCTTCAACGACTGCTATTTGGGTAAGGATGAGCTATACACCGTTTGCTCGGACTCAGCCTGCCCTGAATGGCTGAGGAAAGTTGCCGAAAAAGGTGTCCCAGGGTTAAACTGATCATCCTCAACCATAACGATCCACCACCTGTACTAGCAAAACAAGATCAGGTTAGAGTAGTAGTAAGCCTACTCACGCGCATGACTAATGAATTTATCCTTCAAGGGTGCCACCAAGTCGACTTTATTTATGCGTATGGACAAAACATCCTACGGAATTATTGAAGGACAGGGTGGCCAGATAAAATGGATCTTGAGCAAGGTTGGGGTCAACATCGAAAAAATAATGCAAAACCTATGGATGGTAATTTTTCCACAAGGGTGTTCATCCCCTCAAATAATGGAAACCCCAACAATGGGATATGCATGTCCACACCATCTTCTTCGGAAGTTATGGAAAAAACCCATTCAAGGTTAGGGTTCACGCGCAGGGGAGGGTCCAGCCAATATGGAATAAAACATAACGATGGACAATAAAACCAAAATCAGAAATACAAACGCGAGGAACAGTTCGTCAGGTTCTGTATTGATGGACTTAAAACTTGCGCAAATAAATATGCTCCATTGCAAAAAGGCCACGTACAACTATTGTCATGGACTAAAAATGGAGCAAACAGATATATCCCTAATCCAAGAACCTTGGGTCAGAGAAAATAAAATACATGGTTTTGGTAAACTGCACAACCGTCTATTCTACAATAGGACCGAGAGCGGCCATCCACGTCTCGGAAAATCTAGATGCAATAATTCAAAATCAATTCTCCAATGATGATGTAGTAGCAGTAAGGATTAGTGGTGGGAATGAAGAGGATGGAGACTTCGTTGTAGTATCAGTCTATATGTCCTACGACTCCAAGACAGCACCCCCGCGTCCCCATCTGACTAAGTTTATAGAGTATGACCGAGTGGAAGGAATCCCTATAATTATGGGTGCGGACTCCAACTACCTAGTGACGACTGACTTTACGATAGCGGATAGGGGTAATAGACCAACTTTTGCCAATTCGGCTAGAAGGGAATGCA
The DNA here is from genome assembly GCA_029228625.1 of Pseudolycoriella hygida. Classification (NCBI taxonomy): domain Eukaryota; kingdom Metazoa; phylum Arthropoda; class Insecta; order Diptera; family Sciaridae; genus Pseudolycoriella; species Pseudolycoriella hygida. The sequence continues at coordinate 75,358,459 of CM055404.1, forward strand.
TAGATGTTACTATGGTATCTTGCAGCCTGGCGGGGAGAATTCACTCATGGGGAGTGGAAGAAACTTACTCGGATCACAAGCTGATCAAGTTTCGTCTTAGTGGGTCGTTTCCGGGTAGAAAACCGTACAGGAATCCGAGAAGGACAAATTGGGACTCCTATAGGAGGGCGCTAAAGGAAGAATTAGATCGAAAAGCCTTCTTTGAACGCTACACAACAGTGGAAGCGTTTGAAGAAGCCAATCAAGTTCTTACAGCAGCGGTGCTGAAGGCCTATCATTTGGCATGTCCCCTATCCTACCCTAAGCCCCTCTATGAGAACCATAACTGGAGTAAAGCCATAGAGGCAAAAAAACAGGAACTCAGAAAGGCTTGGAACAGAGCAGGTAAGAAGAAAATAGGGCGATTTATAAAACCCTCCTAAAAGAGTACAAGGATATCCTAGTTAAACACAAGGAAAAAACTAAGGAAAAGTTCTTTGAAGAGGCAAACTCGATACTGGCATATGCGCGTGTTCATAAGATTTTAGCGAAGGATCCCGCCGTTCAGGTAGGTTCTTTGCTAAAACCAGATGGGAAGTACACCGCCAACGGCAAAGAAACTGCTGAGCACCTTCTTGAAACTCATTTCCCGGGTAGCGTTCAGGGTAAAAAAGAACCTGATCCGGAACACTCAATCAGAGGCATATCCAGTAGGGGCAGCTGGAAGTTCGCTGAAAAGGTAATAAAGAAAGGAAAAGTGAAATTTGCGATCCACAAATTTCACTCTTTCAAGTCCGCGGGACCGGATGGGATATTTCCAGCCCTACTCAAGGAAGGAATGGAACTACTTCTCCACCGTATGGTTGGCATTCTTAAAAGTTTCATTGCGCTGACCTATATACCCAAGGCTTGGGAAAGGGTTAGGGTTATCTTCATACCCAAACGTGGGAAAACGAGCCACTGCGAAGCTAAGGACTTTAGGCCCATCAGCCTTATGTCATTTCTACTAAAGTCAGTGGAAAGACTTCTCGAATTTTACCTGAGGAAAGAAGTCCTAAGGAACTTCACACGAACCAGCATGCTTATCATACAGGTAAATCCACTGATACAGCACTTAACCAGATGACCCAGAAAATTGAAAGCATGTTGGGTAATAACAAAGTGGCCTTGGGCTGTTTCATGGACATAGAAGGAGGTTTTGACAATACAGGCTTTGATGTAATTGAAAAAGCCGTCAGGGAAAGGCAAACAGAGGACACAGCGGTCAGATGAATTGTCAGTATGCTTCGAAGCAGAATTGTAGAAACAAGTATTTGCAGTACTACAACCAGTCTGAGAGTGACCAGGGGATGCCCTCAAGGGGGAATACTGTCACCTATACTTTGGTGTATGGTAATAGACTCTCTACTGGTCAAGCTCATTCAATCTCGAATTTTCACCCAAGGTTATTCTGATGATGTCTCTGTCCTCATTGGAGGAATATGCCCTTTAACCCTGGGGGACCTGATGAGGGGGGCGTTGAGAGTAGTAGAGGACTGATGTAAGGAAAAAGAACTCCGAGTAAATCTAGTAAAAACTAAGTTAATTCTCTTCAAAAGGAAATGCAAGATCAATGAACTGGAGCTAGGAAGTTTTAGACTCTTTGGGGAAAGACTCAACCTTAGGGCGATGGTAAAATACCTGGGGGTCACCTTCGACCATAGAATGACATGGATAATGCACTTAAATGACAAGTTGAACAAAGCCATTGGTATCTTCTGGTTGTGTAGAAATGCCTTCGGAAGAACCTGGGGCCTCTCCCCCAAAGCCATCTGGTGGATCTACACAGCTGTTGTAAGACCAATGTTTTGTCATGGGTGCATTGTCTGGTGGCCGAGGGTGCAGCTAGAAACAACAAAAAAGAGACTAGACAAACTACAGAGACTAGCATGCTTGAGCATGGCTGGAGTGAAAGTCACAACTGCCACAAGAGCACTAGAAGCACTTCTACACAAACATTAAAACATTGAATCTAATGATGAACATTTTTACACGTCCGGTTGGCTTGTACTGAATATTTCGGAGCAAAATTTTTCGTGTCTTACAATTTAGATTTTACTTTTTTGTAGCCGTTTTTGTCGGCAAGTCGGAAATTTTCTTTCAAAAAACCGAGAGTCATAAAACCTTTGCTTAACACCAACAAAAAGGGTCACTTTATACCTGGTTTCAGGTACAGTCCTTTGAGGTTTTCTCTTGCATTCGTATGAAAGCGTGCAGGTATGTACATGTACATTTTACATACCACTTACACAGAGAAAATTTACAGTGTATTGCCCCTTTCTTCGCACCCATAATCAGTTTGCTATGAGTCTATCTTTTTCACCCTGCCATGGGAAAATCTACAAATGCATGCAAATGCATGTTGTATGTACATTCACTAACATACTTTCGCATTTTTTTAGGCACAAAATTCTGTTGTTTGAGTTGTTTCAGTTAACATTAAATTGCCAGCAAGTAAAGTTACAGCAAAGACAAGGTGTTTTTTAAATCGTTAAAAAAAGTACATAAAGCATTCACACACCAAAATCGGAACACGGGAGATGTTAAAATTTTAGATGAAAAGTAAGTGGTATGATGTCGATATTTACTTACTTGATGCATGTATAATCTCTAGGTGCGAATCGAACAGTTCTTGAAGTTTTGTAACTCTTGACAGGATAATTTTGAAATCTTTTTGCTAATGGAGCCCATCCAGGTTCTGCACAGCGTTGAAACAAGCTTTTCTCGCAATTACTGTACTACGATTTCATAATCATATCATTTTTTTTATGAGCCACGTTTCTCGTTCAATATAGTTTAAATTTTGACTAGTTTTTTATTCATATGACCGTACTGGTAAGAATTTACCTTAATATAAGTTATATAGCCTAAGCTGTTTTTACTTAAATTTGGTCAACACTGTATCGTACCTAATTCTGATTTGTTTTTTAAAATCAGATTCTGCTTTTCGGTCCTTTTCTGTTTTTTATTACAACAATTAGACTTATATACGCAGGACTGACATGACTGGACATGGCAGAAATGCCTCAAATACTTTTTTTGGTTCGATCTTTAGTCGTAAGTCAAGTGTTCTTATTGGTGGAACACAGTACGCATGAGTTAGGCTAAAGTATGTCTTAACATATTTTAAATTTGCACCCTGCAGCCCTGTTGACAGTTAAAGGTCAGTTGTAGTGCCTGATAATAGTCGGGTAAGTTGTTGGAGGCATTTTCAATAATTTTTCTTCAAGTGAAATTAATGTAGTTAAAATTTGGAGTAATTTGTGCAAATTTTTTTTTTGATCTCTTATTTGTATTTTGAAATGCAATCACGCTTCAACGCAAAATTTTATATTTTAGCAATAGGTTTGTAGTTTAGGGTATTAACCATGTATCTAAACCTAGGAGGGTCGAATTTTTCGAAAATGAATTGGATTTTTATCGATTTTCGTGTGTTCCGATTTTGGTGTGTGAATGCTTTAAAACGAGATGTCATCAGGAGAATGTGTGCTACTAGCGAACGAGAAAGTGAATGCGAAACCGAGTACGGGAGCATACAAACTGATTACATATATGAGGATAATGACAGTGATGACGATGAATATTCCGACACAAAAAGGAGTAAATTGTCAGAAGAACTGTTAACTGATGAAAATGGACACATCGAATGGCATCAATCAACGCGCTTCCAATACCTAAAGGGAAATCAGTTCTGAATGGAACTGAGTTCGCAAGACAGGTGTGTGGTGATCCTGTTAATAAGAATGAAGAAATGGGGCACTAGATGTAACATCCCTTTGCCCAAGTGTCCCGATTGATTTTTTCAATGAAGTTCCTAATGAAATGGCTTATAGAATGTGTGACAATGAACCTAGCGTTAGCGTACGTAGAATTGGCCACAGTGTGCATGAAGCAGAATATATTTCAGTTTAGAGGAGTCTTCTACAGACAAGAAGAAAAAATAGTAGAGATAGGAGCAATAAATGGATATGAAGAAACAACTATTTTGACTATAATTGATAAACATGAAGCTAAGATGACGCTGCGAGAAATGTCTACCTTCTATGACGAGCCAAAAGACCAGTCAAAGTGAATAAGCGTAAGATATTACCGAAAAGTGACAAAACTGTTAACTAAGATATACAGCCGTTTTGAAATAGAGTTAGTCGATAGAAACGAAGGATCGTTAAGAAGCCTCCTCGGAACAACGAAATATTCACTTCTGGATTTACATAAATCTGGAATTTACAGAATTCAATGTGGCTGTTGCGGACGCTATTATTTTGGTTTAACGATCAGGAAGCTCTTCATCAGATTCAACGAGCATGTAAGGTCAGCAAACTGGAAAAATAAAATAGCAGTTGGAAAACACATTTTTAGTTCCAACCACCAGATACACATAAGTGAACTAAAACTTATTAGACCGGTCAATCAAATGTGGAAGATAGAATGCTATGAAGCAATTCACATTCACAGACACAAGCACGAGAATCTCCTTAACATAGACGATGGCAATCTTAAATCTCCATTGCTGGATTTGTTTGTGCTTAAGAGAAAAGCCTTGATGATGTTCGCTTAGCGGACGAAACCGGTCGGTATTTATAATAAAACCTTTTGGTACAATTCAAAATAAAAAACCAAGTGTTTGTGTTGACTCGTCTTATTAATAAAATAATTCAATTGTACCGTGTCCCGTCCACCTTTTATGTTACTTTATGCCATTTTGTTTTTGGTTTTTTAAAAATGCGTAAATGTAAAGGAAAGGAATCATTGGCAATCAAAGAACTTCGAAATCAGAGCTGTACTTGGAGAGGGAGTCTTTAAACGTGTTTTACGTGTGCGAAACATAAAGGATGGGCGTCAGGCGGCTCTCAAAGTCATAAGAAGCGAGCCGGACAATTTACGTTGACGGAGGTCATTGCATTGACAATGATTGCACACCGGGATTGAACAGAAACCAGTTTCTGTATAAAAATGCTGAGTTGGCTCAGCTATGATGGACACGTATGCATTGCCCTTCTTCTATTGAGTATGACCGTATTCGATTGGCTGGAACAAAGTGCCTTCCAACCATACGAAATCGACGAGCTATGTCACATATCGTACCAATCAATTTCAGCGGTTGATTTCTTGCGCTAAAATGGAGTTACGCACAAAGACCTAAAATCGGAAAATATGCTATTCGTGGATGTGTCATTTACGACTGTGTTCAACACGAAAACCAGAAAGCCATCGCGAAAACTCAACTCGACGCATATTCGAGTCATCGATTTTGGGAATGTAACACTGGACACTGACTACCACCACCGATCATCACAATACTACCGAGCTCCAGAGGTAATGTTGCGATTGGGTTGGAATCATTCGTGTGATATTTGGCCGATTGGATGCATTCTGATCGAACTATACTCTGGCAACTTATTATTTCCCGCACGATACCACAGAGAGCAATTAACATTGATGGAAGAGATACTCGGTGAAATACCAACAGATATGGTACAAGCATCCAAAACATCATTTTACAAGGATGGAAAACTGGACTGGGATTGGAGTAAGTCGAATAAAAGGGTGCATTGCAGACCATTAAAGGACCATTAATGAAGCACATTAGCAATTGTTTTGTGTTATAGAACAGCTGTTAGAATTACTAATTATAAAAATCAAAAGTATGTCTGTTTGTAGATTGTCGGTCACAAATTTCCAGCTTGAACCTACGTACGTCCCACCTGCTTGAAGAGTTCCGAGGAACTAAAGCAAAGTGTCGTTTTGCATTCCCTTCTATAAGCCAAAAAAAGGCAATGCAAAAGTAGATTTCAATGTGAACCTACATACGTCCGACCTGCTTGAAGAGTTCAGAGGAACTAAATTAATGTACTGTTTTGCATTGCCTTTTATAACCCAAAAAGCAATGCAAACCTAACTTCGAATGGGTTAAAAACGCTATCGAAAAAGCTACCGGATATTTATGGCACTGCAGAAGAGCCTTCGAATCAAGAGGTACCGACTCCAAAATTGATTAAGATTTCTTGTGATTTTTTGACTTTTTTGTGATTTTTGTGATTTTTTGTGATTTTTTTGATTTTTTGGTGATTTTTTGATCTTTTAGTGATTTTTTTGATCTTTTGGTGATTTTTTTGTGATTTTTTGTGATTTATTCCAGTTTCAGAAATTTGTTGAATAATAAGAATATCAGTGTTTGTAAGTCAAATTCATCATAAAATCAGAGAAACGACAAAATGTTGATTGGTGGCGCTTCGTTCGGACACGCCTCACTACGTAGAATGAGATATCGCAGTTCTAATGAAAAAATTGAAGCCCATGCCCTCCTTCTGGAAAGGCGTAGTCATCGTATAAGAATGGGAGAGAAAGAAATACGTTTGCAAGTATGAATCTACATTATTTTAATGGGTCGTGGTGAGTTGACAATTTGAGATAAACGTGTTTGGAAAAAAGTTGTTAAAGAACAATTTTTATCAGATGTCATCCGACTGGGCTGTGAGTGCTTAAAGTCTTTTGATCGGGAAAGGGTTCTTAATTATATCTCGTCCTCATTACGGTCAATTGATTGTCAAATGAAAGCCAGGGAAACATTAATGAATTGGTTTGTACAATGTTATTTAGAGTGAAAATAATAATGCTCCAACCTAATTTTTCACTATTTTCAATAAACAAAAATTAGCTTGAGATCTTTGGCATAGGACGAAACTGGGTCTCTGAATGCACCTTCAGTTCATACAAGAGATGCACGAAAAGAGATTTTTTGTGATCTATTTAACATTGATTTTTTTTCGTTTGACTCATGTGTTACAATTACGAGAACCGATCTAGGGCCTTAAGTAGAGGCCTCGGACACTAATTTCCATGGGCAAAAATATTCGCTTTAATTTTCTCTAAAACATAGTAGCATAGCATAGTAGACCCAACTTTTGTCTTGAGAGAGATTTGGCATTCGCTTACTTCTTAAATAGAAAAAGAATCATGAAAATCGGATGTAATTTACACGGTTTATACGTGAAAAACATGGAGGGCCCGACTCGACGGCTCATTTTTAGAGCCCTAGTTAAGTCCAAGGGCATAAACTAAAAATTTTATGAAAAAAGGAAAACATTTACTCGAGTTATGTACAAAAGACCCAAAACCACTTAGGCGGCCCTTGGCCCGAAAATTGTCCAAAAACAAGCCGATAATCACTTTTTCGATTATGTTTCAGAAAAAAAATATTTAAATCGGTCAAGTTTTACTCGAGTTATCGTGATGATGGACGGATGATGGATGGACAAAACAGATTCGTCATCTAAGGACTATGATCGATGCTCCCCCCTACTCCAAGTCGACTCCAAGTCTTGGTAAACGCATAAGACCCCTTTTCAAAGAACTTCGTTCTTCGCACGGGTCTAAACATACTTCCTCGGCAACGAAGTCCCGCATAGTTACTCTTTTTAGCGAAAATATCAAACACCCATGTTGTTGCGCCGTAAAATTTGGTCTTATTCAATTTTACAACAGTATTGTGCATTCGACTATTTTCTGAGATTTTTCATGATTTTTTTGATTTTTCGTGATTTTTTTGATTTTTGGTGATTTTTTTGATCTTTTGTGATTTTTTTGTGATTTATTTGAGATTTTTTATAGTCGGTACCCCCTTGCTTCAAATTCACTTGGGGCCTGAGCCCGAAAGTTCTTAGATTGATATACACTTCCATTATCAGACCACGTCTTAGCTACGCAGCTATTGTTTGGTGGCCAAGATGTAATTTAACCACAAGTCGCCTTAAGCTCGCACAATTACAAAGACTAGCCCTAATAGGAAAAACGGGCGCTATGATTACAGCTTCAACAGCTGCTCTCGAAGTTTTACTCAATATAGAACCTTTGCACATCTGTATTGAGGCGGTAGCCCAGTCCTCAGCCTGACAATCATTCAAAAATTTGAAAAAAAAAATGATAAAAATCTCTCCTGAAATTGAAATGACATGCGACTCAATAATCCCCATATACCGATTTAAAAAATCATTTTCAATTAGCCTCCCCAATCGCAACGAGTGGACGACCAGCGACTCACCTATTCCACCCGGCAATCGACTGCCTTGGTTTACGGACGGTTCCATATCCAATGGAATTTCTGGAGCAGGATTTCACTGACTGGAACTCAATGTAGCCGGAATCTTACCTCTATGTAATTTTATAACAATATTCCAGCTTTGAGGTCTCCCACAGACTTCTCATCGATTCCTATGAACGCAGCTGTATTGTTACCCCGGATTTTCTTTTTGCCATAAACTCTCCATTAATTGGTATCAATATTATCGTTTTTGAAATCAATGCCTTCGAAGAAGTCTTGCGTTTCCGGCGCAGGGTTCTTTAAACACAACAGTTGCTCTAATCATTTTCGGTACTACACCGTAATCGATGGCTTCAATCTTCGGGTCTTTCCAAAGATCTTTCAGTAGGAACTATGTTCAACACATGAGTTTTCTATTCCTCATTGGGACAAACATTGTACCGTCCTCTCTCATAGTTACAAACTTCGAATTTGATGTTCGAATTTTTCGCATCGCCTTAAGAACACTTCTGTACAAATTTTTTAGGTGCGCTTCGGCAAAGAGGTGCACGTCTTCCATGTCCGGGAACAGTCGAGGTAGATGCTTCTGGTGGAGCCATAACAATTTTCTTCGGCTTTTTATCTGGCGGGCTTTGGAACGATACGTTCTGGTTTACTGTTTCTTCCACGCTGGTTTCTCGATAGGGGCTGTCCCTAAATTACGTAACGCTCTGAGGGAGAGGGGTGTGTTTTACGTATGACAATGAATTTTGTTTTCTAGTAAAGGTAGATAAGTTTATTTATTTATTTATTTGACGATCATTAAAACCTTTAATGTAAATGTTTAATGTGAATGTATTTCATAGGAAAAACAATGTAGATAATTTTGAATGATTAGTTGAATTATAACCCTGATGATGTTCGCATAGCGAACGAAACCGGTCGGCAAAAGTAAATTTTGGTACAATTTTAAATAAATATAAGCGAAAAATTCGACTCGAAACTTTGTTTTATTAAGTATAATTAATTGTACCGTGTTCCGTGCAGTACGCTTTGATGCTATATGTTAAAATGCGTAAATGTAGAGAATTCCAAAATTTGTTTCCTTTCTTTCCTTTTTCGTTGAAACACAAGAAATTCTTTTGGAATGTTTTCATTTTTGATTTAAAAAAATGTGTCACAAATGTCGGACCCACCAATGTAATAATTTTTCAACGCTTTCAGCTTTCATACGCAAAAATTTGATTTCCTGTACAAAATTACACCATACATCCCATAAAGTCAAATTTTTGCGTTGTGAAAGCTGAAAGAACAGAAAAACTATAACATTGGGGGGTCCGGCATTTGTGACGCATCTTTTTAATAAAAAATGAAAACATTCCAAAAGAATTTTTTGCGTTTCAACGCTTTAAACGTTGCGTCACCCCAATTGATATCAGTTATTTTGGAAGAAGGGACGAGGACTTGCGTCACATTTCATTTTTAAAAAGGGTTTTTGTTGTGACCGATTTTACTGAATGGTCTTACAGTTTGTGGCGATTCAACTTTCTTGATAATAAACGTCAATGATGAAGTGAAAAGGAAAATTGACCTTTCAGTTTGGTCTTACGTATGGTAGGTTGATATTGATAAAGTATCGATCTTACGATTTGGTCTTATGTTTCGATTCACATTCACAGTTGTGCTAGTTGATTCAGTTTATGGATATACTCTTTATATTCACGTGAATCTTTGAAATTTGGGCTACTATCGGTCGACTCTTACGTTTTTGCGTGTGTTTGCTGTCTGGCTGTAGGTGAATAAATTGCGTTTAAACACCAAATATTTAAACTTAAAAGTTTACCAAAACCGACAAACAAACACTTCACAAAACGACACAAGATTTCTTTTTCATACTTACACTCCATCGCAGACTTTCGTTTAAAAGATTACGATCGTAATATTCTTGATCAGTGTCGATATCACCGTACTGCAAGTGGTAATGACAAACTTCGTGTTGAAAAAAATCGAAAATAATAGTGAACGTTGGGTCTGGCATTTGTGACGCAATAGTTTAAAAACATAACGTAACTTCGCTTTAACTTTTTTGCGTATCGAAGCTTAATGCGTCCCCCCTTTCTGATTTCACAGCTTTTGTAAGCAGACATAAAGACTTTCGTCACACTCCCACTTTAAGTGGGTTTTTGTGCGGTTTTGGGTAACAATAGAATGTACGCTGTTGGGATATATACTTTTTGAATTTAAATCTTTAAATCTTAAAACTTCCAAAGTTCACAATTTTCCGTTTCCGTTTCGGGTAGATTTTGAATTTACGCCGTAGTAATGTCACAACCAATCTGTACACACCACTCTAATATTATATTCATCACTCTGAAATTCTACATTCACTACAACTGTTGAGATATCCCAATCAAAGCGTTGTGATGAGTTGTGATATCCCAAGAAAAGCGTTGTGATATTACAACGACATTTTCTTGTGTTGTGCTAACTTACCCCACATTGGTGCCAAATTTTAAAACTACTGATGTCAGACAAAGACCCCTTAAAAGGGGGAAATGTGATGCAAGTCCTTGTTTCTTTTCCCATCAACACATAAACTTTTTTTTTCTTTCAAAAAATATCTCTTAAAACAAATTTAAATTTTTCAATGTGAAATTTGTAGGGAAATTATTGCTTTGGAGGGTATGTCGTCTGTGATGCATTTTCTTAAACACAATGTAGTCACCCAACTTATATTAGTCGAGGTGAATCGAACTTAGGAATATTTTGAAAGGAAAAACGTCGACAACAACGACAATTGATGTAGTAAGTTACACGAAATTCACCCCAATAATGTCCTATACGTTTACTAAAAAGCGTTTATTTTGTATAACATTGTAAAGATCGAGGTGGGGTAAGAGGAGTCTTCATAAAACATTATTTATCGGTCTTTTGGTCCCAATTTTTTTTTTTGCTACAGTGCAGCTACAGTGCAGGTTTGCATCTCAATTAAAGTTTTCATTCTCATTTTCAAACATCGTAATGGTGACATAACCTCAATGCTGCCGCGTTTTTCGGATGTTATGTTGTTCTAATGTGAAGCAATCGGTGTTTTGTTGTTTCGTTGTTTGTTATTTTGAAATGCAATTTCAAGTCAATGTGATTTATAATTACGGATACGGGCTTCGCTATTCGCATAGCTATCGCTTTGGCAAAATATGGATGAGCTTGCGCATAGCACTTTAGGCACGTATGTTAAAGTCCCCATTGAGGCTTGTACTTCCGGTGCGGTTCGGCTTACCAGGCCGTCCCACTGTATTCACAAGCGGTAAAAATAATTTGGCACAGCCTCGGACGAGTGTTGGTCACGGGGTACGACCAGCACAGGACATAACAGGTACCCCATCGTTGACGATCAGGCAATGTAAAAAGGTTTGTTTATTGGAAGTCTAAACGTTAATGGGGGTTTTAGGGGTCGCAAGGGTGAGTTGGTGGACTTGGCAATGGATTATGGTGTAGACATATTAGCGTTGAGCGACATTAGGACGAAAGGGCAGCGCGAAGGACTGGTGGGCGGTTAGAAAGTGTTTTCGTCTGGTGTTCAGTCTGGTAGGGCGAACTGGGGAGTTGGAATGGCTATCAAAAGGGAATTAGAAAAGTTTGTTTTGGGCGTGCGGTATGTAAGTGAAAGGATCATGTGGGTCTCCATTAAGCTGACAGGAGGTATTTATCGGCTGGTTCGTGTTTATAGCCCGTGCGAGGGTAGCAGTGCTGGCGATCTTGACACCTTTTACGAGCAGTTAGGGGATGTTGTCAGCAAAA
>CM055404.1:75370797-75405937 GCA_029228625.1 Pseudolycoriella hygida
ATAATTGAAAACATTGAATTTTTTGCTAATTTTAAAAATGTTGGGTATGTTATTATTATTTGAGAATATATATGTGATATTTTCATCCAAAAGATTATTACTATTCTATTTAGGGAGTGTTCATAAATGACGTCTGCGTTTGAGGGGAAGATAGGGGTCATTGAAAACAGACGAAAAGAGACACGGGGAGGGGGTGTCTGACGAAAACAAACGTCATATTTTGTGATGTTGCTCAATTTGAAAATTCTATCGTTTTCATGATGTAGGCTCACCTTCGAGCACACCAAAGTTGTCCCATCCCATTTTCGAAATCGGCAATTGAATGTCGAAATATTGGAAATAGTTACTAACGTCGCAAGGACAATAGACCGAAAGTATTTTGCCGAGTGACGTATCAAGTTTTTCATGCTTTCATGCTTTTTCATGCATTCAAAAATGTCAATTTGAAGGGCGAAAGTAATTGACATTTTCTACTTTGGACACTGCTATGAAGCATGAAAATGATATTTGAAAAATAAATATGCCTGTTGCACAGTCACTCCCTTTCACTCTCTGTTTACGATCAAGCTATGAAAAGTTGGAGGAGTTATCATTGTACAAGGGGTTAATTGCAAAACAGACAGGGGGTGGGGGTGTCTAAAAAAGCAAAAAAAAAATGCAGACGTCATTTATGAACGCTCCTTACTTTTAATTTTACTTTATGAATCTGCTCCAATCTTTGAGTTTTCCATCCACTTGGTAGAACTCATGAGGTCGAAGGTCAAGGGCTAATAGCTCATCCTTCGGATCATAAATGTACATTCCACTTCCTGCCAATTCAAGGGAGATGTCGTTCACAAATTCTTTGATGAGCGTGAAAGCCTCTTTTTTGTCTGCGGAAAGCCGAACTGTCCAGAGGCCAAAGGGACTCAGCAGTAAATCTCCTTTGAGCAACTTATCCCTGCTTGTTGAGGTGATTTCTGGTTCTCCCTGGCTGTCCCGTTTGATCCCATAGCTGAGGTTAATGGGGTCGCCATTAATAACGTAAATCTGATCTTGGAATTCATAGTAGCTAACACCAGTGTAATACATATTGACCACAAAGTATTCCAACACGTCTTCAAACCTCGCCTTTCTCTCCTCGTCATTCCCCTCCAGCAAAAATCGCAAGTAAATTAGTGCAAATTTGATTGCTTTTCGGTATGACACAAACTGTTCACTATTGCGAACATCCGAAAAGAGAGCGATCTCGTCCCCTTTGAAAAGAGCCTGAATGTCTTTCTTATGGTGCTCTTTCGTCCACATGTAGAACGGCCCACCCACTTTCTCGTTCGAATAGAATTTGCCATTATAGAAAAATTGGTCGTGCTCTGGAATCGTCGACCAGTATCGAGTGATGTGGTCCTTGATTTCCCTCAATTGTTTATCGGCCATTACAACCTGTTCCCTCAAACTGAGCTCATCTTGAACTGGCTTTAGTGACTCCGGCAGCGTGACTGACTCTAAGTACGACCGAGCGAATGGGAAAATCCATTGCTTAAATGCATGCATTGAATTCTCGTACTCAAGGAGAACCAAATTCGACTGAATGGTCATGTCGAGCTTCCGTACACCTTCCTCATATATGGTTCCTCGCAAGAGTTCTTTGTAGTCTCCAACAGCCCCAATGTTTGCAATGTAGTCCCCTAGGGCTTGTTGGTCGTGATAGTTTTCGAGCCGGTCGTAGATGTGGATGAGAAGCGACAGCGCTTCGGAGAGTTGGTCGAAGCAAGATGTCAGGTCAGATTGCGCTTCGAATCCTTCCATGGCCATCTCGAGTGTGGATTGGATTCCATTCAGGCCCGATTGAACCTCCCACTTAGTCACATCTAAGGCCACCTGTCAATTTGTTTCAATATTTTAAGTTGAGTATCGATGCCAAATAAAAAAGATTCTGTAAGATCACCTGAGATTTGCCTGAGAGCGAGTTAATAACTTCGTTCATGTCATCTCTCATGTTTCTAACCATCGGGAAGAGTGTGTCATAGATGCTTCGCTCGTAATCATGGAGAGCCGCAATAGCCTCGTCGGCCTCCTGAAGAGCTTGAGAAATGGCATCCATTTTCTTCTGGTCATCCTTGAATTTGTTATAGGTTTCAAGCGAAGCAGAAATCAGCTTGACGCCATTCCCAATTTTCTTCACTCCCTCAAGTACTTTTTCTTTCCCCTTGTTGCCAGCAGCGATTTCTTCTTTGAGTATTTTTTCTTTCTTTCCGATCGTTTCTTTGAGGTCCTTCTGAAGTGCATCAATCCGTTCGTTTTGAGCTGCAATAGCCGCTTCGTCACCTTCGGGCACAAGATTATTTTTCTCTGCATCCAACTTTTTCTGCAATTCTTTCACTTTCTGATCCAACTCCTTCCAGTCTTCCTTTTCGTTTGCAGGCCTTCCCTACAAACAAAATGTGATGAGAAACGCCTGTGTCTAGCAAATGGTAAGTGTGCGAACATGAAATAGATGAGTTTGTTGGGATCGAAATTTGCGAATTCGCTCGTGTGTAATGTGTTTACAACCATTCAACAGATTTCGTTTTGTGAGAGAAACTTGAATTAACATAAAACGATGAAATTTTATTCTATGTTCTCTTCTCCTTTTATGTTGAAGTTTTTTTTCTAAATTCTTATACAAAAATTATTTTTCAGTTTTTATAAAATACACTGAGAAACTCCTAAGATTGTGCAACTTTTCATAATTTTTGTTTTAGCTGGCAATTCCTGGAATCAAGTTATACATAGTTTGCAGAATACTTGTGACATGAAATCGAGGGGATGTCACGGCGATTTAACTTCATATGAAGAATCGAAAATGGCTTGTAGTGATAACCCCTTCACATCTAGCTACGTGTGTGTCTGTAAATCATAAACAGTAAGCTACATGGCATGAGTTTTTAGACTTGTGCGAAGTCAACGGAGCACATGTGTTTGTCACGACGTTTGTCACGACGTTTGTTCCCAGTCTTATATTGACCTGGGAGTTGGTGGGTTTTTCGTTTTGGGGTCTACACAAGACCAATATGCAAAAAAAGTTTATATAAAAAATGTATACAGACGAGCAGTGTTTCCCCTTAAAAATTATCAATCTAGTAATATTCAATTCAATTCATTTATTTATATTAAATTGCGTCAAGGTTTCCCTTTTACAACATCGTTGGACACAATCTCGAACATTTACAGAAAAAAATTCAACTATACTAAACATTACAACTAAAATAATTCATATATAATAATAATATAAGATGAAATTATCAATGGCTAGCCCTAGAGAATAGAGAGGTAGCACCGATGATATCGAGGTGGATCACTAATATGCTCAGAAACAGGTCAGTTAAGGCAACAGTATGTGGCTACAAGGCAAGTTTCTGGGTATCTAAAGGCTGCCCTTAGGAGGTAATACTATCGCCGCTGCTGTGGTGTATGGTAGTAGACTCCCTCATTAGGAGGCTACACGGCAAAGGAATTTTCGTTCAAGGGTACTCGGACGATTTGATAATTCTGATCAGTGGTAAGTTTAAGAGCACACTGCGTCACAGGCCTTCCCAAATACTTTCAAAAGGATAAAAATTGACCCCATGTCCAACTGCCCGACATTTTCACCAATACTGGTGACTTTTACTAACAAAACTTTAAGACTTTGCCAAAGAAACCTATGGTCTAGCTCCCATACATTCCAAGATATTTTTAAAAATTTATTTGACCCAAATTTTTACAGTTTTTACTTATTCTACTAAGAAAACTCAAAGATTTTGCAAAAGAAACCTATGGTCTAACTCCCATACATTGCATGGTATTTTCAAAAACTGATCAGGACGAAAACTGATAATTTTAAAAACTGATTTGGCCCATATTTTCCCAGTTTTGGTCATTTGTCACCGATGCTACTAACAAAAATCTAAGACTTTGTTGAAGAAACCTCAACCACGGAGAAACCGAAGATCTAACATGAACCAAAAAAATTTACAAAGAAAACCAATACGGCACATCATTTCGTTCCATACAAATAATTCCTTGCAAAGAAAATATTTGAATACGCCACATAACTTCGTTTCATACAAATAAAAAAAATATTTCTATACGCCACTTAATAAAGCCAAATAAAATTTTTATTATAACACACAACACAATGCGTGTTAGTAAATATTTCCCTCCTAAATACATAGAGAATATTAATGAATGAAGCCACGTTCATAAAATAGTTTTTTCGTTTGTTCCATTCCACATTTACACACACACACATAAACATATTCTCCCTTAAATTACTTGAACAAATTTCTCATATGAAGTATACATTTTTCTAAATTTGCAAAAGCGTTACATAAATGTTATACGTCACAGAATATACCCAGTTCCAAATATATAAATACCTCGCAGGTTGGTGATGAACTAAAGCATCGTTGAAAGATGATGCTAAGTGCGGATGGCGATATTGCTCTTATGGGAAATTGCTTCCATAATAAGAACAAACTTTTTTTGAAGAGGTGCCGGTATTTCAACAAAAAGAACGTCTTTCGTTCTCTGCCTCTAGGTTTCCCTTGTTGATTTATCTTGCCATTCGAAGTGAGGTTTGCATAGTTTTTTTGGGTTACAAAAGACAATGCAAGACAGTACATTAATTTGGTTCTTAGGAACTCTTCAAGCAGGTCGGACGTATACAGATTCACATTGGAATTTACTATTGCATTGCCTTTTTTTGGCAGACAGACAAACAAACCGAAAAACAGACAAACAGACAAAGAGATAGACAGACAGACAAACTTTTGTTTTTTATAATAAATAATTATTTTGAGAAAAGAATAAATTTTAAAATACACTTTACTTGTCATAATCAAAACAACTAGGGTCATTTCATTAAATTAATATTTACGTTGACAGACAAACACATAGCTCGATGTGAAGGGGTAATCATTACAGGGGATTTGCTACTCTTTATATGAAATTAAATCGTGGTCACCCCTCGGTTTGATGTTTAGCTGATAAGACGTTAAATGAACAATTTTATAAGCATCCGTGTATTACCACCTGAAACAATTCTCAATGAAAAGTTGCACAATCTTAGGGCTCTCTCAGTGTATATTATTGTATTTTGACACTCGGTCCAATTGCATATGATTTAACATGGAGAGTGCTGAGTAGATGCCTTAAAATTTTTACTTTTGCATTTTTGTTTATTTTTCTTTGGAAATTTTTTATTACCGCCGGAGACAAATATCAACTAGCATTTAATTTTTCTCTATTTCTGAAGTTGCCAGTGTTTAAATGTCAGACACCTTTGGTTTTTAAATCGGGTTTCTTCTTCAATCGCGTGCCGAAAAATGCAGTTTGATGGCTTGAAATGATTTCTAGATACACCGAATTTTTTGCTATTCAAAAGTTGAACTTAAATTTGGTTACTTACTGCGATCGCCTTCTCAGTTGATGCTAGTTGAGCCTCGAGTTCTTTAATTTTCATGTCACGAATACTAACGACTAAATCGCCGAGTCCCTTGATTGTTGTTTCAACTCCTGGTGGAAGTAAAATGGTTGAACTTCCTGGAACATTAGGATCTACCACTAAAGAGCCAATAATTGTCGTCCCTCCTGTAACCACGGCACTAACGGCGGCTCCCATTGGGCCAAAAAAACCAGCAATTGTGCCTCCAAGACTTAACAAGTTAAGAACCCCGCGTATAAAAACATTCTTCTCCATTTGAGATTGAAGCTCCATTAGTTCTTCCTTGGCCGCCTCTGCTTCTTCTAGCTTTTTCAATGTTTCTTCTACCAGATTTTCCAGGACGTCGTCCATTCCTCTCATGGATTTGTCAATTGCTGGATTTACTTTAGTTGCAATTAATTCGTTCGCTTCCTTCACCTTGACTTTGATCGCTTGATTATACGATTCTTGGAATCCTTTGACAGCCACCCTTCTGTCCATATTCTCGATTTCGTTGACTCGCCTCAGCGTGATGTCAATGTACGAGGCTAGGTCAATTATAAAGGTCTGCGCCTTGTATTCTAACTGGAGTGAACACAATTTGCTGAGACAAGAGGAATAAATGGTCCCCAGGGCAAGCTTATCAACTGGCTTTGTTTCGTTCTCCTTCTCATCGGCGTACGCTCGAACATTAGTCAGAAGTAAATTGTAGAAGGGAGCCAAGTTCATCCGACGGTAGATGCCGTAGAATTGGGATTCTAAAGTGTTCATTTCATACAGGAAGGCGAAAGGGTTATATAATGCGTTGAGATCGCTCGTATCATTGATCTTTCGAAGCATTTCGTTCAAGGAGCTTCGTAGCAATGGCGTTTTAGCACCCACGTCAAGAATGAACCCTTTGAAGTCGATCAAAAATTCACTCATTGCAGATTCTGGCAGCTGAGGTATTTCGGGTTTGCGATCTTTTTCGTTGCCACCTGTTATGCCTTTAGGTCCAGTGGAGGAGTAACCTTTGTTGTACCATTCGAGTCGAGACCACTCAGAATCCGTATCAAAAAGAAAAACTGTAGTGTACCAGTATTGAGCTTTCATATCGTTCCCATGTTTCGCCTTATCACCGCCCTCACCACCAGCTTAATTAAAAAAAAAAAAACAGAAATGTTAGCAAACAATCAGAAACTACTTTCGCCTAGTACGATTTCATATAATTTGCAAGTTATCAAATCAAGTCGCTTAACAGTGACTTGAAAAAGTTGCATTTGTTGTTTCATCCAAAAAATTAAAACTGTTTGATCAAAAATCCTTAAAGACTGCTCACATTGGCGCAGCCAGTAAAAAAACGATGTTTTCAACAACAAAATAATTACAATAAATAAAAGTCATCTATTCTATTTTTCCCTACTGTTGCCAGGAAGCATGCCGAATTGCCTTTCTGAATTGCAACCGAAATCCTCTGTAATAGGAAATCTTTCGAGCATGACTCCCCAGAAGCCGTCCTCATTAATGACCCTAACTTTCCTATAAATTTCTTCGTTTCTGGACCCATACAACCTAGAGTTTCGAAAGCAACAGGATATATCTTTTAAAGATATATAATGATTATGCTTAAATCTTTCCGCTTTATCAGCTATTGAACGCGCTTTCTTCGAAGATTCAATAATATAAGAAGGAGCTAACGTGTCTCGAACAGTAACATCCCAAAGAAGAGACTTCCCATGACTCCATGGAATTAGAGTCATACCATCAGGTCGTTTTCCATCATCCCTAGAAATTCCTGGTGGTTGTATTATATTTGGAAAACCTGCGGAGAATGCGTGAGAAATAATTTTATTAATTTCATCGTGTCTAGAAATTATTCCTGATTTCTTCATCATCAACCTTTCGAATACCTAAACCCCCAAAAGCTAAAGGAAGAGTAGCCTGATCCCAAGAAAGTTCTGACATCTTAACATTTGTAATCGCTTCAATAATTGAACGGAAAATCTCGTCAACATTTTTTAAATGATTACGCAATAGAAATGGCCTAGAAGTTCGCAGCAAATAACTAAACCTACAACTACCCAAAGACTTTCCTAAAAATACACAGGGTGGGGTGAACATCCATTAATTTTAAACGGTCACACATTAATTTGATCGCTGCAATTTTGGATGAAAACATCTTTTCTAAACATGACTCGAAAATCGCGAGCCTAATATCTCATCAACTTTCTTAATCCCTAGCTATAATGCTGATATCTCAGAATACATGTTGGCCTGATATGCATCAGTGGCATTAACAAAAAAAACTTCGCATTTTTTTTTTTTTTGTTTAATGACAATACTGATAATTCGCAAAAATCTAACACCTTCCTATTATCATCTAGTACCGTTGAAGGCTTATCACCAACAGTACCATCATCTAAATACCAACCATTTAGCCTAGAAGAAAGAGAATGTGTCATTCTCATAATACCTAAGCAGAAACCAGGAGGACCTAGTGGATCGCCCTGCTGAAACGCTCTCTTTGAAAGCAAAGGCTCATCATTCGTCGAATACTTCAAGAGCGTCTACGTTGACCACCCAAATGATCCATCTTTGTTAGATTTTATCAACGAACGAATTGACGACGATTGTTATCACATCACATCGCCACCAGAATTCGTACATTTTGTGCTTCGTGGATTAGATTTAAACAAAGGCAGCGGACATGACGGAGTCTCTGAATCTGTGACATCCACTACTCTACTATAAATCTGTGATATCTTATTTTAATATTCTATTGTTATATCTGATTTGACCGATTAACTTAGAATACTTTGACGGGCTCGAGTAACTCGAATGACTTGATTAATCAGAATTACTTTCTCTTGACGTTATGTGATATTTTAATTTCTTTTTTGCTCTATGTTAATTTTTATGTTGTTTGTGATACTTTAACTTATTTTTATGTTGTAGCTTTGTTTTTATATCTAATATCTGTGAACTTACCTTCTTCACTACGACTTGTATAGTCCGCTTGTACTAAGAACACTTAAAATGAAAATAAATGAATGAATGAATGAATGAAAGATTTGAGGGAAGCCTGTAAGCTTGTTGAAGCAAAGGAAATAATTCTGGGCATATTTCCTTCACTTCACCTTACATAAACTTTCTAAATAACATATGGCATTGCTAAAGTCAAACTTAACTAAAGCCATTGGCTCATCATGGTCAGCTGTACAGAATCTACGTACAGCATTTACCAAAGCTTCTGCGCTTCCTTGAACACTAAATCCCAACTGAACAGGCTTTAACTTCCCAACTAAGTTATCCCTAACGTTATAACAGCAAATTTTACCTGTCAAGCGTCTCCAAACAATACCTACTGCTATCGGCCTAACATCATCCTCACCTTTCATAAGAGCAGTCAACGAAGCTCCAAGAAAAATTTTAGAGACATCTTCATGAACATTACCATACTTAATAATGTCCACCAATGAGGCTATTGCTAGTAAAACACGATTTGCAGATTCACCACAAGTAAAAGAAGTCAAATCTTTTAAATGTCGAGGTCGTAAACCACCTATACCACCAGAAGAGCTCAATAGAAAACTCCTAATAGCTTTGATGACGTCCTCAACTGTAGTAGCTGACAAACTAGTAATCTGATCTTTTTTCTCAAAATTTCCCCCATCATCATCTGAGTGCTTGGCCTTCAACTTGGAAACAGTTTATAAAGTTTGAGGCGCAATCGTTTCATTAGAGCATAAAACTCTAACAGCACCTTTGATGTCACCTTCACTAACTTTCCTCGTAGCTATTCTTATACTAACAGTATCCCTATTGACAGATTTATTCAATGTGAATGGAATACTTGCATCAACTAAAACTTTAGACAAAGCTTTATTGATGTCCTTACAATCTCTAAAGAAATTCAAATTAGACCTAATAATATTAATACCATCTTTCCCCTTTGATTTATTATTCAAAACAATGTATGGAAAAGCAAGCAATCCCATCCAAGAACATCATTTTTCTGTAATAAATCTTCAATTTCCTTACAAAGTTCTTGACAAACAGCAATCCTTACTGATTTCTGTATAATACAGGTCAAGGGAACTGAAACTCGCCACTTATTAAGTAGTAATCCGAAATCCTGTAAAATTTCAGATGCAACCTCATTATGTGCCAACCCATCAGAATTTGCCTTATCAGGCATGAGTATTCTTGGCCAGGAAACTTCATACATTACAAATTACCCTACCAGAAACAGATACATCTTCAAAAGAAAAATCTGAAACAGACCTTGGGTATTTGTTTTTGCATTTCCTAGTCAACCGCTCACGAGTTGGACGTTTTATCTTATTGTTACCTCCAAGAGAAGAAAAAATCCCATCGCATTGAATGCCTGAGCAGTACCAGTCTGTTCCATTTATAATCCTGTTGTATTCTTCATCGTTAACTAAGCAACAATTCCTATCATACCATTTTTTACACCCTTCCCAAAAAATCCAATTTTGAGTATTGACATCCTGTCCATTATCCACTAAACAAAAGCACACACAATCACTAACATCAAGCGGACCACTAGACGATTGACCCATAATAAATTCTTACAAAACTATTAAAAAAATTAATTATTTGAAAAATTTAAAAAAAGCAAAAATAATATTTTTGCGGTAAACACTTTTGTTCTCTAAATTATTAATTTTATAAATTATAATTCTAAGGAGCACCTGTATATAAATGTAAGTTTTTTCAAACAAAATAGCGTTTCCTTTTTTAACCGCTACGAGAAGCGCTACAAGAAAAGCTGAATTTTACCGAAAATTTCCTCAAATATCATGTAAAAGTGGTCCAATTTCATTGATTGGAGGTACGTTGGAAAGATCTCATAAAACATAGAAGGGACCCGTACGTATCAGAATAGATGCGGCAAACAGAGTTGATGTTACGAAAAGACTGGAACGTATTTAAGTAAATATTGCGTTCACATTAGACTGTATTGGAAATTGCCCGTAGGGCAATTTTGAAAAACCCGTACGAAGTAACGGTGTAAAAAATTCTCCGAACGCACAAAATTGACCTCCAAATAGAGAAAAATGTTCTCCTCAATTTTGTCTACAACATAGATAAAAAAAACTATTTTTTGGGCTAGGGCCGACCTTAGTACTGACCTAGGGCCTCAAGTAGAGGCCTGGGATACATACTTCCATAGACAAAAATGTTGCCCTCAATTTGCTCTGCTACATAGCAAAAAAGATTTTTTATGCTAGGGCCGACCTTAGGATCGACGTTAGGCCCACTTGAGCCCTAAGCACAGGCAAAAATTCTTCTATAAATTGTCCGCCGTGCCGAGATCTTTCAAACAAAAAAAAGTTTTTGAAAATCAGAAAAGATTTACTCGAGTTATGTGCAAAAGACCAAAAACCACTTAAACGGCCCTAGCTCGGCGGCCCTTGGGCCGACAGTGCCCAGATTCAATTCCATCAAATATTCTTCGACTCCCTTTCAGGGGAAAAAAGGAGTTTTTGAAAATCGGTCAAGATTTACTCAAGTTATCGTGTTGACGGACAGACAGACCGACAGACAGACAGACAGACAGACCGACAGACAGACAGACGGACATTGTTCTTTTCGCTGATTTGCCATCTGGAGGCAACAAAAAAAGGTTCCCCCTTACTCCCGGGTTCGAATTCGCAATGTAACAAACGTGGTAGTAAACGCATCAGACCTACGTACTTCGTACGGGTCTAAAAACTAGGGAATAGGCCGAAATTTAAGGACATTTTATATCAATGGTACAGAACATTTGTAAAAAAGTGCTAAAAACGCTAAAATTGACCAAAATGATGACCAACGAAATGTGGTAAAATCTCACCAAATGGAGGCTTTTAAGAAAAGTTTTGTCAAGTTCTATAGAACAAAATGAAATCTGACATCAACGACAAACAGAAAAGCCAAAAGATCGCTAAAAACTGTAAGAATGGCAATCAATTTCCTCAGAATTAATTTAGTATTGGTCTAATTTCATCAAATTATAGATTTTTGGAAAATTCTCGTCAAGAACTGTCAAACTGAATAAAACTTGAGACGATTGAAATTCATAAAAAATAAAATACTCACAAAACAGTGCCAAAAATTAAAAAAAAACGCTGTTTTGTTTGAAAGGACTTATATTTATATACAGGTGTGCTCATTAGAATTATAATTTATAAAATTAATAATTTAGAGAACAAAAGTGTTTACCAGATAACACTAAAAATTTAATGTCTGCTGAAGATAAATCGCATTTTCAGTTGCGTTTATATCCAGATGACAGATAAAATAGAATAAATAGAATACGCGTCTGCGGGAGTTCTTTTTTATCCAATCGGGGGACTATGTCCTTCCTCTTCGGATTGGGGTATAATCTTCCCGCTCGAGGATAAAAAAATTTCATACAGATGCTTAATCTTCTATTAAAAGAAGTATGTTGGAATCAATAATTATGGAGGATGGATTTTGACTATAAAGAAAATATCTTGAGGTGCATGTAAATCTGGTGTATTTAGTAGACACGCTCTGTGTAATTGCTTCAACTCTATAAAATTGAAGGGAATAATAAGCAATCTAAATTATTCCTTCTAATATTTATGCAACTTTTCGTAGTGCGGCTCTACTTTAAGGATTTTCGATCAAATGGTTTTGCTTTTTTCGATGAAACGATAAAATAAAACAACAAATGCAACTTTTTCAAGTCACTGTTAATCGATTGCAAATTATAAAAAGATACGAAAATACTGAAAATGAAAACGGAAAGCTAGTTTTTTAAATCATTTTCCGCACCTCACAACAACTAAATCGTTTAGTAATTAAAAAGCTTATAAGTGAAAAAGTCTCCAATTTCTTGAAATTGCCTATAGGTTAATCATATAAGCATCCCGAAGTATGTTTCGACACTCGATACTCCTCATCCCCAGCAGGAGTGTACGATGGTCCGAGTATCGAAGCGGAAGAATTCCTCAAAAGCCTCATACCTGCCGAGATACTGAAACAGCAACATATTTGGCCAAAATCCCGGAAGCGGAAAAGCGGACTTTTCCACTTTTCACCATTCTGAGTATCAGCATAAAAATTTCCGATAATTTTTAGTGTCTCAGCTAAGTACAAGAGCCTAAACTCAAAATTTTGCTTCCTTGAATTGTTATGCCTTTTATTGACCTATCCAATGAAAAATTTATGAAAATCGTAAAAGATTGCATTCTTTGTGGAGATTTTGAAAATCAGTCTAGACTTACGTAAGATATCGTGCTCACAGACAGACGAATGGACATCCATTTCTAAGCGCTGATTTGGCACCTTTAACACATATAAACGACCAAAAATACATCCCCCAACCCCTACTCGAAATACTAAGTATAATAAGGTGTACTTGGTATGGTGCTAATGAACAGATCACAACACAAAAAAAACTCACCTCCGTCATTTCCTGGTTTTCCGTCAGAATTCCGGACGGTGGGCCAACTACTGGTACCCTCAAAAATGGTTAAATTGACGTTTCCTTTGCTCCCAGCATATCCACCAACGCCACCATCACCTCCACTTTTTCCATCGGATGCTGCTACTGAGTTGAAAATGTCAAACCAATAATAGTATACCCAATAAACAATCTTCCATTCATCCCTGTATCTAACCTGCTTCCAATCTACATCTCTCTTCCCGTAAGGCGTTTTTTGCCACTTATCCGATGGGTAAAAAGCGTCATTTCCTTGAGATCCATTACCACCTCTCCCACCATCTTGGCCCTTTCCACCATTACCACCATTTGCCGAAATTGTAAGCAACTTTCCATTGAAAACGTTGTCGGCAACACCAAGAAAGTGACCTGCAGGTTGGCCTGGACCACCAGGCTTACCTTTTTCCCCAGGATTTGCACCTTTTCCGGGTTCTGCTGGGCCTGATTCGCTCTCCCCATTTTTCCCGTCCAGGTTTATTGATGTAGTTCCAATGATATGCCAAGTGGGAGCGGCGATGATCATATGACGCCCTGGAGCCGTCAAGGTGGGCGTATCGATATAAACCGCGCAGGAGGCATTCACGTTGAAAAACTTGACCTTACTTTCATTGTGCTTGTACTGTTCCAACACCTTCGACATGCGAATGAAGGGTCCTTGCGCCAGGAGAGTTCCATCGGACTTTACTATGATGTCGGAGGCAGTGGCCAGCGTGAGTATCACAACGGAATTGAGTTCATTCATTCTTTCCTCATTCAATTTGAAACCATCGATCGCAATGGTTTCGACTTTAAGAAGTTTCGCAAACTTCTCGAACGTTTGTGCCGAGACGCGGAGCCCTTGTGGGCTGTCAGCATTACCCCAATTATCTAAATCAGCAACATTGTACCTGGTTGTATCTTCCTGGATGTAGTCTTCGCTCAGAGCTTCCAAAAATTGGTACAGAATTTTATACCAAGCCACAGCTTGGGTGGTAAAAGTAATTGAATTATCAAAAGTGTTTTCCGGAACTGTGCTTACGTTTTCCTCTAACATAGCTTCTAAAAACTCTAGATAGGAAATGTCATCTTTCAATGCTTGAAGCTTGATCGTGGAAATGACGATGCCGACAGTAGTAAACTGAAATTGCATTGTGTTGACAAAATCTTGCGTGAATTTCTCCAGCGCTTTGAGTCTGTCTGCATTGGCTTTTACAGTTCCTAGAACCTCAGTTAGAGAAGTAATCAGTTGAACCCAGTCACAGGACGTACGCATACGCGTTTCCACTTCGGTGTTTATCGACGCACTAATTTCCTTCATGTTCTTTGAAATGTCGCCGTTAAGTTCTTTGGAAATGTCTCTCATTGCCAGCTTTGTCGTGTCGGAGACGCTAATACCAAAATCGTCTGTTGAAACCGCCATGAAAGCAGTTTCCGTTCTGATCGCATTCAGGATACCATCACGACTTTTCAGCATCAACGGCGATTTGTCCAGATAACCAGTTTTTTTAGGCTTACGAAACAGTCCGATGTGACTGTACCTGCCGTCGGTCAGTTTGCTCAAAGCTGTGAAGATTACGAGTGTATTTTCCAGAATTTTCTTCTTCTTCTCATTCGTTTCGTCTTTGATTTTCTTCTCAACGTCAGGAATCATGTTTCTTACAATAAAGTCACCAACGGATTGTATCAGAACTTCGTCCGACACAACCATTTCATTTCCCTCTTCGTCCTCTCGGGTCACTTTAGGAACTTTTGTGGCTACCATGGAAAATCCGTTTTTGAACTTATTCGCATCACGAATGAATTCTCCAACGCGTTTGATGGCTTCAACGAATGGGGCTCCACGACCGTTTTGCCCAATAGCTGTCTCCCATTCAACAGCTATATGAACTTTGATTTTTTCCAAGTTTTCGAAGACCATCTTAGTCATATAGGCACCAGCCAAATCGACGGCAGTTCCTCTAGAGTCTTGAAATCCTGGACAGTCGTAGCATGCTAAATCCTTCTTCGTGCTCACCACCAGTTCAGGGTAGAGAGTTTTCGACGTAGACTCCTCTCCAGGCTTGCTGATTTTCCCATCTTCATCTTGAATGATCAAATTACCGGAAAATTCAGGATACTCCACTGCCCACATTTTTGACATGTCACCAGCAATGAACTGAGCCAGGGTGCTTTTCCCGGTGCCGGTGTTGCCCACAATGAGAGTAGCTTCACTATGCTTCGGATCAAATATAATATTATTCTTGGCCTCTTCCACAAGTTCCCACGCCTCTTCGATAATATCCCTTCCCTCATTGAGCGCTGTTACAGTTGAGAGCACAGACTGATGCTTTCGTATAGCAAGTCGCGGCGAAAACATTTTCGGCCGAGTGAATTTCCGTCTTGGCTTCAACTTCGCAATCCCTTGAAAAAAGGAGCTACCTGCAATTATCGAAAAGGCCAAGTTCAATTTTTGATTTAGTGCGAAGACCTGTAAAACTCTTACGTATTAAATAGTTGCCCTTGTTGAGACAAGACGATTCATATCCTTTCCTGAGGGCCCGTGCTAGTCGAAAATCTTCCATTCTCAATGTTCAGCAATCTAGATTTTACAGAGCGAGATTTTATTTAAGGCCTTTGTGCTACAAATGATAAATGGTTCGACCCTGTATTGGATCACAAAACGCGAGCGATGTCCAACAAGGCTCGCAACAAGGGTTTTTAACGTTACATACGCTAAAATGAAGATGGAAAGTGTTCAGTATGTTACAAGGATCAAAAAGGTATCAATTTGTGGTGTTAGCAACATCCAAGGACGATCACCAGTATTTAGTTAGAAGTAAAGATATGCTCCGCGGACCAGTACGAATTCCGTTTCAAGGATTCCCGGTGTATTAAACTACTGATTATGTATTCATCTCGATTGCAAATGGCCAAAATGGCAATTTTGAGAAACCCCGTGCTGTAGAAAAATTCATTTTGGGCCTGCCTGACTCCTTAAAGAAAGGCCTCAGATCCATACTTGAACGACCAAAAAAAATTGAAAAATAAAAAAAATGGTGTTGTTGTAGTTGGCAACTTATTGATTAAATTTGTTTTTGTTATGTTGTGTTGGTGAGGTCTTTAATTGCCAAATTGTTTTCAAACATCAATTAAAAGGGTGGCAGGACATTTCTCCGCCGCAAATAACGCCCGGGACGTTAATAACGCCCCCACTCCGGGCGCTAATAACGCCCAGCTGAATAATTGGATAAACGCTACAAAATGGCAATTTAATAAATAACTTTACTTATAGAGCATGTAACTAGAAGAAGTTGACTAAAGGGAAAATTTTCCTTATACAGAACGTCAATAGAAGGAGTTGAATAGAGGAAAATTTTAAAATGCGGTGAAGGTTTATTTTCTCACTTTTTGTGTAATAAGTTTTTTAAAAATGTTGATAGTTACAGCCTTATCCTTTTAGAGGCGTACAACGTGAAATATATAGTTGACATTTGTACAATGATTTCTAACAGCTTTAAAAAAAACATGATGCAGTTTCAAAGGCCGAATATTTCAACTAGAAAATGGTGACTGTTGGTGACTTCAAAAAGTGGAAACTAAACCTTGGCCGCCGTCGCACTTTACTTATACAGAATGTCACTAGAAAGAGTTGACTAAGGGGAAAATTTTCATTACACAGAATGTAACTAAAAGGAGTCGACTGGAAGAAAATCTTCCTAATGCAGAATGTCACTAGAAGGAGTTGAGTAAGAGGAACATTTTCCTGCTCTTTTATTTTTAAAAAAGTTGTCATTACGAAATCAAAAAATTACATGAAAACTTTATGAAAGTCATTGATGGGACCGCGGCACATTGGGCATTGTGCTTTTTTGCGCTTACCGCACTTGTGGTTGGCTTTAAATCGAAGGAGCTTAAACGAAATTACCTTCACTCATACAGGCGATGCGGCAGTCTATTCCCTAAAGACATTGGATTGAACATAAAAGCTAAGTCGCAAATATTTGTTTTTGAACATTTAATTCCTTCTCTAGGAAAAGTATATTTAAATGCGAAACTTTTGAAGAAAAGTAATAATTATAAATTCCTATGGACAAAGGATGGAAAAATATTTTTGCGTCGTGACGACAAATCTAAAATTATCCTCGTTATGCCACACACGGATCTTACCAAAATTCAAGAAGACAACAAAAGTACAGGAAGAAATGACAGGGGTCGGCGGAAAGCGGTGAGTAACGAATAGTTCTGTTCATTTTCTAGCTAGCTGCCAACTTCAGTGTGTGACTTTTTTATCCTTTTTATTTATTTTTATTATGACGCGATTCCTTGACGGAATATTAGCTAGTAACGCCTTCAGTTTTCTGACGTTGAAGAATGCAGCTCGCATATTGGCATCCACGGGGGTTGTTTTGAGGGTCTCACTGTCTTGCAAATAAATGCGAGGAGCATAAATGGGCTCGGGAAATTCAATAAATTTAGAAACTTTTTGTATTTCTTCCCTTTCTGTGTTGATGTGATTGTAGTGGGGGAAACATGTTATGAATATAGCACTGCTTCGTTGCACGAACTGCCGGTATATGATCACTACCCCGCGTGTAGAGAATCAGCAGGCGGCGGGCTTAGTATTTATGTGAAGTCTGATCTGCACCACAAGATCATTGAGAAAATTGACTCGTCCTTCTATTCTGTTTCCGTCGAAGTGTATAATTCAGCGTTCAGGAAGACCACCACTATTGTCGGTTACTATCGACCTCCTAAATATAAAAATATGCCGCGGTTTCTGCAGCACCTCCAGGGAGACTTGGAAAAGTACGGCACGGCTAATTGTCTTATAGTAGGTGATGTCAACTTGAATTTGCTCTGCCCGCTAACTATCGTGAAAGGGAACATCAACAAGTACGTTAATGTGATACAGTCCCATAACTTTCAAATGTGTAATGACCAGATTACGAGGTCAGCCAAGAGAACCTTGATTGACAATGTTGTTTCTAACTTCACTGACGAGCTGGTGATCACCAACTACACGATCGACGTCGGGTTTAGCGACCACGCAGCGATATTTTCTCGGGTTCCACTCAAAGTGCAAAGGGCTAACTAGTAAAGCTCACACTGACTACGGTCTCATGCGTTCCCTTCTGACAGAGTCACTTCTCCCTCTGCAGCGGTCTTGCCCTAGTGATCCAAATGTAAACGCTGAAGCATTCGTTTCGGCCCTCAAATCGTCTCATGAGTGCAGCACGACTGTCGAAGTGAAAGAGGTCAAAGCGAGACACCTGAAGATTCCTTGGATGAACGAGCACCTGATTTCTATTATAAGGGAATATAACAAGTTGTTTGCGAAATCAAAGCTGCCCAGGTTTAGGGAAGACGCGTCGATTATGAGAGAACTCAGAGTATCTAGCGCGAGGGTCACGAAGTGGGAAGAATTTTATAGGAGTAAATACTATGAAAAGTTATTTGAAGATGCTAGTGATCCCAAAAAAACGTGGAGAAAGCTTAATAAAATCCTTGGGAGGGCCAGGAAAAAAGCCACGATAAGGGAATTGAGTTTCAATGGAGCAACTTTCGTGGAGGATAAGGAAAATGCGTCTGTTTTGAATGACTTCTTTACGAAAGTTGGCAAGGAAATTTCTGACAAGTATAAAGGCACCCCTGATCTCAACAAATATGGCACACTAACACATAATCCCAACACCATCTTCCTGCGCCCAGTGTATGAGGCAGAAGTGCTAGTCTTGATTGGTATATTGGACTTGAAGAAGAGCTCCCGTGTTGACAGGATATCAACCGAACCACTGCAGAAGTGTTCCGATCTGGTTGCACCGATCATTACTGACATTGGTAATCTTTCCTTGTTTATCTGTCTAAAGGCAGCTCAGGTCGCTCCGATTTATAAAGATGGTGATAAGACGGATCCCACCAACTATCGTCCTATTTCTATTCTGCCGGTTCTGAATCACAACAAAAACCCTTTTAAAAGGGAAATGTGACGCAAGTCCTTCTTTCTCCTTCCAAAACAACTGATATCAATTTGGGGTGACGCTTAAAGCTTTGAAACGCAAAAACTCTTTTTAAATGTTTTCATTTTTGATTAAAAAAATGCGTCACAAATGCCGGACCCACCAATGTAATAATTTTTCTACGCTTTCAGCTGTCATACACAAAAATTTGATTTCCTGTTCAAAAATACGCCATACATAATGACAAATTTTTGCTTTGTGAAAGCTGAAAGAACAGAAAAACTGGAATTTACCAAAAATTGAGTAAATGATGTGGCGCAAAGGAAAGTACATCCCGGCACCGCCTGAATAGATTCACGTCAACAACGTATTTGTATAGCTCCAACGTATTGCCGATCCCTGAGCTGGAGAAAGTTGAGCGAATTTTTCTCATCTACAAACTAGTGAACTCGCTGACTAAAAACAATTTCCGTTTCATAATAAATTCAGATGTTCATGGCCGCACAACTAGGCGAAACTCCCACCTCCATATCTTCAACCAACAGTCTGCGATGACTCGACAAATGCAGTGACACACGTAAATTAAGAAGCTTAGTTGCATTTAAGAAAATAGTGAGACTCAAAGTCATGAAAAATAGTGATAAGTTTTCTGTGATATCTCCGTACGTTTTCATTAATTAAACTAAATGTGATAATTTCAATATTTGATATATGCCTTCTCCTTGAGGTGTGATATTTTATAATTTTTTTCTGACTATTTATTAGTGTGTTAAAATTAACTAAATTATATTTATAAAAAAAGTCTATAAAAATATTGAATATTAACTTAAGATTAATCCAAAAATTTAAGACAAATGTAAGACTATTAACGAAGCAATACGAGGAAGTCCTAAATAATGATCATATCTAATAAAACATAATAAACCAAAATTCATTTAAGTAAAAATACTAAACAAAACATGGTGGCAGGACATTTCCCCGCCGCAAATAACGCCCGGAGCGTTAATAACACCCGGGGCGTTATTAACGCCCGCACTCCGGACGCTAATAACGCCCGCACTACGGGCGCTAATAACGCCCGGGGTGTTAATAACGCCCTCACTCCGGGCGCTAACAACGCCCGGGGTGTTATTAACGCCCGCACTCCGGGCGCTAATAACGCCTGGGTGTTATTAACGCCCGCACTCCGGGCGCTAACAACGCCCGGGACGTTATTAACGCCCGCACTCCGGGCGCTAACAACGCCCAGCTGAGTAATTGGATAAACGCTACAAAATGGCAATTTAATAAATAACTTTACTTATAGAGCATGTAACTAGAAGAAGTTGACTAAAGGGAAAATTTTCCTTATACAGAACGTCAATAGAAGGAGTTGAATAGAGGAAAATTTTAAAATGCGGTGAAGGTTTATTTTCTCACTTTTTGTGTAATAAGTTTTTTAAAAATGTTGATAGTTACAGCCTTATCCTTTCAGAGGTGTACAACGTGAAATATATAGATGAAATTTGTACAATGATTTCTAAAAGCTTTAAAAAAAACACGATGCAGTTTCAAAGGCCGAAAATTTCAACTAGAAAATGGTGACTGTTCGTGTCTTGTTGTTGGCGTTATTTGCGGCGGAGAAATGTCACGTCACACACAAAACATAGACAAGCGGATAAAGACAGTTCAAAGTAAACCACGAATTAGGATCTTCCGACATTCGTTTCCGTTCTTTTATATCTACCAACTGCGTTTATATGGGGATTGGGTAGTTCGATAATAGATAGGGTAGCGCCTGATTGCATATGAGCGAAGTGTGGTAGTTCGTGTCGTGTGCCAGGCGTGCAAATGTCTAACTATCAAGTGCTCTTTTTACGTCCACGTCGTAGTCCCCGGGACCTGAATTCTCTTCGTAATTTTGTTCTAAACTTAAGAGTGCTACCTGATGACTTTCCTACCGTCATCGTGGAAACGGAAGTAGGTTGAGCGTT
Organism: Pseudolycoriella hygida; assembly: GCA_029228625.1. Taxonomy (NCBI): domain Eukaryota; kingdom Metazoa; phylum Arthropoda; class Insecta; order Diptera; family Sciaridae; genus Pseudolycoriella; species Pseudolycoriella hygida. The sequence continues at coordinate 75,391,564 of CM055404.1, forward strand.
TGGTTAACTTCCAAACACCGGAAAAATAGATACCGGTTATGAACTCAACAACAAAGCCTCGGATCGGACAGGATAAACGGCAACGACTCAAGCAACGGGTAAAGGACAACGATTTAAAACTAGGAACATGGAATGTAACATCTTTGTGATGGAGCACCGAAACGTGATATTAAGATTCTGTTTGGAGATTTAAATGCCAAGATAGGTCGCGAAGTCTTCTATCGTCCCACAATTGGTAAATACCGCCTCCAAACATGGTTGTGAGCAGTACGTATTTCGAACATAAAAACATCCACAAAGCGACATTGGTATCACCTGATGGACAAACCAAAAACCAGATTGATCAAGTTTAGATAGATGGACGCCACTGTTCAAATGTATGAATGTCAGGAGCTGTAGAGGACCAAAGGTTGATTCTGACCACTACTTGGTTAAAGTGGTGGTTAGGTCTCGCATATCGGTCCAACACAACCGACAACAGGCATTGAAAAAGTGGGACGTTGAAAAACTGCAGAACAAAGACATCTAACAAAAATACGTGAATAGTTTGGTGAGAAGTATTATTGAAGAAATGGTCAGCGAACAACACAGCATAGACGATGCGTGGAATCAAATTAGGCGGAATGTAAAGAGCGCCGCAGCAGAGACTTTGGGAACGAGAACGAGAAATGAAAGAAATAACTAACGAAGAATGCCAGCGAGCTCTGGAGAACAAAAACGCAGCTCGACTAAAAACTCTGAGTCGATACACTCGAGCAGGCCAGGCAGAGTACCGTTCGAAGAGAAATTTCGCTGGAAAACTGTTCCGAAACAAAAAACGGCTGCAGGATAGGAACGTATTGATCGAAATTGAAAAGCTTGGCAATAGGAAGGAAACTCGGAACTTCTATCGGAAAGTAAACGAATCCAAAAATGGTTACAGTCAACAACATTTGCTGTGTGAGGTCAAGAATGGATTGGTCTTAGCAGATGAGGAAAAGTGCATTGCGAGATGGGCTGAGTACTTCAAAGAACTGCTTGATCCGAACACACCGCTTAACCGAAACGAAGAAAACAACGAATTGCCATTTCATACTGCGCAACCATATATAGAAGAACCAACGATGCAAGAAGTTGAAGCTGAAATTTCGATGCTCAGAAATTTCAAAGCCCTTTTCAAGAACTGCTTACGCGTAAAAGAATGTCGAGGAGTTACCGGAAGAGTGGAAGACCAGCATACTTTGTCCCATATACAAAAAAGGTGACAAAATGGAGTGTGGCAATTTTCGAGGAATCGCTCTGCTGAATATTGCTCACAAGATATTTGCAAATATTCTTTACCAGCGCCTTCATCCATACATGGAAAACTCTGTAGGTGAATACCAAGGTGGTTTTCGTGTAGGTAGTTCAACATCGGACCAGCTATTTAATATCAGACAGATCTTGGAGAAGTGCAAGGAGTACAACATTTAAACACACCATTGTTCGTTGACTTCAAGGGAGCCTGTGACAGTGTTAGAAGAGTAAGCTATGGAGAGTAATGAAGGAATTTGGAATCCCCAACAAACTGATCTCGCTAACCAAGTTAACACTGAACGGAGCTAATAGCCGAGTAAGGCTCCGTAACCAACTGTCAGAGATTTTCGACAAAGATGAAGGCCTACGTCAGGGAGATTATATAGAAACGAAGCAATTACAGCAACTTGACGAAGCCAATTTCATATGAGTGCAACATGACAAAAACAATATTCATTGCAAACTTGGACTCCATATTTCTTATGATTCCCTCAGGATCTGCGTTACCTTCTCTGTTTATAACTTTGGCTTCTATACAGTTTCACTTTGAATTCAACTTAAGAAAAACAAATACGAATATAAATTCACCTCAAACTCGTGTGCCGAGAGTTTGAGCGATCTGCATGCCGTCTAAATAAAAGGAATAAAACAAATGTATATAACCAAAGTATATAGAGCACTCAAATTTCTACAAAGAACTTTTTCAAGCAAGTTTTTAAATTTTCACAAAGCTCTATTATGAGCGCTGGGCTTCCGTTTTAAATTTGCTGAAAGAAACCAAGATGTTGAGCGCCCCCATTGACTTGAACCAATTAACAAATTTTTTGATACAATTGTCAATCAGCGGTGGTGTTGTACGATCGGTTGTTTTAGTGTGAACAGGGACGCGACGCGGCGCGACGTCGTTTTTCTTTGCGTATTGGCGGAGGATGTTGGTGTAGGATGGGGCTATACGTTGAGTGTATTTTTTGTAGTTGCAAGATAATTCCTGACTCATGATTATGTGATTCGGAGTTTTTGCAATTTACTCTCAAGGATTTACTCAAGGATTCTCTCATTATCGAAATCGAAGCTATGGCCAGACATTTTTGTATGGATAGCCAGAGCTGAGGCCGGTTTTGTTTTATTCAAATTGGCTTCAGAAACGGAGTTTTTATGCTGTTTTGTACGACAACCCAGTTTTTGGCAAGTTTAACCGGTGTACAAGCAGTAAAATATCTGGCACTCGAACATCCGACGTTTGATCTTCGACAATTCTATCTTTTTGTTTCGAATAGAACCTTCCTAATTTTTTTGCAGGTCTACTGGCAACCGTCACTTCCGGGATGAAGTATTTCATCTGCCTTTTCAAATTTTCAGATAGGCCAGGAATTTAAACCACTGAGGCATATTTTTTAGGCTGGTTATCGTTTACCGTGTTCGCATTGTTCCGTCTCGTTGAAATCAAGTTTATGACACGTTCGACTTCCCACCGTCTGGAATCGAACGTGTCATAAACTTGACTTCAACGTTTCCCTGTAAAGCCCCATGATATTGTTCAGGAGTTCAGTAGGTATGCCGTAGCTCGAAAGTATTTGCCACATCGTCTCTCGATTGATACTGTCAAAGGCCTGTTGAAAATCAATAAAGAGCAAAAACAGCGGCGATTGCCATTCAACTGATGGCTCTATGATGATCTGAAGGCTGTTAATGTGATCGATTCACGACCTTCCAGGTCTATAGGCAGCTTGGTTGTTCCTTATCACGTTATCTAAGGCGCTCGATGATCACTATAACCATCTGCGCCCCTTTGGCTTCGGACGTTCAGGAGGGAGGTTCTCAATTTTTTGCTTATGGTGATGTGGTCTATCTGCTTCTTTGTCTTATTATCCGGGGATACCCAAGTCGTTTTGTGTATGTTCAGATGTGGAAATATCACATTCATAAACGTTTGTTTGAGCTGATCGTAGAAAGCATTTTTGTCGTCGATCAATGCTTGTTCAGTTGGCGCATATGCTTGAACAAATGTGACAGGTCTAGATTTGGTTTTGAATCGCGCAGTTATCAATCTGTAAGATATCGGTTTCCATTCTATTAAACATCTCTTAGCGCGGTTACTAAGCAGTAAGCCTACACCACTGCTATGGTCTTCGTTTGGTGGTTTTCCAGAGAATATTAGAGTTTCACCGTTTGCGGTTCGTCTCTCGCCACTCTCTTTCCATCTGGTCTCACTCAACCCAAGAATTTCAAGCTTGTATTTCCTGAATTCTCGGCAGAGTTGGGCAAGCGTCGTAGTCTTCAGCAAATTTCGCACATTCCAGGTTCCAAATCGTGTCTGCATACGTGATCCAAAGGTCGTCATCGTTGAGTTCTGTTCGTATCCGAAACTTTTCGTTAGTGTTTCGAGTGTTAGATTTAGTTTCGGTGTAGCGAATAACAAGTCCACTGCCGCCTAGTCTGGTGATGTGAGAACATCAACTGTGCTCCGAAGTAAATCAGTCGAATTTGCTCTGAACTATGTTTTGCACATGGTGAATCGGGCGAATTTGTATCGATTTCGGAATTCGTGTAATCAGTTGCACGGCTGAACTGGTACTTTCCTAGTTGTCGTCCGGCTCAGTGGCTATGTTGTTGCTTTGATAATTTGTTTACCTTATGTCACCCGCCGGCTCATCCCTCAGCTCGGTTCGTGAAACGAAGGTTTTTGCCGCGGTTATGGCTCGCTAGCGAAGCTATGTCATTGAGTAAAGATTTTTTGGGCTACATAGCAGTCCCCAGCCCAGCTTGTGCCTTTTTGCCTTTTTTTTTATAAGGGTGAGGAAATCTTCATAGACACCCGGTCAAACCAAGGTAGTGTTGGATTTCATTAACTTTAATGACCTACCAACTAAAACCTCCTTCCTTAGTCTTCGTGCTCTCTTCTCCCCGGAACCGCCTCACAGCATTACTTCGGGGAGGAGCTGTGCTTTCGCACCTACTCTCTTAGATCAACTGCCAGTCTTCTTTGATCGTCTTTCCATGCAATTTGCAGCTTCGTCATTATTTTCGCAACTACATTATCCGCCACTATCCACACCTCCTCATCGCGGCACATCTCCGATATTATGTTTTCGGCACTTACATCTGGCCTACTCACAGTCAACAGCTCTCCTCGTTCTTGTTCGAAGCGGGGGCAGACGAGTAACACGTGCTCCGCAGTCTCTTCCTGCCTATCGCATGTCGTGCAGAAAGGTGACTCCGTGAATCCAAACCTGTGCAGGTACTTCCTGAAGCATCCGTGACCAGACAGAAACTGTGTCAGGTGGAAATTAACCTCTCCATGTTTTCTCTGTACCCATGTCGTTATTTTTGGTATGAGTCTATGGGTCCACCTTCCCTTGTCCGAGGAGTCCCACTCTTGCTGCCACTGTCTCAGTGATTCGGCTCTTAATTTCGTCCTAACTGTTTTGGTAGTTTGACCCTCCATTCTCTTCTTTCTATGACATTCACTGTCTTCTGTCAGCGTTATGCATATGGGCATCGTCCCGGCTATAACACATACCGCTTCTAAGGATATTGTTCGATATGCGCTTGCTACTCTTATGCTTGCCAGCCTCTGGGCTCTATTAAGCCTTCTCCGATTCCTCTTCGTATCTAGCGCCTGTATCCACGCTGGTGCCCCGTAGCGCAATATCGATAGGGTGACACTTGCAAGGAGCCTCCTTTTGCTGCTGCGCGGTCCAAAGCCGTTTGGCATTATTCTGGCCAATGCTGCGGTGGCTTTCATTGCCGTTTCGCACGTGTGGTCCACATGGCTATTAAAATTTCTGCGGTCGTCCAGCACAACTCCAAGGTATTTTAATTGGCGAGTGGATGTGTTTCTTCCCCGTCAATGTTCAAAATGATTCGTTCGGTTTTTCTGCAGTTACTTACTAGCATGATCTCAGTTTTTTGGTGGGCCAGCCTCAGCCCCGCCGTTGTCATCCAGTCTTCGACAGTTTCTAGCGTCTCCATCGTAACCACCTCCACCTCCATCGTCGACGTTCCGGATACCGTGAGGATCAAGTCGTCGGCAAAAGCAATCGTCTTAGCACATCTTGGCAGTTTCAGCCTCAGCGCTGTGTCATACATAACATTCCACAGCGTTGGTCCTAATATGGATCCCTGTGGTACTCCAGCTGTGATGTCGACTGTCTTTTTCCCTTCATTAGTATCGTACGTTAGTACTCGTCGCTCGAAATAGCTTTTCAGTATCCTACAGAGGTAATCGGGGACTCTCATGACATGTAGCGCCTGGGCTATCTCTATCCAGCTTGCGCTATTAAAGGCATTTCTAACGTCTATCGTCGTTATAGCACAGAAGCGGTTACCCCGTATTTTTTGCTTCCGCGCCTTGTCGGTGGTCTCTATGACTTTTTTAATGGCCTCAATCGCCGATCTCCCTTTTCGAAATCCGAATTGTTCGTCCGAACAGTCCGTGCTCGCCCTCCGTGTGTTTTCTTAGTCTATTCAGGATCGCGGTTTCCAGCATTTTTCCCAACCCGTCCAACAAGCATATAGGTCTATATGATGATGGCTTGTCTGGCGGTTTCCCTGGTTTTGGTATTAAGACCAGCTTCTGTTTCTTCCATATTTGAGGAAAATATCCGTCGTCCATGCACTTCTGCATTGTCAATCCGAGCATGTTAGGCTTTGCGCATGCTGCTGTCTTCAGAGCTATATTGGGGATTCCATCTGGTCCTGGCGCTTTGTTATTTTTTGGCTTTTGTGCAGCCATCTGGATCTCTTCTACAGTGATCGACCGTTCAAGTCTGTCTTCCGCTTCATCGTCATAAGGACACTATGACACCTAGCCTATCCAGGCACTTTTCTTTTGGCCCCAATGTACCTTTCATCATCGTCATTACTGTTCTGAACACTTTGCCCCACGGGTTCGTGTCTGCCTCTTGGCACAGTTTCTTCCAACAATCCCTCTTACTCGCCCGGATTGCTCGCTTCAGTGCTAGTTTTACATTACGATGTTCTTCGGATCTCTCTATTCTAACATTCTCGTTTCTGGCCCTTTGCATCCTCCTTCTTGTCTTAAAACAAGTTGTTCGCAAAAGTCTTATTTCGTCGTTCCACCAAAATGCCAGTTTTCGCCCATTCCTCGGTTCCATCCTTCTTGGCATCGCCGCGTCACATGCATTCACCATTTCTTTCGTCAATTCTTCTGCAGATTTCTCTTCGTGATCGTCTTTTGATTGGAGATATTCCTTAAAAATTTCTTGATCGAAATTTCCGGTTCTCCATCTTCGCTCTCCTCTATGAGTCATCTGTCTTGTTGCCTCTGTAGACTTTTTCACGGTGTACCTCAATACCTGGTGATCGCTGTGTGTGTAACTTTCGTCGACTCTCCAGTTCAGACTTGGAACTAGTACTGGACTGAAGTCTTTGCCTTGGATAGGGCTACTAGACACTATTCCCATGTACGCGCATCTTTGGGCTACAGGGTTGGTAAGCTCGACGGGTAGAGTAGTGATAGCAGGCCGCAGAGTAGTGGCGACACGTGGCTTCGTTCCGTGTAAGTCGAGACCCGAGCGGAAAAGCTTTGCGGTTTATAGTGGTGACCTGGACTGGACTCGCCAGCAGGCTTGCGGCGAGGACTAGCTACTTGAATAGGATAGCATCTGATTGCATATGATCGTGAAGTAGGAGCTCGGGTCATATGCTAGGTGTGCAACTGTTCAAGAGGTGTCCAATCGATTGCTGGCTCTTGTACAAGGTTGGCGATGTTAAAAGTGTTTTTATGTGGAGGAGAGGTCCTTATCAGCACTTGTTAAAGGATTCTTATGATGACTGGGTAGCACAAATGGTCCATTGATCTGTGTACATCGATCAGAAATTGTCGGCCCTAACTGAGAAATCTAGAGCCATACTAAAGACCCTTCAGCCGGAACCACTTGATCGATTTTCACCAAATTGTGATATCCCATACCATTTCTCATATGCCCATTCGACGAAATGACTGTAACATGGGACCACCCAGTAGTGTTGGAAAAATCCACACTATACTATGAAAACGGTCCGCCTGACATCAAAATCCCATCCGAAAATGCGATCGCAGCGTATGTTGCCTCATGCATTTGAGATTCATGGGAAAAACGTGTCCCCAATTCTTATATTGTGCAATGCATAATACGTGGGTGTTTCAACAGAAGACGCGCCTAGGTTGCATCTTTCGCAACACATAAATATCCTGATAGAAACATAGTTTAGTTTAGGTTCATGTTGTCGTTCATATCGGGTCGTGAGTGTTTAATGGTTTGTCAATATCGACAAATATCCTTTAAAGGCCAGAACTTAGGATCCGAGTATATCGGAAAACTTGATTTTTGCCTTTCATGAAATTTGGAATCAGTAAAAAAGGCAGTAAAACATTTCTTTTAAGAGTGAATTTGCGAAAATTTCGTACAGTCAAAATCCAACTTGTCGCGGAGAGCTGCGGTAAATGGATACATTCCTCGTGAAATTCAAATGTGTTGACATAATTCGAACTACAACCGTCGGGTTGATCAAATAATACTCTATATTTCCAACAACAAATATTTAATCTTAAACCTTCCGAATCCGAAGTATTGTCCATGTTCATGTAGTAAAAAAAAGTTTATTTTCATGTTGACGGAGGTCCTTACTTTTTGCTCTTCACATCCCATATATACGAGCATTATTATCGACTAGCGTGGTTAACCGGGCTTCGCCCGGGATGTATGGAAACTCAAAAGTAGTAGTAGTAGTATTCAATTATGAATTATAGTAATGTAATTCAATAAAATTTTACTGCGACGAACTCTGAAGGAATTCAATTGTTCGTTATAGAAGCTTTTTTTGAAAAACCTCATAATTTATTAATAATTATTTTATCGTTAATTAACTATTTAACTGAATCTTTTTAATATTTTTTTTTCGATAAATTTCGTTTTTCTAAAGCGTTCGTTCTTCTACGACATATGGAAATAACGCGTTGGTTTTTTTATAAATCGATTAAAAGTTTTCGTAAATTGATTTAAAATTTTCGTTTTACTGAGAGAAAAACTGACTGAATGCGCAAAATCAAAATATAAAAAAACTAACGCATTTCCATATGTCGTAGAAGAACAAATGCCTTAGAAAAACTAAATTTATCGAAAAAAAAAAATATAAAAATAATTTTTTGTATTAGTTGAATTCCTATTTCTTAATTTTAGAAAATTATATCTCCAGCTCTACTAAGCCGATTTAGATTACCACGTATCGTCAAGCTTATAGTAGGAACGAAGACAAAAGTAGTGTAGTAAAGTGAGATGTAGTGTCGTGTGGTGTTGTGTATAGAGATTGTGTATAGAGATTGTTTATAGAGATCGCGTGGTTACCCGGGCTTCGACCGGAATGTATGGGATCTCAGAAGTTGGGTGATCAGACAAAATATCTTCGGACAAAAAAAAATTGGCAAAAAGATCCATAACGGACAAAATTTCCCGAACCTAATAGTCCAGCTTTAAATATCGTTGGAAAAAACAACCCCAACCAAGTTTGGGTTTAAATTCAATAGCGCAACAGGCCGTGAAAAAATGAACATCGAAACCGCGTGGTCAATTTGCTTCGGAGAAAATTTTTTTCGAAGACAATTTTTTTTCTAAGAAAACTTTCTTTTCTGAGAAAATGTTTTTTCGGAGAAAAAATTTTCAACAACTGAAAACTTCCAAAACGACTGATATCACAACAAAAACATCTTTAAAGGTAGAGTGTGATGCAGTCCGAAAGTCCGCTTCCAAAATTAATGTGGTTGAGGTGACGCTATCGCTGATAATACGCAGAAGTTTGTTTGAATGGCATCTTGTGTTCAAAGTTATTTCCTGAAAAAAATACAGCGCGTTTTTTAAAACAAAATTACGTTGTGTTAAAAAAGTTGCGTCACAAATGCCGGACCCACCAGCGTAATATTTTTCAACACTTTCAGGTTTTACACGCACAAATTTAAATTTACCTGAAATGATCTACGCAATAAGAAACAAAAGTCAACTTTTTGCGTGTAAAAACTGAGAGTGTTGATAAATATTCCGCTGGTGGGTCCGGCATTTGTGACGCAATTTTTTCAACACAACGTAATTTTGTTTTAAAGAAAGCGCTGTAATTTTTACAGGAAATGAAAACTTTGAACACAAGATTCCATTCAAACAAACTTCTGTTTATTACACTACTCGACACTATTTTTGTAGCAAATATGATTCCAAAAACCTCAGACCCGTTTTTCCTCTAGAATCAGAATCTGTTCTCAAAATTTCTCTATCACGTCTAAATTTTGAATTATATCAAATTAAAGTTACATGGGACCTTCGAATGATAGAAAGAGATGTTGCGAAAGTCTTTTTCTAACATTCGAAGGTCCCATGTAACTTTAATTTGATATAATTCAAAATTTAGACGTAATAGAGAAATTTTGAGAACAGATTCTGATTCTAGAGGAAAAACGGGTCTGAGGTTTTTGGAATCATATTTGCTACACAAAAATTTTTAAAATTTGTAACCCAGTGTTATCAGCGATAGCGCCACCTCAAGCGATATTATTAATTTTGGAAGCGGACTTTCGGACTGCGTCACACCCTGCCTTTAAAGAGGTTTTTGTTGTGATATCAGTCGTTTTGGAAGTTTTCAGTTGTTGAAAAATTTTCTCGGAAAAAACATTTTCTCAGAAAAGAAAGCTTTCTTAGAAAAAAAATTGTCTTCGAAAAGAATTTTCTCCGAAGCAAATTGTCTTCGGGGAAAAAATTATCTTCGAAAAAAAATTTCTCCGAAACAAATTGTCTTCGAGGAAGTAATTCAAATAATAAATATTTACGCTACCCTTAACGTGAGAAATTGAAATTTTACGAAATTAACAATCACTTATGGAATAATAACGTAAATTGCCTGAGGTGTATTGAGTTTTGTCCAGGTAGTGGTAGAAAGTGCTGTAACATTAAAATTAACAGGAAAGCTACAAATATAACATTCCCTTTTTTGTATAAATTGTTACGGATAAGGAAGGGTTCTTATGTTTTTTTAACAAAAACCGTGTGGAATAAGATAGTGCAATTTTTCATCTGTCTCATCTCATCTGTCACAACGTAATCCTAAAACAAAACATAACCAAAGACCCGTACGTATCAGAATAGATGTGGCAAACAGAGTTGATGTTACGAAAAGACTCGAACGTGTTTAAGTAAATATTGCCTTAACTCTTAAGTGTATGAAATTACGTCCACATTAAATTGTACTGGAAATTGCCGAGAGGGTAATATTGAAAAACCCGTCCGAAGAAACGGGTAAAAAAGGCCTTCCAAAAACCGACCTAGGATTTTCAGGAGAGGCCTCGGACAAATACTTACATAGACAAAAATATTTCCCTCCATTTTCTCTACAACTTAGTGAAAAATTATTTTTTTGTCTAGGGCAGACCTTAGAACTGACCTAGGGCACATACTTCTATAGACAAAAATGTCCATTTGAGCCCTAAGCACAGGCACTGGCTCCAAATTTGTTTTAGAATATAATTCGGTACTCGATTACCTCTCAAATAGAAAAAAATCAACAAAATCAGTTCAGCTTATTATTCAGCTTATGTAAGCGAACACGTTGAACCCTAGTAGAAACTCAGTTTTAGGGTCCTGACTGAGTTCAAGGGTTTCTAATCAAAAAAGTTTATTCCATAAAACGGAAGACCTTTAGATCAAAAAAAATTTGAAAGTCGGAAGAGATTTACTTGAGTTATGTATAAAAAACATGTAGAGCGATAGCAGAAACTCCAACTCAAGAAAATTTCTTTAACTAATCCAAGAACCTTGGGTCAGAGGAAATAAAATACATGGTTTTGGCAAACTTAATAACCGTCTCTTCTATAATAAGAGCGGAACCAGACCGAGAGCGGCCATCCACGCCTCGGAAAATCTTAATGCTATGATACTAAATCAATTTTCAAATGATGACATAGTGGTAGTTAGGAATAGTGGTGGAAATGGAGAGGATGGAGATTGCATTGTAGTATCAATCTACATGCCCTACGACTTAAACGCTAACCCCCCGGGCCACCATCCGGCTAAGATTGTAGATTATAGTAAGAAGGAAGGCATTCCCATTATCGTAGGTGCTGACGCGAACGCACACCACACGATATGGGGTAGTAACGACATAAATAGGAGAAGGGAAGAGTTAGTCAATTACCAAGTACCGACAGACCTTACGATAGTAAATAGAGCCAACTTTTACCAACTCGGCTAGAAAGGAGTGCATAGATGTTTGTTTGTTTGTTTGTTTAGATGTTACCATGGTATCCTGCAGCCTGGCGGAGAAAATTCATTCATGCGAAGTGGCCGAGGAAGAAACTTACTCAGATCACAAGCTAATTAAGTTTCGACTCAGAGGGTCTTTCCCGGATAGAAAACCGTACAGGAATACGAGAAGGACAAATTGGGGCTCCTATAGAAGAGAGCTTAGTGAAGAACTAGACAAAATGGTCTTTTATGAACGCTACACGACAGTAGAGGGGCTGGAAGAGGCAAATGAAGCACTCACCTCAGCGATGTTGAAAGCCTATCACTCTGCATGTCCCCAATCCCACCCTAAACCTCTTTATAAGAATCTAGTCTGGAGTAAGTCCGTAGAGGAAAAAAAGCGGGAACTTAGGAAGGCATGGAACAAAGCAGGGAAGGGTCCAAATCAAGAGGAAAACAGGGCTATCTACAGGAACCTCCTCAAAGAGTACAAAGAAACCTTAAATATCCATAAGGAAAAAAACAAAAGAAAAATTCTTTGAGGAGGCAATCTCGATACCGGCATATGCGCTTGCCAACAAGATTTTACCTAAGGATCCTGCCGTTCAAGTAGGCTCCTTGCTCAAACACAATGGAAGTTACACCACAAACGGAAAGGAAACAGCTGAGACCCATTTCCCGGGTAGCACCTGGGTAGAAAATCTAACCCAGAGCACCTTAATAGGCATATAGCAAGTAGGGGTAACTGGAAGTTCGCTGGATAGTTGACTAAGAAAGGGAAAGTGAACTTTGCGATACACAAATTTCATTCCTTTAAGTCAGCTGGACCGGACGGGATTTTACCAGCTCTAATCAAGGAAGGCATGGAACTACTCCTCCATCGACTGATCGGCATTTTTAAGAGCTCCATTGCACTGACCTACATATCTAAGGACTGGGAAAGAGTTAGAGTAGCCTTCATACCCAAACCTGGGCGAACGATTCACAGCGAAGCCAAAGACTTCAGGCCCATCAGTCTGATGTCTTTTCTGCTAAAATCAGTAGAAAGGCTTCTCGACTTTTACCTGAGGAAAGAAGTCCTAAGGAATTTTCCACTTCACGTGAACCAACATGCTTATCAGACGGGAAAATCCACTAATACGGCACTTCACCAAATGACCTAAAAAGTCGAAAGCATTCTGGGAAAGAAACAAGTAGCCTTGGGATGTTTTATGGATATAGAGGGAGCTTTCGATAACACAGGTTTTGACATAATTGAGAAAGCTGTCAGAGAAAGACATACGGAAGACATTGCTGCAAGATGGATTGTCAGGATGCTGGGATGTAGAACTGTGGAAGCTAGCATTTTTGGCACCACAACCAGTCTAGGGGATGTCCCCAAGGGGGCATACTATCACCTATACTTTGGTGCATGGTAATAGACTCTCTCCTAGTCAAACTCAATCAATCTGGAACTTTCACACAGGGCTATTCAGATGATGTCTCGGTCATTATCGGAGGAATCTGCCCGACAACTTTAGGAGACCTAATGAGGGAAGTGTTAAAAGTAGTAGAAGAATGGTGTAAGGAGAAAAAACTCCGGGTAAATCCAGGAAAAACGATATTGATTCTGTTTAAAAGGAAAAACAATGTTGATGAATTGGAGCTCGGAAGTTTTAGCCTCTTTGGGGAAATACTTAACCTAAGGGCGATGGTAAAATACCTAGGGGACACCTTCGACCATAGAATGACCTGGATTATGCATCTAATAGACAAGCTAGATAAGGCAATTGGAACTTTCTGGATGTGCAGAAACGCCTTCGGAAGAACCTGGGGTCCATCCCCAAGAGCCATTTGGTGGATATAGAGAGCAGTAGTTAGACCAATGTTCTGCCATGGGTGCATTGTCTGGTGGCCGAGAGTAGAGATGGGGACAACAAAAAAGAGACTAGATAAACTCCAGAGGTTAGCATGTTTGTGCATGACTGGGGCGAAAGTCAGCACAGCCACAAGGGCCCTAGAGGCACTTCTATCTATCCCACCGCTCGACCTATTTGCAAAATCTACAGCTTTTAGCTCAGCTCTTAATATCCAATGTAATGGATTCTGGGCACCGGGCTCGGCTACAGGACACATGACAATTACAAACCTAATAAAAGATGAAACTCTCCTTATGAGGAGTGACCAGATCTCGACTATCTTGATGCTGGAGGATAATTTTAGGTGTGTCATACCGAGTAGGGAGGAATGGTTAGGTTTGGAAAAAATCTATCGCCTAGAGGATGGCTTAGTGAGCTACACAGACGGGTCCAAGAAGGGTTGTCAAATGGTGTGTTAAGCGCAATAGGGTTGTCAAATGGTGTGTTAAGCGCAATATAGTACTCCTTATGTACCTTAGCCTCTGTCCACCTACTCCTACATCCTATCCTACCCGTGGTGACACCTGTTATAGTGAGCAACCCCACGAACGATCAGGTAACCAACCCTGGTGTAGTAGTGTGGGTCACTTAGCTGAAGGATGAGGGGAGCTGTCTTCGGGTAGTACCTAGACGCTACGTTGAGAGAGGGCTGAAGACAGCTAGGCGCTATCAAGATGGGATGGCGGCTTAGCATGGTGGCGAAGGATCTCGACGGTAAGAGACAACGGCAGCATGCAAAGTCCTAGTCAGATGGACTACCATCATTCACCAGTGCCACGGGCACATTAAGACCAACGCCAGTGCGGTCTTAATTACGGCATACTGGCAAAGCATTGAACACGGACAAGGAATATCGACCAGCGGATGAAATTTTAGACAAGGGCTGACAACTGTGGTAGTCCACTACCTTAATAAGGAAAGGTGACATCTTCACGAAACGGCTAGTGGGCTAATATCATGGTTGCCCCCGTCCCG
>CM055404.1:75416146-75438648 GCA_029228625.1 Pseudolycoriella hygida
ATTCCCAAAAATTCCCAAAAATTCCCAAAGATTCCCAAAAATTCCCAAAAATTCACAAAATATTCCCAAAAAATTATGAAATATGTGAAAAAAAAGCAATATTCAATCAAGAAGAGTGAAAAAGTGTAGAAAATGTGTGAGAAAAGTCAGGATGGCATTCGAAGTTCAAATGAGCCAGAGTAAAGTAATATGTTGAACAGGTGTTTTATGCAAATTCACAGTAAATTCAATTTATTCATTCATCAATCAATCAATCAATTCCTTTTCCTGCAAGGATATCTTCTATCCGTCGATCGATCTGTGGCATCTTTGGTTTCGCTCACAGTAGTGACTTTCGATTCAGTTTCGACATCAGATTGAATAGCGATATCCGAAGCAACTGAAAGAGTAACATTTAATAGAATCGGATCTATAATTATTATCGTTTACATATTTGCAAATGTAAGCATAATTGTGTATTTCATCACAACTAACCTACTGCCTCAGTTTTTTCCTCATCAGAAAAAATTGATTGCACCACCACGTTACAAATTTCTATGTTGTCATCACTGCTATGCTCTACTTCACTGGACGACTGTTGATCGGAAACGCCGCTACTTTCCTAATAAATCGTATTTTTGATCAAGTTAGGTAAGACTATCAAAAACATATATTTTTACGCTGCTTGGTTCTGTGACTGAATGATCTTTTCGGAAGTGTTTATTGATGCTGACATAGTTCCACTTCTGCTTTTTCATATTCAAACTTCTTTTATATTTTTTTACGCCTTTCGTATGTACGTAATAACTTGAATACTGTTTGTAATTTAGTACAAACTGCCGGGAGCATGGACGAAGAGGACATTTGACGGTATAAGCCTGTGATCCGTCTTCTCGGCGAATCAGACCTTGCGGTGAAATCGGAAACGATTTGAAGGTTTTCATCACCTAAATTTATGATTGACGACAGTAAAAAACAAAACAAAATATTTTCGTAGCTAAAATACCTCAGGAAGAAAATCTTGTTTATTCATCCAAGCATACAAATAGTCAAACATTTTCTTCACTGGGTCCGACACCGCAGACTCGATATCCTTATTCGATTCAGTTGTTGGAACAACATGTTCATTGCGCGTTGGTTGCATTTTTGTTACCGATAAAATATCGATTGATTTCAAGGTTGACGCGACAATTTCTTCTGAAATTGTTGACGTCAATGGAACATTTCTTTGTCTTTGTTCCGATGGAGCCTCAGCGCATAATTTTTTGTCTTCGACGCTGTATAATTTCCGGCAATACTCATGAATTACTTCTAGCATTCTTCTATGTCCGGGAGGAATTTGAAATTCCTTTTGTCTCTTTGCATAGCCTCCTAGGTAGTCCTCCCATTTTTCTGTTGATTTAATCATCGTTTTGTCAAAATGATTTCTCATAAAGAATTCCAATTCATCAATGGTTTGCAAAATGATTCTACTTAGCGCAATTGCTGAATTACATGAGTTTAGTGTTAAAACATTTCGCAGTTGTACCGGTATTTTAAATTCGACAAGAGTCTCCAGTAATTCAAAAAAATATTTTTCATCACATGTCTTTATTTTCTTCTCTAAGGCGATTGAACACATCCGTCTTTTTTAGCGTGCGCACTACTTGAAAAGCCCCTAACATGTATTAGACCCGTGCGCCGGAAAAAGTTGCGAAAAATTACGCCGGCGCTGCTGTGAATTTGATGTTACAAGTGCATAATTCCGCCGCCGCCGAAAACGCAAAATGTAATTCGAAAATGTTTGAAACCAAAAAGGTCACAGCCACATTTTAAAAAAATAATTGTACGGACGCCGAAATGCTCCGAAGCCAACATAAATAGAAAAGCAGTGTCGTCGCCACAGGAATTTTTTGATCGGCGCACTATTCTGCTCTGCATACTACAAGAACAATTATATGATTTTTGCAAGTTCACTTTCAAACCCTTTATATAACAGATCAAACAATGCGTATTGAGCTCTCTAAGTCTTGTTGTGTAGTACAATGAATTTTAATCAATTGTCTACTGTTTCTCGCAAAAGTCCGGTTCTTTCATATGAAATTTGAAATTTTTCTGCGTACGACTGCATTGTTATTGGTTTTGGTGAAGTGTCTTAATATTTTCCTTTTTCGTAAATTTATTTATTTAAACTATTTTAACTATTTAATAATGACGAACGTATCACTCGAAATTCAATTAAAAATGTGCAGTGAGAGCGATTTTTTCGAAATTCTTCAAAAATATGTAGAATGTAAGATTACATCGCAAATGAAGAACATTTTAAAAATAAACGCATGCTGCAGTGCAGTTGCGCTGAGTAGAGGATTAGATACTTTAGTGGACGAAATAGAACATTTCATGAAATTTCAGTTCAACTGCGACATGATAAGTAATACTGGAGAGTCCATGACAGATTATTTAGGACTTTTTGTGAATGATAAACAAAGTTTCCAACTTTTGATTGGTCAAAAGACAACGTTGCAGGTTCTCCATGAATATTGTCGGTTGTTGTACCCTACAACGACGGATGAACTAAAATTGTTTAAATCAATTATTACATCAAACACTCAACCTCATGAAGTTGCACCGACCGTACCATGTAATTACGTTCCGTTGTTATCAGATAATCAAGGTGTGATCAACTTACAGACACACATACTAAACTTAGAGAAAGTTTTAAGAAAATCACCCACAAAATGACTTCTGATCCGAGTTGTGGGACCTGAAAGAAGGTGAAAACCGACTTACTTAGTCTTAGGGGACGTTCATAGAGTATGCCATGCTCCAAGGGGTTGACGTAGCGTGACAGAGTACGACAGGGTAAGAGGAAACGTTCAATAACTCGGTACTCTAGGTACTTACATATAAATGGAGATCTGTAATTCTTACAAATACTTAAAAGCTGTTACAACATTGGGCGCCCGAGTTTAATTGCTGGTGTGTCTCATTGCTAGTTGAATATAAAATAACACTTTTTCCCAGCGAGGAACGAGCTCTTCGCCAGATGTAAAAAGTGAAAGCGAAGTTCAGTCCAATTTGACTTTATTGTCGCTGATGAAACAGTCAAAAAGAAAAAAAAATGTTTCAAATAACCGGGCAGCCAAACTTGTATGAAAAGTGACATAGTGTCTATGGCAAAGTTGTAGGTTAGACGAAATCTACATCTTTGCGCTTTCACTTTTTGTGTCTGGCGAAGAGTTCGTTCCTCGTTGGGAAACAGTGTTATATTATATTTACGCTGATGTCAAATTCAATGAAAACGGAATTTATGGAAAACGGTTAAGATTTGATAGAGTTATGTTCGGCAACTACCAATAACCTCCAGTGTATTATTGTTGCAAAAACCACAATATCGTCCCGTAAACAATATTATTGTTGCAGCGGACGATATTATCGTTTCACGGACAATAACTTCGTGTCCCCGGTCGATAATACACTGGGGGATTTGTCCCTCGCCAACCCAAAACCACTAAAATGGCATTCGCTCAGCGACACTTGGACTAGAATTGTCCATTTTCAATCCCAAAACCACTTTTGGAATTTCTTATAGGAGAAATGTTTTTTTTTGAAAATCGGTTAAAATTTACTCGAGTTATCCTGTTGACAGATATACCGACGGACTGCCTGATTTTGCTGATTCGGCATCTATGGTCAATAATCGATGCCCTAGCCCCCCTACTCCGAGGTCCTAAACGCACTTCGCACTTCGTACGGGTCCAAAACTAATTACTTATAAACATGTCGTAGATCGTTTTGCTTATGGTAATGTTAATTTCATTCCACACAGTCGACTATGGGGAAGGATATAACTAAAGATGAAATAAAGCGGGTTTGAACTTGTTTGAGGTTCCACAACTCTGATCAGGAGTCATTTTGTGGCCACATTTTCATAAAACTTTATCTCTGTTCAGTCAGGGTGTGTAGTGTCGTCTTTGTACGAAATTCTCAAAAACATTTTTCATTTATCAAAGATCAAATTGCATTCCGCCGTCTGATTGGCTCGCGAATGATCACTTGTTATAATGACGCTAAACGAGTCACATTGAGCGGATGGTCTTGGCCTTCGAGGCAGATAGCACATACAATGTCTGAACATTTTGCACTTACTGGCGACCCGTCCTTAAACAAAACAATAGAGTTCAATTTTGATTACCTGACACCTCATCATCAACCACTTTTCATCGATGCAATAGTTAAGACTGATTTGGCTGTAACGCGAACGACGTTACGCCAGTCCTTGGCCGTTTCGTTGAGAGTGGATGGTTCAGTCGATCGGACAGGACGTCGCAACATTTACGTCGTTGCACACATTATCAAGCGTGATTGCACAACCACGACATTGGGTATGGGTTTTGGTGAACCGAAAGCCGATTTAGTCGATGGCTACTATGAATGTGTAAAAGATGTAGTCAAAGCAACATTGTCATGGGACGAGTTCTTCACATTTGTAACATCAGTTGTCACTGACGGTGAGCCACTGAATACTGGAGAATTGAATGGACTTTGTGTAAAGTTGAAGGAGGAACCATCGCGATCAGCACATCCAGAAATGCCACTATTTACGGTATGGTGTGTTGCACATCGCATAAATTTGGCCTGGAAATCGACATGCAGGAATGTTATGATCAGTAAAACTGTACAACACTGCATCAATCTTTCAAAATTGTTTCGTAAGTCGGCCCTCCGAACAAGACATTTAAAGAATATCGCGGAAGAAAACGATTTAAGTCAACCTTTACGTTATCCGGCATTTTTTAAAATACGATGGACAGAGTATGTGTACAACTTGTTGAATGCTGTACTGAGAAATTATCGTTCAACAATAAGATATTTCGAATCTAAACATTTAACGTCGTTCCTAAAAGTGTGGCTAAGTTACGATCGAATCCATTTCATCACTTTTCTAGCTGACATTTCGAGTCTGTTGAAAAAGTTTCAAAAATCATGTCAATCAGACTCGATCTGCATCAGCGATGTTTTGCCGCTGAGATCGAGTTTTGTATCATCACTGGAAGATTGTTATACGAATACTTTGGCCGATGGTTGGGAACAACTCTTCTTGAGTAACGTTGTCCACAGCGGAAACGGTGTTTGGTTTCATGGAATCAAATTGTCAAAAAGTGGCTCACGTGCGCAATTCAAATTTATGACTCAGCATAGACAAAACATAATTCGTTCACTTATCAATCACGTTAATTTACGAATCGACCTAGACGATTCGCTACACAAAGCAATACGGCCACTGGTACACATTAAATCAGCTACACAACCACTTGATCTGGAGACATGCCGCGGTTTCATCGCGTCTGATTTCGATGAAGTCACGTTGTCATCGCAACACAAACTGGCTACGGAATTGATTTACGACAACGATTGTAACACACCAAAAAAATATTTAAAAACTTTGGGACAATGCTCACCCGAGGAATTGCCAGCGATAAAAGTATCATTGGCCAGAATAATAGTTGCCAAGCCTCATTCAGCCGATGTAGAAAGATTTATAGGTGCGAGGAAGTTATAATTTCCACAACCAAAATTACACTGAACTCAAATAATTTTGTTTTCGAAGGTTTGTACAACAAATTCAAAGGTCCGGGGCGATCATCATTTTCACCGAAGGCTCTTTGGAATTATATGTATATTAACTTTAACATGGGAAGTCTGGACCAATTCGATCCAACCCATGCTGTTGACTACTGGATGAGCCTTAGAAATCGGCGACCTGAAAGAAGTGCAACTAGTAAAAAAATGGAATGGTTTTATGGCGTATTCAAAAATGTGAAAGTGGACGAAGAAGACGTTGGCACTCTTCAATTGTTTTCTGAAATTGTTCGAATAGTAGTTTTACAAGTTTTTGAAAAGATAATTAAATTTTGACTCTGTGATGTTTTAATGTATTTTTATTTACTTAGAGATGCTATAATTCTTAAATTTTATGATGATTCGAAAAGAACTGACTTTTTACAGGTTGGAAGGACGGCCTAGCCTGACCACTTTTTCTCAGCTAGTAAAAAAAAAACATTAGGAAACACTAAGCTTTTCTATATGTAATGATTTTAAAACGACGTTCAGCATGGAATAGTAAGAATATTAAATATTGATGCGTTTATACTAGCTTGTTCATCCTACCCGAAGTCCAACTCTGATAAAAAATGCACTAAAGATTCACAAAGATTCCCAAAAATCCAAAAAATTCCCAAAAGATTCCCAAAAATCCCAAAAATTCCCAAAAATTCCCAAAGATTCCCAAAAATTCCCAAAACTTCCAAAAATTCCCAAAATTCCAAAGATTCCCAAAAATTCCCAAAGATTCCCAAAAATTCCCAAAGATTCCCAAATATTCCCAAAAATTTCCAAAGATTCCCACAGATTCCTTAAAATGCTCTAAAATGATTCCCAAATATTAGGCCCTGCCTTACACATATCTAAGACAATAAAATTTATCATCATCACAAATGCCAGACCCGCCCGTGTTATAGTTTTTCTGTTCTTTCAGTTTTATACGCAAAAATTTGACTTCCTGTACAAAAATACTACATACATTCCTACATACAAGTCAAATTTTTGCGGTGTGAAAGCTGAAGGAAGAGAAAAACAATAACACTGGTGGGTCCGGCATTTGTGACGCATATTTTTAATCAGATGTGAAAATATTTTCAAAGTTTTTTTTTGCGCTTCCAAGCGTTAAGCGTCACCCAAATTGATATCACTTGTTTTGTTGTAGTTTTGGAAGCAATTGAAACCGATTAACCCAAAAATATAAAAAAAACCGATGGAAGTTGCAAAGTACTAGAGAAATCCACAAAAATCCCTAATAATCCCTTAAACCTAGGAAGCTCCAACCTCTTTCATGTCGAGAATAACCGAAAAATATCAAAAACTCTAATGGAAGTTGAATACCTCACTTACCCTTACGTGACACTCACCACACCACACACATTATTTTATATGGGATTTGTTGGGAGCTTCCAGAGGCCCTAGCGCCCAAACGAGGCCGGTGACCCTATTTTTTTAAAATCTCTGATGGCGTAGAATGCCCATCCGTAGGTCCCTGCAAAATTTAAAGAAGATCTGATCGCCAGTTTTCGAGATATCGCCAAAAAAGTCGTTTTTCATACAAATGGCTCTGGAACTACTGACCAACTAACGAACTGACGAACTAACTAACGTAGGATGTGCTTCATTTTCTTTGGCTTCTGTGAAGTAGCGCATTTAATATGGAAAATGACGATTTTTTAAAGGTCATATCTTCGGATCCAATTGACCGATTTTAATGAGTAAAAAGTCGATTTCAATCAAAATTTTACGTAGAATCCGATAAACTAGGTCTCAAGGGGGGTACGACGCAAGGGAAAAAAAGTCAAAACTTAGCTCTATAATGTTTCCGCAGTCTATGAAAAAAAAATTCTGATTTTTTGATCGTATAGGGACTTGCGTCACGGGCGCAATGCTACCGCGCGCTCATGATTTAGACTTCATAGTGATAATGTTTGCTTACCGACCAAGCAAAACAACAATACTTAAGATAATTGTTCTGGTGTTTTTCGAAAGAAAACACCGCTGCCTTATTATCACAATGAAGTCTAAATTTTAAATTTTATGTAAATTGCACTTTATAGGCTGGCCAATTTCGCAAAATTTGTATGGGAGACTTTGCAAAAATTAGGACAAAAGCAAATAGAACGGGTTTTGAGAAAATCGGGGAAAACCCAACAAATTGAGGTTATGTGCAAGCTTTTTGTTGTTGTTAAAGGAAAATCGGAGTTTTCCAAAATATTTTCCGATTACTATTTTTCGTAAATTTACGATAGTTTAAAGTTTCTAAAACACTTTACCTCATCAATTTTAGTCATTTTTCGGCTGAGATACGATTTTCAAATTCAAAATTTCATCAAAAAAATTACCTCCGCGAAAATTTTTTTCGACTTTATACCGGTATATCGAAGAAACCTTGCTCCGAAAGTCTCAAAAACATCTTTGGAGTATTCTAAACATTTCATATTAACATAATTTTCCTTTTCGAACTCGACGAAAAATTTCCCTCTAATGTCGAAAATTTCATTACACTCTAAAAAAACGTCTACGAGAACCAAATCTGTATGAAAAATAATCAATGTCTTTGTTCGAAAAAATCGTTTTAAGTCAATTATTTGATTAACAAAATTGTTTCTTGTGCTCTTGTGGGTGATGGCGCGACCGAAAAAAATTGCAAGTAGACCATGGCGGCGCCACCAGCGCTTTTTAGTAAAAAAATTACACTTTGTAAAAAAAAAAGATTAACTCGAGTTATGTACGGAAAACACGTAGAGACTCGTTTGTAGTGCCCTAGCTCCAAGGACTCAAATCCAAAAAAGCTTCTTCCACTAATTGTCAATCATGCCCAGATTTTTCAAACAAAAAAAATTATGAAAATCTGAAAAGATTTACTCGAGTTATGTACAAAAAACACATAGAGCCCTAGCAGAGACTCGTTTTCAGTGCACTAGCTAAGTCCAAGGACTCAAATTCAAAAAATTTTCATCCGTAAATTTTCGGCTATGCTCAGGTCTTTCAAACAAAATTTTTTTTTTGAAAATCAGCAAAGATTTACTTGAGCTATGTACAAAAAACTAAAAACCACTTAAGCGCCCCTAGCTTGGCAGCCCTTAGGCCGACAGTGCCCAGATTCAATCCCATAAAAGATTTTTCGATTACCTTACAGGGAAAAAAGTTTTTGAAAATCGATTGAGTTTTACTCGAGTTATCGTGTTGACGGACGGACGGACATTTTTTTTATTGTTGATTCGGACGGGTTTTTCAATATTGTCCCATCGGCAATTTCCAATACAACTTAATGTGGACGCAATTTCATACACTTAAGAGTTAAGGCAATATTTACTTAAACAAGTTCGAGTCTCTTCGTAACATCAACTCTGTTTGCCGCATCTATTCTGATACGTACGAGTCCCTTCATATGTTTTTTTGTTTGAAAGACCTGGGCATAGCCGACAATTTATGGAAGAAACTTTTTTGAATTTGCGTCCTTGAACTTAGCAAGGGCTCTAAAATCGAGTCTCTGATAGGGTTTTTTTTGTCTATAACTCGGGCAAATCTTTTCCGATTTTCATTAATTTTTTTTTGTTTGAAAGACCTGAGCATAGCCGACAATTTATGGAAGAAACATTTTTGAATTTGAGTCCTGGGGCTGGGGCACTTAAAACAAGTCTCTGCTAGGGCTCTATGTGTTTTTTACTCGAGTAAATTTTTTCCGATTTTCAAATTTTTTTTTATTTGAAAGATCTAGGCATGACCGAAAGTTTATAAAAGAAACTTCTGCCTGTGCTTAGGGCTCAAGTGGGTCATGTCGGTCGTAAGGTCGGCCCTAACCAAAAAAAAAAATATTTTTTGGCAATGTTGCGGAGGAAATTGAGGGAAATATTTATGGCTATGGAACTGTGTGTCCGAAGCCTTTACTTAGGGCCCTATGTCGGTACTAAGGTCGACCCTTGCCCAAAAAATGATTTTTTCGATGTAGAGAAAATTGAGTAGAACATTTTCCTCTATTTGGGGGTCAATTTTGTGTTTTCGGAAAGTTTTTATTACACCGTTTCTTCGGACGGGTTTTTCAATATTGCCCTATCTGCAATTTCCAATACAATTTAATGTTTGGACCAGTACGAAGTACAAAGGTCCTATATGTTTACTACAAACAATTTTATTGTAACATGGGGTAGGTCGAGGTGGGAGTTGGGGGGATGCATCTATTATCGTCTAAATATGACGAATCAGCAATAAAAAAAATGTCCGTCTGTCCGTCTGTCCATCTCCACTTTTTTTTCCAAACGGCTAAACCGATCAGCCTAAACTTTTTTCCCCCTGAAAGGTACATGTCTCCCATGATTCAAGTTCGAAGATGAGCAAAATCGATCAAGTGGTTCCGGAGATATGGTCGAGGAAGTGACCAAAAACATGGTTTTTCGAAGGTCGGTGAAGCTTTTTCACAAATATCTCAGCAAGTAAGGCACGGAAATTCCTCATTTTGGTGTCAAATGAAAGCACTTGATGTCACAAAACTGGGAAAAAATTTTTGTGGGAATTGGTACAGGGATCTGGGCACTGGGACCAATGGAATGAATGAATGAGATTCTTGGCCATATACGAAAACAGTTTACTATAAAAACCTTAACTATGCAATATGAAGATTTACTGTCAAAGACAAAGTTGTACAGAATTAAATTTAAGCGAACACGTGTTTCAGGGTTTTGGGGAAATATGGCCCAATCTTGGTATATAGCCACTTCCATAATTGGGCAGGATGACCCGGATCTCGAGAACTGTGAAAGTTAGAAAGTTGGTCCGAAAGGCAAAGTTGCTGAGAATTATATTTAAGCGAACACGTGTTTCAGGGTTTTGGTGAAATATGGCCCAATCCTGGTATATGGCCACTTCCATAATTGGGCAGGATGACCCAGATCTCCAGAACTATGAGAGTTCGAAAGTTGGTTCCAAAGACGAAGTTGTAGAGAATTAAATTTAAGCGAACACGTGTTTCAGGATTTTGGGGAGATATATATGGTCCAATCCTGGTATATGGCCTCTTCCATAATTGGGCAGGATGACCCAGATCTTTAGAACTATGAGAGTTAGAAAGTTGGTTCCAAAGGCAATGTTGTAGATTATTAAATTTAATCGAACACGTGTTTCAGGGTTTCGGGGAAATATGGTCCAATCCTGGTATATGGCCACTTCCATAATTGGGCAGAGTGACCCGGATCTCCAGAACTGTGAGAGTTGAAAAGTTGATTCCAAAGGCGAAGTTGTAGAGAATTAAATTTAAGCGAACACGTGTTTCAGGGTTTTGGTGAAATATGGCCCAATACTGGTATATGGCCTCTTCCATAATTGGGCAGGATGACCCGAATCTCCAGAACTATGAGAGTTGGAAAGTTGGTTCCAAAGTTGTAGAGAATTAAATTTAAGCCAACACGTGTTTCAGGGTTTTCGGAAAATATGACCCGTTGCTGGTATATGGCCACTTCCATAATTTTGTAGGATGACCCAGATCTCAAGAACTATGAGAGTTAGAAAGTTGGTTTCAATGGCGAAGTTGTAGAGAATTAAATTTAGGCGAACACGTGTTTCAGGGTTTTGGTGAAATATGGCCCAATACTGGTATATGGCCTCTTCCATAATTGGGTAGGATGAACCGAATCTCCAGAACTATGAGAGTTGGAAAGTTGGTTTCAAAGACAAAGTTGTAGAGAATTAAATTTAATCGAACACGTGTTTCAGGTTTTTGGTGAAATATGGCCCAATACTATTATATGGCTTCTTCCATAATTGGGCAAGATGACCCGAATCTTCAGAACTATGAGAGGTAGAAAGTTGCTTCCAAAGACAAAGTTGTAGAGAATAAAATTTTAGAGAGCACGTGTCCCAGGGTTTTAGGGAAAAATGAGTTAGTCCTTGGATGTAAGCTTTTCTATATTTGAATGGTCTGAGACGTACTTCGGTAGGGTCTTTGACATTACCTTGGGTAATTTCTATGGATTTTTGAAATTCTCACAGTTAGAAAAGAACAGAAAACGTTGGATTGTTTCCTTTTTTGTATATTTAGGTACGTTCGAGTCTCTTTGCCACATGTATTCTGTTTGCCACATCTATTCTGATACGTGCGGGTCTTTGGTTATGTTTCTACATACATTGAGTAAATCTTATCCGATTTTCAAATTCTTTTCTTTTTCCTGAAAGATAATCTAAAATTTGAATAAGTGATTGAATTTAGACAAAATCGGTTGAAAATTTTCGGATTAGAACGAATTAGAATGGAAATCGCCATGAAAGGTTTTAAATAAAAGATATGGGCATCAGAAAATCACAAAATTTAAATGTTAGAAAATCTGTTGAGTCGTTCGGGTTGTAGTGTCCTTAGTGTGCACCAAACTCACCACCCAAGGAACACGCGACCCTAAACGATATTGGTCGTTTTTCGTAATTATTTCTTTCTCTATGAGAGAAAAAAGAGGAGAACTTTTTTGTATGGAAGTATTTTTGTGTGAAAAAATGTGTTTTTAATTTTTTCTTCTATCTTTTTTTGGAAATTTCTTTTTTAACTTTAGGCTTTTTTAGGGATTTCTGAACATCTTCGTATTGCTTTGGATTTGGAGAGGTTTTTTGCGTCGTTGCTTCGTACAGATTTTCCAATATTGCCCTTTCGGCAATTTACAATCCAATTTAACGTGAACGTAATTTCATACACTTAAGAGTAACGTCTATTCTGTTTGCCACATCTATTCCGATGCGAACGGTCCCTAGCGTGTGTTTATAGTTACATTCGATAGATTTATGATTAAATATTTGTTGTTGGAAGTATAGAGTATTATTTGACCCACTAACATCACTAGAAAGTGATCCGGAAGTGGTCACATATGACAGTCACATTTCGCGAATTTGGCCAAAAAACGCAAATTTGACTAGATGTGACAGGCACATGTGACCACTTCCGGATCACTTTCTAGTGATGTTATTGCACATCTCGGCATATTTATATATGTAGTTTTGAGATGTGCACTGACCCATTGATAAAGTTTCATAGGAACGACGAATGTGCCATTAGAAAATTATGTGTTTCACATATTTTCACATTAGTTTTTCACATTTGAAACACATTTGAAAATATGTGATTTGCAAATGTGACTATATCAAGACTATTTCTTTGTGTTATTAGTGCACATCTCGGAACATTTGTTGTCCAAATTTGCTAATTTTCAATCACCCATCGAAAAAATAAGATTGAGACGTCAAATGTGTCATTTGAAAATTATGTGAAAATATGTGAAAAAATGTGAAAATCATATTTTTCGTATACTTGACATTTAAACATTTTTTTATGTGTAAGTTAAAAGTAAATGAATATTTATGTCGTAGCGATATATAAATTTGACTTTTTCACTTTTCAACAAATTTTTAGGCTCAGAGTATGTTGAAAATAATGGAAGAATTGAAGTAAAAAGCGAACAAACTTAATTATTCGATGTAAATTTCTAGTAATCTGCCACATGTGAATATGTTAACGAAATAATTTGTTGAAATAAAATGAAACGAAAATTTGCAAGGCATGTTTTTTTGAATTACTACTAGGGGATCGATTATTTATCGGTGACTTCAGAATAGCTTAGTGGGTGATATTTGCAATATTAACAAATTGAGACTACTGTACTGAATGTGGACACGTTTCAAACACTTCACTATTGTTCAGGATCATTGTAAAATTTTCCAAGAGCTTTTGGTTACAAATTTCGAATTTTTCCACAGAATTGCTGTTCATTGTGTGAATGTTACCATTTGAAAATATGGGGAAAAAGTGAGCGTTTCCCGCAACTCCCTGCTCAAATCGAATAAAACGTATATCGAAAATGTAAGTGGAGTTGCGATGTTCACAGACTACCCATGCTCGAGTAACGAGCTCATATGAAGGGTTTGCTTAACTTCCTAGCTTTTTTCAAAAGACTCACAAGCCAAAATAATTTAAAAAGAATTCTTCTATGAAATTCTTCTATTCAAGTGAAGAATCGAATTAAACAAAAAGATCACACCAAGACACGTTTGATTCAAGTTTCATATAAACTCTATGAAGTTTTCACAAATTCACTTTGAAGGCGGATGGATATCCCGAACACTCTGGTCTTAATTTGCTGGCGGAACCATTCAGTTACAAAACATCGATTCTTTCAAGAAGAAAGTTACACTGAAATTATTAACTGAATGTACTGTACTGAATAATAAATTAATAAACCAATGATTGAAAGCAAACTCTGACATATTTCCAACAAATCTCACTTTTATATTTGTACACATACAACAATACAACATAAAAAAATATTAATTTTTTTATTAGATTAGGGTCTTTTCTATGTGTACGAATTTACCTTATAAACAACCAGCCTATTAAACGTTCAAATCGAAACTAAAACCAAATATGAATTTATTTTGAACTTCACGCAATATTAAATTTGGTTATAAGTATCTATTAAGGCATAAGTGATGATAATTCTTAGTTTGAACTTACAGTTCATTTTTCATTACTTTCAATTTCAATAAATTAGATATGTAATAGCGTATCCGATAAGGCTGAAAAAAAAATTTAGTAGAAACGTTGGTATGATATCGTAAGTGCTCTAGTAGCTGACCCTTCAAGGAATTTTTTGACTCTGATCTTCAATATTTAAATTATATTTATGAAAATGCTACGTTTTAATTTCTTTTTATTTTAATTTGATCTATTCTGATTGAGTAGAACATCGGAAATATTGTTAATTATATTATTTTTACTGTATAAAATGGGATTTACAAAAGCACTGTGAGTGTTCCTATGTCTGACCACTTGCGTTCCAGTAGTTGACCATCTCATATCATGCAAGATTTTGCAAGATTTAGTGAAGGTGTTCTTCATTTTCTTGATTTTTTGGAAAGAAAAAAAGAAATACTTAAAAGCTCTTGTTGGCTGATCATATAATGCAATCCATCAGTGTGTAAAAACACCCTTCAACTTTGTAAGTTACTGAAAAGTGTGAAAGTTGTTTCGAAAAGAAGGCTGAGGTATGTTTTATTAAAAATGTCCTTTCTTACAACAATAATCTTATTATTTTATTGTTTTGCCAGTTATAATGGAAGTGACAAAGAATTCGGCGAAAAGGTTGGCTTTTCTTCATAGATGCAAGACTTTTCATTTCTCCGTAAAACTTGGTACGGGCTAATAGATGACAAGAATTGAACTAACCAAATGGCTTCTCTTGATCACCACCGTAAATTAGGTTCTTTGGGTTCTAATGTCCGTCTGTTTATCTATTTATTTATTTATGCGTCTATGCGTCTATGTGTCTATTCTTCTGTCTGTAACGATCCCGTTATTTTTGCGTTTAAACTGGGGAAGAAAAAAAAAACTTTTTGAAATGTTGTCGAGGATGTTGAAATAAGGGAGTTATGGGTAAAAAACGGGTCAAAATTGCAAATCGGCCAAAAGTCAGTCAAGATGTTGTGTTAGAGATTTGATCGGGGAAGAAAAGTCTTAGAGTTTTTGATGGCCTACAACTTTGTAGAAGAAAACTTCCGACTTCATGCGGAGGAGCTAGGCAGCGAAAACTGTTAAAATTTTGGGACTTCCTCATTTTGTTGTTAGGTAACTTTTGTTGCTGGACAAAGTAGAGATAATTTTTGAGTGCCAGTCGATAGTGGAGGCTTGGGACAAAAAAATTGCTTCGGGTGAAAAAGTTTCATACTCCCGAGCTATAGGTCATTATTTGTCGATTTTGTCCAGTTCTGGAGCACTTATTAACCTATATCTCGGCCGGTAGTTGCCGGAATGAGGCCAGTGAGGTGTCAAATGAAAGGTTTCGATAGTGTGAAGGTAGTGGAACCGAGTTTAAGAAAATCGATTGTTCGGTTCGGTGTCCAGGGTCGATCAAAGGAGACAAAAATGGACAAAAATTTGCTCCGCTGCCCGACAATTACTGAAAAATTAATTTTTGATATGTTGTCGGGTATGGTGCAAAACGTCGAGAAAACACGTTCCGGGGTGGGATATTGTTCTGAAATAAGAGAGTTATGGGTCAAGAAAGGGTGATAATTGCAAATCGGCCAAAAGTCAGTCAAGATGATGTGTTAGAGATTTGGTCGGCGAAGAAAAGTCTTAGAGTTTTTGATAGCCTACAACTTTGTAGAAGAAAACTTTTCGATCCGACTTCATGCGGAGGAGCTAGGCAGCGAAAACTGTTAAAATTTTGGGGTTTCCTCACTTTGTTGTTAGAGAATTTTTGTTGTTAGCCAAAGTAGAGATAATTTTTGAGTGCCAATCGATAGCGGAGGCTTAGGGCAACAAAATAGCTGAACAGTGTTGGGTGAAAAAGTTTCATACTCCCAAGCTATAGGTCATTATTTGGCAATTTTATCCAGTTCTGGAGCACTTATTAACCTATATCTTGTTCGGTAGTTGCCGGAATGAGGTCAGTGAGGTGTCAAATGAAAGGTTTCGGCAGTGTGAAGGTAGCTGAACCGAATTTAAGAAAATCGGTTGAGCGGTTCGGTGTCCAGGGTTGACCAAAGGAGGCAAAAATGGACAAAAATTTGCTCCGCTGTCCGAAAATTACTGAAAAATTAATTTTTGATATGTTGTCGGGGATGGTGCAAAACGTCGAGAAAACATGTTCCGGGTGGGATATTGTTCTGAAATAAGGGAGTTATGGGTAAAAAAACGGGTCAAAATTGAAAATCGGCCAAAATATAGTCAAGATGTCGTCTTATAGATTTGCTCGGGGAGTAAGTGCAACGCTGAATACGGGGAACATTGAATACGGGATAAGTGGAATACGGTTAACGTTGAATTTGGGGGAAATGGAATACGGGGAACGTTGCATATGGTGAACGTGGAATACGGGGAACTTGGAATGCGGTGAACGTTTAATACGGAGGAAGTGGAATACGGGGGAAGTGGAGTACGGGGGAGTGGAATACGGGAAACTTGGAATACGGGGAAAGTTGAATACGGTGAACTTGGAATACGGGAAACTTGGAGTGCGGTGAACGTTGAATACGGTGTAAGTGGAATACGGGGAACGTTGCATACGGAGGAAGTGGAATACGGGGGAAGTGGAATACGGGGGAAGTGGTATACGGGGGAAGTGGAGTAATTTTGCGGCAAAGAAAATGTTTTGATTTATAGTGCCTTTCTCGCCCACTTCGATTTTAGTATTATTAGCGGTAATATCAGTGAAGTGATATAATGACATGAAACATTACATCATTATTTAAAACGAAAAAAAATGCTTTGGCTCTCTGAATAGACAACAAGCGAAAATGATAAAGCCTGTGTAGCGCCTACGGGCGGGGGTTTCGACTAGTTAGCGATGCATATAAAATAACATGACATCACTGTTCACAAACTTTACCAGTGTATGGATTAAATAATCCTTAGCAGACATCTTTAAATCCAAGGGTAAAAGTAGAGAACCCAGTCAATCAATCTTTACTGAAAAATATTTCGTCAAAATTAAAAGATTTTAAAATGACTTTTTCGCGACACTCTTATTGCGAGACTACTTAAATCAGAAAACTCATAGAGAGACGCGTATAGTGACTCGAGGCTACCTGATTTTCACAAAACTCATAGAGAGATATAGACTCAAAGTTACCTGGTTTTCACAGGCCACCCGCAGATTTCCGCGTCCCACATTTAACAATTTTAATTTCAATTGCTTGTTCGTATTAGGTGAATGGGTTCAGCGATTTTGACGTTTCGTAGTGTGCATCATTCAGCTTTTGCTCTGAGATTTTTGTAATAAAATTATTATTTTGAAATTGTTTTTAAATTGCCTAATATCGTGCTCATCAAGTTGATAATTTGTTATTTCTCAAAATCGTGGAGTTTCAGTCAGCGGAAACGTACAGCAGTGTAATATGGTTATAAATCGAATTAAGCTCATATAACCTCAAAAATTGTATTGTTCCGCAACATGTCATCCATGTGCTTCACGTGTAATGAACAAATTTTGAATGCTGATTTCATTAAATGTGATGGGAAATGCGGGCAAATTTTTCATTCCAAGTGCGTGTCGTTAAATAAGACGACTCTACATGCAATACAGAGTAATCCTAACGTGCACTGGTTCTGTTTTGGATGTAAAAGCGGAAACTTAACTGTAATGGAATCCATGGATAATCTAAAAAATTCAGTTGACCAGTTATCAGGAACATTGGCGAATAACCTAGGAAATTTAGCAAATGGATTTAAATCATTAAGCGACAATTTAATGCGTTGTATTACCCATTTAAGTCAAAGCAGTCGTCCGCCACCAGAGCTGCGGAAGAATGCTGTTTCATTCACAAATAGGAAAAGACCGCGAGATGAGTCCGGTGATGCAAAATTATCTGCAGCACCACAAAAAAAGATCATTTTGGGCACCAATGAGAAAGATCGTACTATTGCTGCGACCATAATTTCTGCGATTGGTACATCCGTTGACTCTAGACCTGCGAAGAGGAAAAGCATTGTTGTCTCAAATATAAGCACCAACATTACAACGGATTACTTGGGGAATTATCTTGTCAAAGAATTGAATGTAGAGAAGGAATACATCCGTGTGACAGAACTACAATCGGTGAACAAAAGATTCAATTCGTCTCAATTTCGAGTCTCGGTACCGGATAACTACTACGCCACCTTAATGTCACCGGATACATGGCCGAAGAATGTGAGAGTACGAGAATACATTTTCAAACACCGAAATATCGAAGCATCAATGGAAAATGTTTTAGAGAAAGTGACATTAACTCAATCGAAAGAAAAGATAATGCAACCGTTGTGCAATCAGGACACTCCGATCACGGACGCATCAGTCATAGAAATTCCAGTGAACTCCGAAATGGAATATATGTGATGAACCAGCAGTTGATTGACAATTGTGAATTTGTTTCCACAAGCGCCCACGACACTGAGGAATTCCTTGCATGTGATACTCCAGACACGACTTGCTTCGACACTGCGGTCACGACTTTGTATGACAGCCAAAACAACAGTATTGGAAACCATAATTCGACGAAATTTGTATCTCAAATTGAAATATCTCAGACTAAAAAAGACGGATGCGTTGGGCTAAATGATACCGTCGCAACAACAAGAAAAGTTCGAATGTACTACCAGAACGTACGTGGACTCCGGACGAAAACTCAGAAATTCAAATTATCATCAACCAGTTGCAATTATGAAGTTGTGATACTAACGGAAACTGGCCTGAATTCCTCATTTTGTGACGGTGAGTTATTTTCTTACTCTGATTTCTGTTTATATCGATGCGACAGGTCCACGCTAAACAGTGTTCATAAGCGTTTCGGTGGCGTTTTGATTACGCTAAGGACAGACATTCCGAGTGAACAAATCTCTGTTCCTATGACGGATGGTGTTGAGCTTCTACTTATTAGGATGAAGTTTCGTAAAGCGAGCGTTTATGTTTGTTGTCTGTACATACCATCCGGTTCATATATCATTGTTTACAGACAATACACTGAAGCATTAGAGAAAGTTATAGAGTTTATTGACATTGGCGTGGATGACAAGTTTTATGTGTTTGGTGACTTCAATATGCCCAAAGTGTCTTGGGAACTAGATCCTGGTGATTCTTTGTCAGATTGTTCCGAGGAAAGATCAACTTCGAATATTTTGCTGCCACATGGTATTGACTCTGCTGCTAATGCAGATCCTTTGTATTGCCTCCTAGGCTCCGGCCTGAATCAAGTGAACCACGTGCATAACTTCCAGGGTCGAATACTAGATCTCGTGTTCTGTACCGATCCTACTGATGTAAATGTCTGTACATCGATTTCTCCTCTGATCAATGTAGACGTTTATCACGTGCTCCTGGATATCGAGTTTACAGTGGGGCATGATGACGTAGTGATTTTTAATCCAGACGAACATGAATTTAATTTCAAGAAAGCTGATTATGAAAAGCTGAACGATTACCTCACGTCATTGGATTGGGATGAATTACTAATGGGCAATGCTGACGTTAATTCGATGGTTGATCGTTTTTATGACGTACTTCTCATTGGATTTGAAAGGTTTGTGCCTTTGAAATTTAAATCTTCCAAATCCCATCCTCCGTGGTACTCTCATAATTTGTTGAACCTTAAGAACCGTATGAGTCGTGCTCATAAGAAATTCAGGAACACAGGTGAGAGAGAACATTACATTCGTTTCTGCACTTTACGGAACGAATTTGAGTCATCGCAAATTCGTGCATTCGATTTGTACCTGGAACAAACGCAGCAAAGCCTGATTTCTGACCCGTCAAAGTTCTGGTCATATGTCAATACGTTGAGGAAAACGGTTGGATACCCCAGTTGCATGCGTCTCGGAGCTGATGAAACCACGAACATGCAAGCCAAGTGTGACCTTTTTGCCAAATTTTTCAATGATGTGTTTATGGATGACGAAAATGGCGGTCAATCGTTCTGTCTTAGCAAGGCATTCGACATTGGATCGATTTCGCTTGACGAGGGGCAAATTTTGAAAGCGCTTCAGAGTATAGACGTGTCGAAAGGGGATGGTCCAGATAACATATATCCTTTATTTTTGAGAGAGTGTTCAAATGCTTTGAGTACGCCTCTGCATCGCATTTTCAACTGTTCTCTGAGCAGCACCTTTCCTTCGAGATGGAAGCTATCGTACGTAGTGCCGGTCTTTAAAGCTGGATCCAGGTCCAACGTTGAATGCTACAGAGGAATTGCGATCCTTCCGACTTTCGAGAAACTGTTCGAGTCGATGGTGTGTAACATACTTGCTGACAAGTTTCAAAAAGTCATCTCTGCGCATCAGCACGGTTCTAAGAGAGGCAGGTCTGTTAGAACGAATCTTATCGACTTTGTCAATGAGGCTGTCAGGATCGTTGAGAGTGGTCATCAAGTTGACGTTGGTTATACAGACGTGAGCAAGGCTTTTGACAAAGTCCGACATAGTATGTTGATTGCCAAGCTGAAGGAGCTTGGGGGTTCATTCCTGTATGTTGGAGTGGATTCGTTCGTATCTGAGTGACAGATTTCATTACGTGCGTATAATGGGGTCGAGATCACGATCTTTTCATGCCAAATCAGGTGTTCCTCAGGGTAGCCATCTCGGGCCCTTACTATTTTTGATCTATTTTAATGACGCTACTAAAGTTTTCAAATTCGTCAAGTGCTCACTCTATGCTGACGATCTGAAATTGTATAATAAGATAAGCTCATTGGATGACTGCATTGCAATGCAACGTGATATGCATGCTTTGGAATTGTGGTGTGCTAGAAACTCCCTGTCGCTCAATGTTTCTAAGTGTGACGTTATGTCTATTTTTCGTAAACGTAATCCGACGCTGTTTTCGTATTCGATGGGAGGAGTCACACTCGTGAGGATAGTGCAGAAAAGGGACCTTGGAGTGATTTTTACAGAGAATCTAAGTTTCAATAAACATGTCGAACACGTTGTGTCCAAAGCCTACTCCATGTTGGGATTTGTTAAGAGGGTCTGCAAAAATTTCCGTAACGTCAACGCACTTAAGAGTGTGTATTTTGCCCACGTACGTTCTCATTTGGAGTATGCTTCTGTAGTATGGTCTCCATACTATCAAGTTCATTGTGACGAAATCGATTCAATACAGAAAAAGTTTCTAATGTATGCGTTGAGGCATACTGTGAGAAGGGACGTTAATTATCGCCTACCACCATACGCGGAGAGATGTAAATCAATTGGCATTGAAAGTCTTCTTCGCCGAAGGATTATGTAACTACTCCTTTTTCTCCTCCTTGGCTCGACGGGAGGTAAGAAATAGAGACAATAGTAAATCTAATGCGAAGAACAATAAAGAAATCGTCCCGAAAAAGATAAACTATAATGCGTGAACTTATCTGATCGAAAAACAGTAATGCAATAAGATTCTACGGAAGGTGATAATTACATGAGAGAATATTCGAGTTCCCTCTGTTCACAATTATCGAAATGCGAAAATAGAACTACTTACAATTGATATTACAGCACTAAGAATCGACCTCCGATGATAGGACACTATGGATGAAGGATTTTGCTATGGTTTGGGACATTGATGCCAATTGATAGCTCTATACTTTCTGAATGCTCCTCTTCTCCTTCTTCTCGATCGGTCTGCTACTGGACTCTCAGTGGAATGATGTGATACAATTATAATGATGCAATCTGCGCACATACGGTAATCAATCAGGGATTGTATCGACCAAATAGACAGTTCCAGGATAAAAAAGTTCTCGTTTGCGATATTGTATGTAAATATAATTTGCTTCTTCTTTCTACTTTGAATTGATTTGTACTTAATGATAAACTGATTTAATGTTGTTCGACTTTAATTTATTTTCATCCTTTTTGACTTGGAAGTAATAACTTGAATTTAAATACGTCCCTCCGACTTGGAGGTAAGACTAACAATTGACTTTACTCTTTCGAGATTAAACCAAGAATGAATTACAATTATCTTCGTTTACGAAGATTTTGGCGGTAGTTCAGTTCCGCTATTGCGAACAGGGGAAATTGCATTCTCTTTCTGTTGAAATCATAGTTGTCCTTACTTTTCCATTTAAATTAAATTAAACATAGAAACCATAGCTTTAAGATTTAGTATAAAAAGGATGTAAAATAAGAGAAATCCGTCACTCAATAAATACATTTTCAACAGACAACTAGTCTACAAAATATTTATGAGACCAACCAAACGGCTAACTAAGCCTCAAACCAAACAGCTAACTAAGCCTCAAACCAAACGGCTAACTAAGCCTCAAACCAAACGGCTCACTAAGCCACACATCAACAACCAACTAGGTCACACAACTGTAGAATTAGTTTAACCCATCTTGTACTGTTAGTTCAAGGTATCGGTTTCAACATTTGGCGCCCCCGCGTGGACGTTGGTTACAAGCAATTGGTTCGTTGGGCAACATTAGAATTGGTTGGTACGTATTCAAATTACAGA
>CM055404.1:75439148-75475890 GCA_029228625.1 Pseudolycoriella hygida
TGGATTTGATGTTGAACGATGATCAAATCAGTCAGGATGCTTACGATAAAGAAGTCATGACCATCGATGAATACTTGGAAAAAATTGTGCAGGCGAAGTTAAGAATTGAATGCATTTGCGATAGAATCGACAAAGAAGAAAGCGATGAACAGTCAATTAGCAGTAGCATTGTATGTAAAAGACGTTTCAAATTACCAAAAATCGAATTAACCAAATTCAGTGGCAAATTAATCGATTGGTTGAATTTTTGGGCGTTATTCGAGAAAATACACCTGGATGAGGAACTTACTGCCGCCGATAAATTCCAGTATCTGATGCAATCGATTGAAAAGGAGACACGAGCATATGATATAATCAAGGGTTTTCCAGCTACAGCAATAAAAGCACTGCAGGATAGATTTGGGAATAAAAATCTTCTAACCCAAGTCTATATTCGAGAGTTATTCCAGATGGGTCTGCAGAATGTATATGACAAGCCAGGAATATCATCGATTTACGATAAATTGGTTGGACATGTGCAATCATTGGAATCGTTAGGAATAACAGTTGAACAAGCCACGTTGTTCCTTTTCCCGATGGTCGAGTCAAGCCTTCCTGAAGATGTGATGATAGCTTGGCAAAGAAGTATTTTGTACGAGAAGGATGGAACACAAGAAGACCCACCAAAAAGTAAACTAAGTTATTTGATGGAATTCCTCAAAAATGAAGTGGAAAGAGAAAATCAACGTTGCTTGGCAAAATCTGGTTTCTTGAACAAAAAAGAAAGTGACAAGACCATGACAGACGAAGGCAAGAGAAAGAAAGAATCTTCCGTTCCAACCGCTGCTGGATTACATGTGGGTTCCAGTAAACCAGAAGGTATTTTTTGTGGAAAAAATCATCCATCACAAGATTGCTATGCTGCCGCTGATATGTCACGTGATATGTCAAGATGGCAAAAAATGAAACAAAAGAAAGGTTGTGGTAAATGTTTAAAGATTGGTCATTGGTTCCGTCATTGCAAAGAAAAATGTTCCGAATGCTCCGGAGGTCATCATCGTTTGTTTTGTCAACAGTCGGAAAATCAAAACATTGTCAAATCGAATTCTGGATCAAACAACATCGCAACCACGCTTGTACTCTTGAAAACAATTTTGATCGGTGTAAACTCGGATGATGGACTAGTAATCGTTAGAGTCATATTCGACGATGGAAGTCATCGAAGCTACATGACGACAAGATTGGCAAAATTGGTAAAAGGAAAAGAAGTTGGTTCATTTTTCGAAAGAAATACTTTGTTTGGTGGTATATTAAGCGACATCGAAGAACGGACTATTTTCGAAATTACAGTTGGAGCAATAGACGAAAAACCAAGTTGTACTTTACAACTCGCTAACAAAGATAAAATCACTGGTTATATTCAGAAGTTACCGAAGGGACCTTGGTTAGAAGAATTGGAAGAACATGGCATTTGGATTAACGATTACGGCTCCAACAATGAAGAACCAGATATTCTTATCGGAGCAGACTTAATACCGAAATTGACCACCAATCGCTCAATAAAATTAAAGAGTGGCTTAATGGCAGTCGAAACGTTGTTTGGATGGACAATTATGGGACCAATTCCACAAGAAAATCACGTGTGCATGTCAATCGCTATGACAAATACATCCAATCAAATAAATGATTTAACGATCAATCAATTATGGGACTTGGAATCGATTGGTATTCGTGACCCGGCTGAAATCATTACCATGGAAGAAAGGAATCGTCAGACCAAAGAACATTTTTCGCGAACTGTGATACGAAAAGAATGCGGAAGATACCAAGTAACCTTACCATGGATTAATGGAGTGCAATGTCTCCCTAACAATTACAATGTGGCCATGAATCGTTTAAACAGTTCTACAAAAAAGTTGAAGCAGATGAACATGTACGACACGTACGATAAGCTGTTCAAACAATGGGAAGATGAAGATATGATCGAGAAAATAGAACTAGACAATCCAATGGCAATCGAAAATGGTCATTTCATTCCTCATCATCCAGTATATAAGCCAGGAAGCGAAACGACACCGGTACGACCTGTCTTTGATGCATCATGTAAAGTGGGAAGACACCCTTCATTAAATGAATGCTTGGAAAAGGGGCCTAATTTGATCGAGCTCCTACCAGCAACAATAATTCGGTTTCGAGAAAAACGTATTGGTGTTTTGTCGGACATAAGAAAAGCTTTCCAAATGATCGAAATTCATAAGGAAGACCAAGACTACCTCTTATTCCTATGGTGGGAGGATGATTCATGTAAAAAAATCAAAACCTACAAGCACAAACGTGTGGTTTTTGGAGTTAAGAGTAGTCCATTTATATTAGCTGCGGTCATCGATTATCATCTGGACAACGTGGAAGAAAAAGACGTTCCAATTGCAAGTAAATTAAAGAAGTCTTTGTACGTCGATAACAGTGTGACATCAGTGGATTCATGGGACGAATATTTGAAATTCAAATCAGAATCAATCAAGCTTATGGCCGATGCGAAAATGGAGTTACGCCAGTGGGAACATACTATATTATCTCCCGGAATCGGCCTTAATCAAGATGTTGGGTTGGGAGATAACAATAGTACTATTGATCAGAAATTAGTTACGTCCGTATTAGGCATGAAATGGTCAAAAGACAAAGATACATTATCATGTTCATCATTTCCACAAATGCCAGAAAAATTCACTCGCAGAACGTTATTGGCGGCAGTAAACAAATTGTTCGATCCCATGGGTATTTTATCACCAGTAACGGTTTATCCGAAGTTGTTGTTGCAATGGACATGGGAGAAGAAATTGCGATGGGATGATGAGCTTCCTCAAGAAATGAAGTCAAAATTCGTTAAATGGCTGAAGGAGATACATCATTTGGAAAAAATAGAAATTCCTCGATTCATGAAAGGGGATAAAAATGTCACGGAATCATCGAAAGAACAATTACACATTTTTTCTGATGCCAGCAAGTTCGCATATGCCACTGCGGTTTTTCTTAGAGTCGAATATAATAAAGAAGTATCGCTCCAGTTAATACAATCGAAAGCAAGGGTAGCCCCAATCAATAAGATGACAATTCCAAGACTAGAATTAATGGCATGCACTATAGGATCTCGTCTGGGCAAATCAATAACAAAAGTATTGGACAACGATATTCCAGTATACCATTGGAGTGATTCTACAACTGCACTGGCTTGGATTAAACGTAACAATGACTGGGGAACATTTGTTGATAATCGTGTACGAGAAATAATATCGATAAGTTCGGCCGATAATTGGAACTATGTGTCTGGAAAATTGAATCCGGCTGATCTGCCATCAAGAGGTTGTTATCCGAAGCAATTATTGGATTCAATTTGGTGGGAGGGTGCACAATGGTTAAAACTTCCTCCAAGCCAATGGCCAAGTCAAAATTACGATACCAATGAAGAAGTTATTAACACCGAAAGAAAGAAATGCATCCAGGACCAAACTGTTCTAAAGAATGTTCCAGTCGTCATCGAACACCCATGGTTTGCTAAGAAAAGCTCTCACATATTAAATCTTCGAATAATGGCGTGGTTACATCGTTTCATCAACAACTCTTTGTCAAAGAAACGTAAGACGGATCGTATAAGTGGTCATTTAACAACAAAAGAAGTTGATAATGCCGAATTAACAACGATAAAATTGGTACAGAAACAAGTCTTCACAACTGAATTAAGTTATGTGGCTGGTCTACGAGTGATGAAAGATGAAAAGGAGGATATGTATCACGTCGCTACAAAATTAACGCATCGTCAGGATACGGGTCGATTTAAGAAACCGTGGTTATTGCCGTGTTGGATGGATACACGTTACAGAAAAAATGATAATGGAAGAACACTTAAAATACGGTCACGCCGGAGTTCAATTCATTATGCATAAATTAAGAGAAAGAGTTTGGATCATTCATACTAGGTCGGCTGTAATGAAAGTTATAAAGAAATGTACAGTATGCATCCGATTTTCGAAATCAAAATCATCCGTTCCAGTTGCACCTTTGCCAGAAAATAGAGTGAAAAATGCTCGAGTATTCGAAGTCACGGGTATCGATCTCGCTGGGCCGTTATATCTACGGAATAACGAAAAGCAATGGGTGATCATTTTCACTTGTGCCGTTATGAGAGCTGTGCATTTGGATCTTGTGGACAAAATCGACACCAAAGAGTTTATCATGGCACTTGGACGATTCATATACAAGAGAGGAAGGTCATCTGTGTTATATACTGACAACGGAACAAATTTCACTGGAACAGCAAATTTGTTCGGTAAAATACATTGGAAGAAAGTAGAAGAACATTATAAAGTCGAACGTATCACTTGGATTTTTAATCCACCATCTGCACCATGGTGGGGTGGTTTTTGGGAACGATTGGTAAGAACACTCAAAGATTATCTACGAAGAATATTGGGACACAACAAGCTTACTAAAACTGAATTGTACACATCGATTTGTTTCGTGGAATCATTGATGAATGGCCGACCACTAACTCATCTATCAGAAGATCCAGATGACCTGACTGCATTAACACCATCTGCGTTCTTACAAGA
Organism: Pseudolycoriella hygida; assembly: GCA_029228625.1. NCBI lineage: Eukaryota > Metazoa > Arthropoda > Insecta > Diptera > Sciaridae > Pseudolycoriella > Pseudolycoriella hygida. Next base: position 75,443,735 of record CM055404.1, read on the forward strand.
TGTGCAACAAGTAGATTTTCCAGAAATAGAAGAAGTGGATGGTAAAATTATACGTGAAAAATTGCGTCATTTGAACAAACTCAAACAAGAACTGCGTGATCGTTTCCGTGTGGAGTACTTGGGACAATTGGTGCAAAGAGCAAAAATCCAGAATATACATCAATTCAAGGTGGGAGAAATCGTACTAATTGCCAGCGAAGATAAGAAAAGATTGGATTGGCCTATGGCACGAATTGTTAAGCTTATTCAAGGCAGTGATGGAGAAATTCGTATAGCCAAGCTTAAGACATTTAACGGTGAATTGACTAGGGCTCTCAACAGACTCATCCCTATGGAACTTGTTAGCAATATGGAGCAGTTAACCATCAATGAAGAAATTGAGCAACGTGCCAAGAAAATCCATAACGAACCAGAAAACATTCCGAAAGTCAAGAATCGTACCAAAAGAAGAAAGGTGGTCGAAAAACACGAAAATATTTCTGAAGAGAAAATATCGAGGTCCGGTCGAAGAATAATTAAGCCGAATCGCTTTGTTTAAAATCACTCGTCAAACAAATTACTTTAAGAAAAACCGAAGTAATCAAATTGGAATAATTTTTTTTTATTCGCAAACGTCGTTCAAAATGGAAACACCGGTTTGGGCCTTACGAATTGAATAAAAAATTGATAAATTAATAGTTCGAGTGACTGCAATGGAAAAGAAATTGGCAGCAAAAAATGGAAATTCATCAAAAAACAACGAAACCAACGCTACAACATCACAATCATCGAAAAGAAAAATTTGTTATTTTCATGAAAAATTTGGAGCAAAAGCCAGACGTCCTTGTAATGGACCATGCGATTTTCACATTACTAATGATCAACTGGTCAATATTCAAACAACACCAAAGAAAAAAGAAGAAGAAGAAGATTTGTCTGAAGTTTGCGACAACATTTTGCATTATATAAAGACAACCATGCCAAGATACATTGAGCCAATTAAAGACATGGTTTTCCCATAAAAATGAAAATTAAAATAATTGTAAATTATTTTGGTGGGAGGATGTTGAAATCATAGTTGTCCTTACTTTTCCATTTAAATTAAATTAAACATAGAAACCAAAGCTTTAAGATTTAGTATAAAAAGGATGTAAAATAAGAGAAATTCGTCACTCAATAAATACATTTTCAACAGACAACTAGTCTACAAAATATTTATGAGACCAACCAAATGGCTAACTAAGCCTCAAACCAAACAGCTAACTAAGCCTCAAACCAAACGGCTAACTAAGCCTCAAACCAAACGGCTCATTTGTTTAACTTCTTTACTTTTCGCGAACTGTGGACCATTGTCCATTACTATTGTCTCAGGTACTCCGAAGTTGTCAAATATCTGAGATTCTACTTGTTGAACGATGTTTTTAGCGGTAGCTTTTCTTAAAGGTATGAGGCAGGGGTATTTTGTGAACCAGTCACAGATAACCAATAAACTGGTATATCCTTTACGAGATCTGGGAAAGGGTCCTATCAGATCCATGGCGATCATTTGCCAAGGGTTGGTAGCTATTCGGTATTTACCTATTAATCCTCCTCTTTTTTCGTTAAAGGATTTAGACATTTTACAGATTTCACAGTTCCTGACGTACTCTTTAACATCACGGGAGAGTCCAGGCCAATAGTATTTATCCATTACTCTATCAATGGCCTCTTGGTACCGCAGGTTCATTCAAAAATTCGCCATCTTAGCTGCTCCTCTTCACGAACTCATGAAAGGAGGAGGCAAAGGAAGAAAGCTGATATGGAATGAAAATGCCATCTCTTCATTTGAGCAAATGAAAAAGGAACTTGTTTCCGCGCCTTTGTTGCAGACCCCTATTTGCACAACGTACAACGCACGTTCCATAATTCTATTATAATAAAATGCGAATAACAAGTTAAATAAATATACATAAGAATTAAATAAACCGCGCGTAGTTACATCACATCCAACATCCGCGACATCTAGGGACGTTACATTACAGCGAAATGTAACGGAAAGAGAATGCAATTTCCCCTGTTTGCAATAGCGGAACTGAACTCGAAAGAGTAAAGTCAATTGTTAGTCTTACCTCCAAGTCGGAGGGACGTATTTAAATTCAAGTTATTACTTCCAAGTCAAAAAGGATGAAAATAAATTAAAGTCGAACAACATTAAATCAGTTTATCATTAAGTACAAATCAATTCAAAGTAGAAAGAAGAAGCAAATTATATTTACATACAATATCGCAAACGAGAACTTTTTTATCCTGGAACTGTCTATTTGGTCGATACAATCCCTGATTGATTACCGTATGAGCGCAGATTGAATCATTATAATTGTATCACATCATTCCACTGAGAGTCCAGTAGCAGACCGATCGAGAAGAAGGAGAAGAGGAGCATTCAGAAAGTATAGAGCTATCAATTGGCATCAATGTCCCAAACCATAGCAAAATCCTTCATCCATAGTGTCCTATCATCGGAGGTCGATTCTTAGTGCTGTAATATCAATTGTAAGTAGTTCTATTTTCGCATTTCGATAATTGTGAACAGAGGGAACTCGAATATTCTCTCATGTAATTATCACCTTCCGTAGAATCTTATTGCATTACTGTTTTTCGATCAGATAAGTTCACGCATTATAGTTTATCTTTTTCGGGACGATTTCTTTATTGTTCTTCGCATTAGATTTACTATTGTCTCTATTTCTTACCTCCCGTCGAGCCAAGGAGGAGAAAAAAGGAGTAGTTACAATCTCAACCAGGATGTGAACCCGGGACCTCTCGTAAGGAGTAGAACGGTGTGTGCTTCGTTCGTTTTTGATGTTTTGAGAGGTCGAGTAGATGCACCTTCGTTGGCGTCGAAGTTGAATCTGAATGTTCCAGTAAGGTCACTCCGTAATAGTCGGTTCTTCTATTTGGACAGTCATCGTACAAATTATGGACTGTTTGAGCCAGTGGGATACATGTCGAGGGCTTTTAATTTGTTTGCTTCCCATTACACTCCCACTGTCACGCGCTACCGTTTTCGTTTTAAAATTAATTCTGAACTTCTGACTAATGAGATGTTGGAAAGGAATGGGTTTTTGCATACCGTAAACTGACACATCTTAACTAGTTCTAAACCGAGTTTTTTTTTTTATTACATGTTGACATCGTGGAAAATGGTGAGAGAATCCACAATCCTCTACATTGGAGTCAGTTCTGGAACTACGGTTGGAACTATACATTCCATGTCATCTTGTTTGGCCTAGCACTGGTTGCTATGCAAAGGGTAACTATGGTTCCGACGGGTCGACTGGGCCAGATGTTACTTCCGGTTTATGCATTATTGTTCGGTTCATGAAGAGCCAGTTAGTTTTTAGTAACCATTGGCTAATAAAGAATAAATGAATAAATAAATATTTGGAACCCTTAATGATACATAAAAAAAAATCACCTTTCCCAACTTAAAATATGTACTAGGATATAAGTTCTAGTAGATATTAATAGATGTGGATCATTTATTAAAAAAAAATATTTATGACTATTTGTGAGTGGAAGTATTAGAATGTAGTGTAAGTACTGACGATGAGACCGAAAATTATGTAAGAAAAGTAAGTGGAGCTGCTGCCCGTGGCGAAGGCAAGGGCTGCATCGCACAGGTTGAATTTTTATATGTCTTTCCTTGTGATTCACGTAATTTTTCATCACGAGAACCGCGGAAATCGTAATTTTTCACTTTCCAAACTCGAATTTTCAACACAACGAAATTGCTGATGCAATCAGATATTGTTTACATCAGTTACTTTCGGCTCTCTTTTAAGAACCGAAAATACTTTCGGCCCTCTTTAGAGAACCGAAATTGTTTTCGCATCTCTTGGCTTACTGAGGTCTGCATTTTTCATTTTCGGCTCCCATTTGGGAAGAGAAAATTACTATTTTCGTGGTTCGAGTGATGAAATAGTTATTTGTGTACCTGTTTTGGACGATTGATTTTAGGCAATTTCGCGAGTTGTAGACCGAACGAAGTGAGGTTTACAAGCGAAAGTGCCTAAAAACAATCGTCCAAAACAGGTACACATACAACTTTACATGCAAAGGGGCGAAATCCCCAAAAAAAAATCAAAAAATGCCCTCATTTTCGGTCCCGTCGCATGTAAATGGAATTAGTGTAAGTATGATATGTAGACATAAAATGTATAGATATGTGATCAAAAGTACTTTTAAAATACGAGTAATATTTAGTCAGTGTAATTGAATGTGTGATTAGGGTATGAAAATGTAGAAAGAACCAGATTTTGATATAAGTGTGAATGTAGTTAAAATAAGAATGAACTAGAGTAAGTGTAGAGGTGTGCGCCGGCGCGAGCCGGCGCAAACGCCGCCGAGTAAAGTGTTAAAAAAGTGCGCCGCCGCCGCCGAAAGTAAGTTTGACGTAAGACGATTTGCGCCGCCGCCGAAACCCCTCTGCGCCGATTTTCGCCGCCGCCGAAGAAACAAAAAATTGCCTTCGCCGCCGAATTATTCGAATTCGAATTATTAAAATTCAAAAATTAATTGAAATGATCAATCGAGTAAATATAAGAAAAAAAACGCAAAAATGTTTTATCCGGTTATTCAAAAATATCGAAAATCCTTGAGTTTCTATGTAAAACATTTTGTTGAATTCTTACTGCTAAAAACTAATGAGTTCACAACATTTCTGTTTCTATGTTCCATCGGATACTAGTCGGTTTTCATTGTTATTATGAAACAATTAATTGTTTATTGTTTATGGACCAAGACCCCAGAGGAAATTGACTATCATTTTGCAACTACTGAAAATTTCAAGCGTGGGAATGATGAAGTCCGTGGAATTGCCCCGAGGTATTAGCGATTTTAATCCGATGAGAGCACTGAAAAAAAGCGTACGTAAAAAGCGTATGCTCCCTTAATTATTTTGTTTTTGTGAATTTTACATAGATCTAATTAAATGTCGTCAATCTTTTCCAATCAATTGAATCCCATTACCTTCATATTCGGAATGAATTTTTTAAAGCGATGGCTTGAACCCTGGTGATATCTAGCAATGTAAATCTTTTTTTTTCTTTAAATAGGACAACGTACCCATATAACAATATACCCCCAGAAATGTACATAAAGTGCCATCAGAAATGTGCTGATCCCATCTTATGTGCTTCAGTTGCAGCACATCCAACGTGTATTAAAAAGTATCATGACCGTTACATTGTGTTGAAGTGTGGATTACATGTACATTTAATGTACATTATATGTGCATCTTTATGGGTACATTTTTTGTTCACTTTTTTTTCTGCACTCATTTTCCTCGAATTTTCCAATTTTCATGCGAACTTTCGATCCCTCATTAGCACTGGAGTCGCCGAAATCGTTCTATGTTCAATCACAACCTAATTTTTTTTTTGTATAAAAATTTTTGCGTTTTACAGGATTTGAACAATGGAACTCTGAACTTTGAGTCGAGCGCGTTACCAATTCCTCCATTTCGTCTTATTTATTGGTGCATTATACTGAATATATAATATAAAATTATTCAAGCACATCAAATGTACATTTAACTTGATGAAAACTTAGATTGAAAACAACAAATAAAAAAATTACATCAACAATTAGAGAACATTAAATGTACATTTGCTTGAATAATTTTATATTACACATGCGCTATTTTAAAAATGCACATTCTTTCATTTCAAACATTAAGCATGTTTGATGAAATTCACACACAAAACCTGTAAACAATGAAACTGGCTATTATGTAAAAAGTGCAGTTTTTAATTATCGCATGTGTATATATTCAATTTAATGCACAATATATTGGACAAAATTGAGGAATTGGTAACGCGCTCGACTCAAAGTTTGGAGTTCCAAGGTTCAAATCCTGCAGAATGCAACTTTTTTTTTACAAAAAAAATTAGGCTGTGATTTCGGCGACCCCAGTGCTGATGAGACATCGGAAATGCGCATGAAAATTGGAAAATTCTAGAAAAATAAGTGCGGAACAAAAAGTGTGCAAAAAATGTGCACATAAAGATGCATATAAGAAATTTTCTTTTTCTAATTTCATAAACATTTTCAGCGTCGCGTCGTAAAATAATCTATTAATTGCATGTTCGCTACATTTTCGTTTATTTTTGGCTTAGCTAGGTTGAAATGGAATTCTGGTTGAAAGTTATGTACTGGTCTATTTAAGATGAATTTGGAGTTTTAAATAAAGTAAAACCACCGTTTAAATTTTGCCTTGATATTTTATTTTGGCTACTTAAGTTTCGGTCTTTTATACGACCATTATCGAGCCTTTTACTTATAAACTAATTTGGAATTCAGAAGCTTGACATATTTATACTACATTAATGAATACCGAACATTCTACAATTACACAATAAAACAATTACACTCAATGAATACACATTTACACTTCTTTAAAGTTGTCTAGAAATTTCTCTACTTTTATAGTCTAATTGTAGGCGTTTTCATCCTTTTGTTTTGTGATTGACTAGAAAATACTCGAATCTTCTTAACATTACTTTGATATGTTTTTTGGTTTGTAATTGCGCGAATCTTCTAGTAGTCTAATTAACAGGTGTTATGGACGCTATTGTTATGATCTTCATTATTGTCTGATGCATTTTCTTTTATTTTTATTGGGTCAACTAATGCCAGTAATGGTGATGTAACTCCAAATACTTTATTCATCAGAGGTTGTTCTCGGTATTTATTTATATATACGGCTTCCATGTGGTCTATTTTATATTTATCACTGTATAAAGATAAATGGTCAATGTTAATTTCATGGTTTTTTGTCAGTAGATGTGCAGCCACTGCTGATCCGTTCATTTCATCATTAATCCAATCATCCATATGCTCTTTGAATCGGATTTCAGGCCTGCGAATCGTACGTCCTAGGTACTTGTACAAACACCCAATTTGGCAGTCTAATAGGTAAATTCCGGCTTTATGTAGTTCCGGAATTTTATCCTTAGCTGATCCTAAGTATTGCCGAAGACTGTTCCCGCTACGATGGACCAATTCTATGTTATTGCGTTTATAAATTGGTCTCAGCGCTTTCGTAACTTTTGGCCAGTAAATCATGCTAATTCTCGTAATGTCTTCGTCCTCTTCTTTTGGGAGGCTATAGAAGGTGGAATATTCTAGCAATTGCTTTTTCCGTTCATGTTTTCTAATAATATTGTCAATTGAATTCCTTTTATATCCATTTATTCTACCTATCTCTAATATAGTCTCTCTCTCCCGTTCGTATGCATCGGTTTTTAAAGGAAAACTCACCAGTCTATGAGATATGGAATGGAATGCTGCCATTTTATGTTTTATATCTTGGTTTGAGTCATATGTAATAACTCGTTTTGTTGCACAAGGTTTCCGGAAGACATCAAATTCTAGGTTTCCATTGACATTACTGAGCAGACCGAACAGACTATCACGCTCGTATGAATAAAGTAATAGTAGAAGGGGGTTACGAAAAACTAAATTATGACCCATTAGGGACTATGAAGGCACAAGTTGATAGAATCCTCAAAAAATATGGAGATACGCTATGTAGTGACCTACGTGGCTCTATCGTATATTAAAAAAACAAAAATAACAGCTGGTAGTGCAGCAGAAATGCAAGGATTGAATAAAAGGGAGAAATATCAAGCCATTATCGAAAAGAATTATGAATTTATTGCTTTCGCTGTGGAGACTATGGGACCATGGAGTGTGGAGGCTACAAATTTTGTGAACAAATTAGGTGATCGGTTAAAAAGCGAAACGGACGAACCGAGGTCAAAACTATTTTTAATGCAAAACTTAAGTTTAGCAATACAGAGAGGTAATGCTGCATCTGTAATGGGCACCTTTCCACCGAGTGGTAATTTAGATGAAATTTTTTATTTGATATAACCTTATTTAATTGTTGTCATTTGTTTAATTTGTAAAGAAAATAAAAGATAGTTGTAAAAAAAAAATAATATACTTATACGTTGCGGACACTCGAATAACCGTTCGCGTGTATATATATATATATACACTTGAACGGTTATTACTCGCTTACCACAATGTATAAGTAATCTTATATTAAAATGCAACAATATTCCACTTGGAAGTATTATCTCCATTGCAATAAATTCTTTTCTGTAGTATGTGAGTCTTCCAAAAGGTATTACGTATACTTTTAAAATGTAGCAATATACTTTCAGGCCGTATGTAAGTTAAAAAAGATATCCAGAAAATATAAAAATGTAAAAAAACAATTAACGTAGTACCATTACCATTGAACGTGCCCCAAACATTGAACAAATTTCAGTAATTCTTTTGGTAAAATAAATCTTATCTAAAAACTTTGGGACATAAACGATTCCTTGTGAGATACAAAAGAAAATAGGAAAATTATAATATTTCTTTGGTGAAGACCAGAAAAATTGAGAAAAATACAAACGAAAATAAATTTTAAATAGGCGCAAAATGTTCAATAACCGGTGCTACTACGTTATTTTCCGTCTCTAATCGCATTATTCCTGCGATTTTATGCTGCCATCTGTCAGGTATTCGCCATTATTTACGCTCAGAACTAGTAAGAAACTCATTTTTTTCACATACCAAAGAAAAGTTTGTTTGTTGTGCAAGATTTCGAAACAAAATTATTTTATAAATGAACACCAAACTTAAGTTACATTGAGCCTAATGGGGGATTACATAATTATTAGACCCGTACGAAGAACGAAATTCTTCGAGAAGGGGTCTTATGCGTTCACCACGACGTTTGTAACCACTCTAATTTGGACCCGCGAGTTGGGGAGGGGGGAAGGCATTGATCATGGTCCTTAGATGACGAATCAACAATAAAAAAATGTCCCTCCGTCCATCTGCCACAGCGATAACTTGAGTAAAACTTGACCTATTTTCAAAAACTTTTTTCCCTAAAAGGTAATCAAAAAATCTTTTATGAAATGCCGAGCTAGTGCCGTTTAAGTGGTTTTTGGTCTTTTGCTCATAACTAGAGTAAATCTTTTCCAACTTTGACAGTTTTTTTTGAAATGTCTGGGTATGCCTAAAAATTTATGGAAGAAACGTTTTTGATTTTGAGCTTTTGGAATCAGCCAGAGCCCCAAAACTGACTCTCTACTAGGGCCGAGCGTTTTTTTTTCTACATAAATCGGATAACTGGATCGAGCATGTCAAGGACAAGGCACAGAAGGCTCTAGTAGCTTTCTGGTTATGAAGGAGCTCGTTTGGAAGGAACTGGTGCCTGCCGTCCAAGGCTTTACTGCTCAGACCTATGATGAGTCACGGCTGCGTTGTATGGTGGCCGGGGCTCGACATTAGGAGTACGAGGAAAGATATGAACGAGATTCAAAGGCTGATATGCATTTGTGTTACCGGTGCTATGAAATCGACGGCTACGGCGGCTATGGAAGCGTTAATTAACCTGCCACCGGTCCCTTTCGCCACGGCGGATAGGTTGTCTCAGAACGATTTCTGGACTCCAAATTTCGTTTCGACCCATGAGAAAATCAAGAAGGCAATCATTAACGAGGTCTTTGCGACGGACGCCTAGGGACCGAATGAAACCGGAAACAGACTTCGTAAGGCGTTTCGAGGCTGTCGTACCCAGCAGGTCTGAATGACTGAAAGTGTGGCCAATCCGCCTATCAGATGTTTTTTTTTTTCTCACAGCTTTTTATAGCCAATAACAAGTGTTGTCTGGACCACCGGCTTAGCGTGACTTCCGAACCACAGCTCTAAAACTTCAAAGGAACCTTGCGAAAGTTTTCGAAATAATAGTTTTCGAACAACTCAAGTACAACATCTACCCGCAATCATCACCCAGTCAGCACGGTTTCTTTCCTGGTAGAAGAGTAGAATCAAATTTGATGGAGTTATCGATCCTGGCTCACGAATCTTTTAATAATGGCATGCAAACCGATTTGTTTCTTGCCGATATACATAGGGCCTTCGATGTAATCAACTGTATTCGGTTAATAATGAAATTGGCAAACGAATCATACCGAATTTCCAATACTCTGCTTCTTTGGTTTCGATCTTTCTTTCATCGCAAGAAGCAGATGGTGAAAATAAACTCCATCACATCGGATTTGATAGATGTTCATTCTGGAATTGGTCAAGGCTCCGTTTTAGCTAGTCTACTTTTTGTGGTTTTCTTTAACGACTCCGATTGTGCCACTCATCATACTAAAGACATCAATTTCGCCGACGATAAAAAAATTGTCCATAACAGCATCTCATCATTTGACGATACGATATCAGTGCAAAATTCAATAGACAAGTTGAAGAAAACATTTATTAAGCAAATAAAGAAACTGCCCTCGTAACAAAGGTTGCACTAATACACAGTATATCCATCTATCTTTAAAGACAATCGTTATACAAACATAAAGCCGAATTTAAATTCATTGTCGTAACGCAATTTAGTTATAAATATGTTGATTAATTATGTGAATTGTCTTAACTAAAATCAGCTCTGAGAGTTCTTTTAACTTAGCTTTGTCTAATTTAAATTGAGTAAAGAATTCTATCACAGATTTACCGAAGCACCCCCTTGCTCCGAAGAACAGGCCGTGCACAGTCCAGTCCCTAGGGCCGTAATTAGGATTGTATTTTTCGTCGTAAAATGGTATGCACTTTTCATATATTGTCAGTTTTTCCTTCTTAACTAAATCATCTTGTCCTTGGTCGTTATTTTCGTACCTGACTGTTGGGTCAATGATGTGTGCTCTAGAAGATTTAGGATCGAAGGCAATAATATCACTGTAGCGAGCTCTTCCGTCAGTATCCACCGCATACACTTCCTCATAGCAGTCATATCCTTTTTCACGCAGTAGTTGGCTAAGGTAATTTTTCACGCTGTGGTGTCGAGCGGTAATCAGTAAGTTGTTAAATGAGCAATTTCCAGAGACGTGAGGTATGGTTTCATTCTCTTTGCCACATTTGCGACAAAGGTTGGAATTGCTGCTGACTCCTGGTACACCGTTGAGGTTAGCGTAGTTTGCATTTAATTTGATAGCCGACACCCATTCCGAGCTCGAAAGGGTATTCTTATTGTATATAAAGTCATTGCCTTTGGTATGTGTTGAAAAGTGAATCACCCCTATCCCTTGGTATTTGAGATTACACCAGTTTTCGTATTCTTTTGCTCGAAGAGCGGTACGGAGAGCTCTTGTGTTTTCTCCGGCTACTTCCAGAGCTTTCGTGCAAGTCTCCATTTCTGATAAGCAATTTGATGTTGACTGAAATAGTCCATCATGTATACGAGAGAGTTTTGATGCTAAGGAGTAGTGCTGCAGGTATACTTCCCACGATGCTTTGAAAAGTCCAAGACCACGAAGTTTTCGAGGCGAGTAGAACATGTGATCATTTGTTCGTTGCGGTAGTCCAATGACCGTTTTCACTGTTCGCCGTATCATTATGTCTAAGCCGTCCGTCACGTATTTCGGGATTTTAATAATAGGTGCGGCTTGCATCGGGTAGACCAGAGCAGGGAAGATATACTGATTTATGACGTTTAACTTTTGGTCCGGTTTCAGTAACGGTGATGATGCAAGTTTGTCTAAGTTACCGTTCAACGTCCCTATACATGTGTCATCAAAAACAAGCTCTGAGTTGAACGAACACCCGAGATATTTTATTTTCTCATCAGCTTTAGCACTTTGTATTTGACAGCCATTTGATAGCTTCAATCCATCATGAACCAGTGTGCCATTCTTAATATTTATTACCTGACTTTTATCTGGGTTCATTCGAAGGCCAATCTTCATGTAGAGGGTCTGTATTAATTCAACCGTTCGTATAGCTGCTTCTTCCGAGTGTGATGTTAGTGCGTTGTCATCAGCGAATCCTGATAGGCACAGAGAGTCGAAGTCTTCGTTGAGAGCATAGCCGTTTTTTGAAGAGTACTGAGGATCACATATTTCCTCGTATATAAAATCCACCGCAATGTTAAAAAGAATTGGAGACAATGGCCCACCTTGTGGTACTCCGCAGTTGATAGGAATTGGCTTTGACAGCTCTCGAGCTATCGATATCTCCACAGTATTGTTCGAAAGCAGATTCATAATCAAATTATGCATATTTTCCGATAACCCTTTCGATTTAAGCGCCTTGGAAATGTGCAGATGACCAATGTTATCGAATGCTTTGGAAACATCGAGAAATGCAACGACACAGTTTTTCTTTAATTTCTTTGCCTTTGCTAGGCAGGCGTTCACGAGTCTGGCGTTAACATGACAGCCTGGGATGTCGCTGACAAAACCTCTTTGGTTGCAGTTGATATGGACTTGAGTCCGCACTATAGCATCGAGCGCTTTTTCAATCACTCGCCTGATTACCGAATAGATGGTGAGTGGCCTCCAGTTATTGACACAGTTAACGTCACCTTCTTTGTCAGTAAAGATTAGTTTTCCATTTCGAAAGCCTTTAGGAACGTAGGCAGTTTTGAGCATTGTATTGGCTATTGCCGTTATTGATTTAGCTACATTTAGCTGACGTAATGTCTTCACCAGTACACGATCAAGGCCCGCCGAGGTGTCGAGTGGCATGCGTTTAATTTGCACTACAATGTCCTCCTCACTGAGAAAAACATTGTGGTGGCTTTCGGCAACCGGATATGAATCAAGCATGTGGTTATTTTTATTTTCGAAGATGCTGTTGATGTGTTTTTCCATTATTTCCAATTTGATTTTGCACTGCTTTGAGACACCCTTCGTCATTACCATTCGGACTGCTTTCTTTCGTTGATTATAGTACCAATATTGAGATAGATCATATTGGTACTTGTCACGTCGTCTCTGCTTTGCTTTTGTATCGGTCCTTTGTGGATTGGATGATCGAGATTGTTGAGCCGATGTTAACTTTCGATTCTTCTTTTGCTGACGCAGTCTGTAGAATATGATCGATGGATGCTGAGGACCTGGAAGACGTTGCCGTGCAGTAAAAAGAAATTTTTGGAATTGTTCCACTTTTTCATCAAAAACTTCCTCATTCAAAATATCACAGGCTTCAAGCTGCTCAAACGCTTTCCTAAATTGCTCGCATTCTGAATCCAGAGCTGATTTATTTGAAGCAGTGTCATTTTTAGATGTAGCAGCTTGATTGTCTTTCATCGTCGGATTTAGCCGATCCTTTAGTCGATTTGCTGTTAAGTCATTTGCCTCTTTTGCATGACGACTACGGTGGACATTCAAGCCTCTTTTAGTGTTGAATGATTGCTTGCATACATCACAGGACAATGCTGGCTCTGGCAGATCATGCTGGGGAGATTTAGATGGGATTTCTTGATTATTTTCATCAAAAGTGCTACTATTCGTCATTGACGATTGGTTGCATTTAGTTGTAACTGGCTGTTGTGACTTTGGTGCAATAGTTGGCATCGTGGAACCTGTCCAGCTTGCAATTGATTGTGGGTTTTTCAACCTTCGAATAATAGTTCTCGCTCCTCCAGTTGAAACCGCTGGTATAGGGCTCATAATTTGGTATTTTCCCGGATGAATCTTTGATGGGGCAATCGATGGGGTCAGTCTCCGAAAGTGACCTGAGTCGACTGGGCCAGTGAAAAATAGCAAAAGCTGTGGTTTGACTTGATCGATGTCAGGATTACCTGTAAAACCATATTCATAGCAGATGACGTCTTCAGATTCGTTACTCTGGAATATAAAACCAGTGAAACTGAAAAGCTCAGCCGCCGCGTTGAGCTCAGTGAAAGTCCCAAAGTTTCCTCTTTTCTGCATATATTTTCGGTATGACAGTTTGGCTAGCTCGTCCTCTTTGGTATTATTGCCGTAACCCCTCAGGCTGGTGATACGAGATTCTAGGTTGTATTTGATATTCTCAAAAAACCGGTCCCAATTCGATTGGAAACCAGGGCAAGACTTCGATAATATGTATTCAACAATGTCTGACCGGATTTGATATGCTAAGCGTGGTGCTCTCCTGGAATAGTAGTTTTCACTTTCCAGGAAGTCTGCGATTGATGTGAATAGACAATCACCGCCATTGCTCGTTTCGATAATGCTGAACACTCCGCAATCATTGATCGATTGACTATCAATCTGTAGTTGGCTTTGCTGTTTTCGTGATTTAGATCTAGTGGTTGTACATGCCATTTCTTAAATTCACTTCCAAATTTCCTCCATAACTCGATGTTGGTCTAGAATTCAGGCGCTTAGGCGACGAGACGTGTATGTTCCACAAAACTGCGCTCTGCGATGTTTTTCCACATTTTAAATTTTTGAGCCACTTTTCAGGGAAAAAAGACAAAGCTGGCAGCACTACTGTTGACAGATCTCACAGATCAGGTTAAATTGTTTGACAAATGATAGAGCGCCGAACGATAACTGAGCAACTGATTGGAACGATCAGGATTCCAAAACAAAAAATACGAAACCTCTCCTCAGGAACTCCAGGAACCGGTCGCTCTCCAATAAAATATCGCAGGGGGACACTCCACCGACCACCCGGACGCAACTCTAGTGCAAAAATACACCTTCCTCACAGCAAAAACCACAGTTATATCAGACGGTATGTGCGTTTACGTGTTGTTATGTTGTCAATTGCTATTTGTGCTATGCTATGCTATGCTAAATAGTGCTCTGACAATAACTTTGAATTGAATGCCGACAAATGCAAAGTGATATCTTTATCCTGAAAGCGTTCACCAATCCTCGCCGACTACCAAATGAATGGTCAATCGATCAAACGTGTTTATAGCATCAAGGACATCGGAGTTACATATGACGACAAGTTCTCTTTTAATGACCACTTCGAACTTACCTCAAAGAAAGCTACTTCAATGCTTTCATTTGTTAAGCGCCAGTGCTACGGACGATTCAACGTAGTACTGCAAAGATGCTTTTTTCTGCTGTAGTTCGCTCGCATATCGAATTTGCTAGTACGATCTGGGCACCCCACCATGCAGTCCACATCCAGTCAATAGAGAGTGTTCAGAGGCAATTCGTTTTATATGCCAACCGCGATAGATACATTGACAACGATAACGAAAGTTATCGCCTCCGTCCATATGCAGATAGATGTACCGAACTCAACCTTAATTTTCGCTATTCGATCCACTAAATCCTTCTTATCCATCGAACGTTGGAACGCTTGGCAATCGGTGAAAATCTTGAATTTCAGTCCGTGCAGATAAACTCTTAGCTTTTTCAAAGCCTTGTAAATTGCGAACGTTTCCAAGTCATAGCTGTCATACTTTTGTTGAGCTGGGGTTGTTTTGAAACTGAGATAGCAGATTGGATGCATTTTCTGGTCGTCGCTATCTTTTTGCATCAACATTCCACCTAGTCCAAATTTACAGGCGTCGGTGTGTAGTTCTGTTACTTCTTCCTCGGGATTGAAGATCTTAAGAACAGGATCTGCACACAAAGCGGACTTTAGTGATATGAATGCGTCTTGCTGTTCGTCTCCAAATTCGAATTTGACATTGTCTTTCGTCAAATCGCTCAACGGCTTAGCGATCATGGAATACTTCTCAATAAATCGTCGAAGGAATCCCGTAAGACCAAGGAAACTTTGTACTTGTTGAACATTACATGGCGCCGGAAATTTCCTTACAGCTTGAATCTTGTCCTCAGATGGTCTGATCGTACCTTTTTCGATAACGAAGCCAAGGAAAGTAATTCGTTCTGTTAAAATTTCACTTTTCTTCCAATTAATTTGAAGTCCGTTCTCTGAAGCTTTCTCTAACACTGCTCTCAACTTTTCCACGGCGTCCTTCGTACACTTTCCTGGCACTGCCAAATCATCCAAATAGATAGCAACGATTTTTTGGTACATTAAAGTCTTGAATGCGGTGTTGATAAATCGTTGGAATACTGCTGGTGAATTCGCAAATCCGAACGGAGCTTTAAGACATTCGTATTGGCCGTCTGGTACTATGAATGATAAGTACTTGGTGCTGCTTTCCTCTACATCGACATGGAAAAATCCATCTTTCAAATCTAGAATTGAGTACAGTGTTCCTTCTTGTAGAATGTCGATTACCTCGTCCATGATTGGGAGTGGATATCGATCCCGGATCACTTTTCGATTCAATCGACGGAAATCGATGCACAATCTCCACGTTCCTGGTGTCTTCTTCGGACGAAGGACAACTGGACTAGCGAAGTCTGAGTTGCTCGGTCGACAAATCTTCTTCTCCAGCCACTGCTGAATAGTTTGGTTAACTATTACCTTCTCCTTTGGTGACAACCTTCTGGGCTTTTCATACACCGGTATTTCATAAGCTAAACAGACTTTCATCTCAACACATGACTTTTCCGGTCTTTGCGGTGAGTAATTGTCTATCATTTCTTCCAACTGTTCTCGTATCTCACTATCTTCGACGTGACCCAAATCAACTTTCGGTTCACAGTTTTTGTTACCCAATTTATCGCTTTGATTCGAGTGACAAATTTCTCGTCTGGTTCCTTGACTTCTTCTACTAATTTTTTCAGCGAGACTTTTCCTTTTACCATAGTGAAAACTGCTTGATCAATGATATCCAACCCAATGAGCATATCCTCATCGTCCTCTACGATCCAACACGTCATATGTATCGTCACCAATTTCTAACAAACAATCAAACGAGCCCACTGCTTTAGTTATAATGTTGCCAAATCCCTTGAACGGTTCGGTTGCCGTGATTAATTCCGGTTTATGTCATAACCTTTTAAAAACCGATTTTCTCATAAGAGTTACCCAGCTTCCGGAATCAGCTAAAGCGGAAATGACGTCTTTTCCACACCGCACAAAAACGTGACCTTTTTGTAGCTGAGCCCTCGAAATGGTGCGTACTGGCTTTTCACTTGACGTGGTTGACTTGTTTGCCTTCTTTTCTTGACATTCCTTTGCTTTACGTCCGAACTTATCACAATTAAAACATCTTGCTCCCTTAGACTTATCAGGACAGGCTGCACTCTGATGGGATTTTGAGCCACAATTGTAACACCTTTTCACATTCGTTGACGAACTAAATTCGGCTGGTTTCGACTTTTCGATATTATCTGCTTTGCGATTGGAAAATTTTGTTTGCTGTCCCAAGATCTTCTTTTGATTCCGAATATTCTCGTACGTTTTTAGCTTGGCTTGAAGATCATCCAATTTCGTGCAATCGTATAATATTGCTTTTGAGTCTGGCTCATCCGGTATGCCATTGACGATATAAAGGATAACTGATTTTTCGTCCAATTTACCTCTAGCCATTTTTTGTATCTCAAAGAAGTACTCTAGAAGCGATTCCGAGACCAACTTTTTCCTTTTCAATAACCTTTCATAAATTTCCACTGTTGTTAAATCTTCCTTGAACTTCATTTCCAGCTTCGATTTCAGTAATGCGTAATCGATGACACTCGGGTCTCCCTCCACTGCAATTTTCGCCGCACCGCTCAACAATTTTCTTGCAAATAAATATTTTTGGATGTCATTCCACCTGCATGTCTTTGCTACATCTTCGTAATTTTTAATCCATTGCTCGCAAGTTATTTCTCCTTCACCGGAAAATTTTTCCAGTGCGTCTTCGACGTCGCGGAAAGTAAAATTGGTTGACATGTCGTCGTTTCGTGAATCCTGGAACAACTCTTCTTCTTCCAATACTGCTAAAATCGATTCGATGGTTTCGCTTGTCTGCAATGATTGAACCAATCGATCAACTAAATCGATCTTCAATTTATAACTTCCCGAAAGACCTCTGGCCTTTAAAATTTTTCGCAATTCCTCAACTGTTAATTCACCAAGCGCCACCTCCATGAAAATAGTTCAAATATTGTTGACAGTTGAACTTCCTTATCGATGATTAACTTCACTTTGTCGCATGCACGACAATAACGACTATACAAGCGACGGAAATGACGACTCTTAAAACACGTTGTGCAAATCTATTGAAAATTTTCGTAGCTCTTTCTTTTCACTTATCAATGTTTATTCGTTTCAGTCACTTCCCAAATTAATTACTTTTCAGTCACTTTTCAAATTAATTACTTTTCAGTCACTTTTAAAATTAATTGCTTTTCAGTCACTTTTCAAATTCTTATCCACGTTTCAATGTCAATATTTATTCTTTGATGTCTCTTGTCCACTTTTCTGTACTTCTTTACACTTCGCGTATCGGATTCACTTTTCGTTCCGAAATTACTTTTCGAATCACCACAGCTCGTATCGGACTGTTGATTTTTTGTATCTCAAATTTTCCCTTAACTCAATGATTCGCCAGGTTGAGCCCCCATGTAGGATTACAATCCAATCCAGATCGTAGCAAAACGCCAAATTAAATTTTATGATTAACAAAATTTAATTAGAAAAATGGAAAACCCATTGAAATACAAGAAATCAACTTAATCGTTCTAAGGCAAAAATCACAATGCTCTACGTTACTCTACTGTCGTTGCAAAACAATTGATTCTAAAGGATATTTATGTAATTGTAAAATAAATCAAATTCAAATAAACTCACTCTGCCGACTATTAAGTACCCAATCCTACAGTAATTTACTTCTCTGGTGCAATAATAATGGCTCAAAAAATGTGCTTTTAATGTTTTTATTCACACAGAAAAATGTACCAGTTCACAGGCACATTTTTTGTATGTCTTATGTACAAATTCTCGACAACAATGAATTTTACACATTTAATGTATATTCAGTGGGCCACCACATTAAAAAGTGTGGTCTGTGTTATCTGGGATAGTGCAATATGAATTGCTCAAAAGAGTTGAGAAGTTGGGTGATGACTTCCTTCAAGCGCTAACAAACGATATTGGTATCGATGGTTGCGACGAGGAAAGTTTCTCACTGCCGAAAACTATCCTTTAAATGTCATATCCTTGGTCAACGAAGCAGATGCTCCGCGCAGTAGTGTTGCTAAGAAGCGATACCAAACGTTGAAAGGTCATACGCCCACCAGATGGCACAGCGTTCTAATAATGTTGGAAAGTCTTGGCACACAACGACTGGTTGTATCACGAACGTTGTATCGGTTGAGCTCAACGCACAGCATAAGTGAAAGTGAATGTGAGTTGATCCAAAATTTGATTCATTGTCTGAAAGTATTTCGCTCTGCTGTTGAGATTTCTCTTTTGATAGAAAGCCAACAATTTCGTGCACACTAGTCTTTAGGGCTGAAATTGAAAATGCGTTGATAGTTAACAGTAAAGATCAGGGGCGCCGACTTCCATATGGCGGGTTTAAATTTAAGTCAAATAAAGCCATTGTTGAATTTGATTTTCAATTAAGTTGCTGTATGCAATATCTAAGAAGTCAATGTTCTTTTTTATGTATTTCGATGTTAAATATAGTAGTGTTTTAAATTACATTCGAGTCTTTTAAAATCATTTTTTTAATTACGCCGCCGGCCGCCAGCCGAAAAACACTAAAAAATGTCCGCCGCCGCCGCCGCAAACAAATTTTTTGTGCGCCGATTTACGCCGCCGCCGAGAACCCCTTGCACCGATTTTCGCCGCCGCCGAGAAATTTCGAAAAGTGCAATCGCCGCCGCTGAAATTTTTCGACCGGCGCACACCTCTAAGTAAGTGTAATGTGTGGGTAAAGGATTATGAAGGTAACTCGAATGTAATTTAAATATAGGTTTGTATGGTTGTGAATGAGGCGAAGACCAACTACATTGTGTTTAGAACAGAAATGCCTGCTGACTTTGTGTTGATGTGGGATGGCACGACTTTAGAGCGAGTGAAGGTTGTGAAGTTTCTCGGACTAACACTTAATGATCAATTTACGTGGGACAATCATGTGTGCAACTTGACGAAGAAAATCTCTCCGGTTGTTGAAGCTATCAGGCGCTTGAGGTGATTAGTTCCGAAAGCAGCCTTGTTCAATATCTACTACTACACTACAATTGAGTTACTTGAACTTGGTGTGGAACTGTGCGCCACATCACCTTTTAGACGAACTTCTTTTACTTCAGAAAAAGGCGCTTTGCAATCTATATGGTCTCGGTTACAAACAATCTGTTAAGACGTATTTTAACACTTCGATACCGCCAATTGATTACTTTAACATGTATCAAACAGCAACTCTAGTGTTTTCTCTGAAGAATGGCTTAATAAAAAATGACTTGCCTATTAGGGTGGAGCGTTTTGAACTTTTGAATTCAAAATGGACATGGTTTTCCACATCCCCCAGGGCCCTCAGATTGCGAATATATCAGCCGTTTTTTTTAATTGACTTTTTAAGGGTACCGACCGAGCGATTTTCGAGTAGAGAATTTTCGTCGTATAAACGCTTTTCCAAGCAGTCACTACGCGGAAGCTTCGAAAGATATGTTATAGGTGTCTTCAGAGAAAATGTCAGGGATAGTCCAAAGTTTATTTTCTCTGAACGTTATCAATGAAAAATATCAAGTTTGTAAGAACTGCAGGTCATCAAAGGTAGATTTTTGGTTCACAGCTATGAGTGAACAAACTTTGGAAGAATGTACTGGAATAAAAATCCATCATGACCTAGGTCAAATTAAGCTTTGTTTAAGGCACAATTTATTAAGGAATCCAGGAAAAAAAAACTTTTTGGAAATAGCTTAGGAAATGTAGAATTCGATAATGTTTTACTTGAACACTACCGAATTGTGGGAATCGTGAACTTTGGACACACTGGAATATTCACTAAACAACCGATCAAATGAGCTTAAAACACATAAGCCCACATTAACCAATAGCCAATTCCATGTTATTCTCGAAATTCTTTGGTTGGAGCACCAAATGAACTCTCCGAAAAAATATTGGAAGGGGTAAAAGAGCTTCTAACGTTTTTGCTTTGAGCTTATCTAACGGTTAATTTGAGTATCACGTTTTTATTACTTTTTTTACCATGGAAACGCACCGCGTCTGTCCCATTTTCGGATCGGGTGCCATGCTCCCAAAAAGTACTTCACCGAGTTTTAAAGACACCGTGAAATATCACCTATACTTGAATGGAAAAGACAACAGTCAGAGTATATTGCAATTAACTCAAGAAATCATGGATTGTTGGCAAGAGCGTGGGTTGCCAATCATAACGGAAAGAGGTGTAAAATTATTGTTGTTAAGAAAATGGCAAGACTACAAGAATGTGCTTAAGACAATACAAAACAAAAAAAAAATCGTGAATCGATTGAAGCTGGATGACTACAAAAAAAATGTTGCGAAATATTGCATATTGGTTCTAAAAAAAACGAAAAACCTTCTACAAGTGCTCAAGGCCAACCATCTACGAGTGCCCAAGGCCAAAACGACGGCGCTGTTGTCCTCTCTGATTTTAGTTGCAATGAAGAAATTGATTCGGGAGACAATTGGTCAGATTATGAAGATGAACCAAAAAGAAAGATTAAAAAAGTAAAGGTAAGAGCCACGGCATTGATATGTGACAGATACGGAATTTCCGACCTTGCTGGAGCGGCGATTGCATCTTCTGTAATTGAAGACTTGGTCACATCTTATTGATGTGGACACTCCCTTGACTTTGATTATCAACCAACTAGTTAGCAGCTGAAGCGCTCACACAAACCAATAAGCAAATTTACTATTTAACTCTACATTAATTTATAAAGTCAATTTCATATAAAACATATGAAGTGACTCCACGTATCAGAATAGATGCGGCAAACAGAGTTGATGTTACGAAAAGACTGGAACGTATTTAAGTAAATATTGCGTTCACATTAGAGTGTATTGGAAATTGCCCGTAGGGCAATATTGAAAAACCCGTTTGAAGTAACGGTATAAAAAAATTCTCTGAACGCACAAAATTGACCTCCAAATAGAGAAAAATGTTCTCCCCAATTTTGTCTACAACGTAGCAAAAAACTATTTTTTGGGCTAGGGCCGACCTTCATACTGAGGTAGGGCCGTGATTAGAGGACTCGGACTCATACTTCCATAGACTAAAATGTTTCCCTCAATTTGCTCTGCAGCATAACAAAAAAAAAATTTTTAACTAGATCCGACGTTAGGACCGACATGAGGCCCACTTGAGCCCTAAGCACAGGCAAAAATTCTTCTATAAATTGTCGCCCGTGCCGAGACCTTTCAAACAAAAAAGTTTTTGAAAATCGGAAGAGATTTACTCGAGTTATGTTCAAAAAACACGTAGAACCCTAACAAAGACTCTTTTTTAGTGCCCTAGCTAAGTCCAAAGACTCAAATCGAAAAATGTTTCTTCCACAAATTGTCGGTCATGCCCAGATCTTTCATACAAAAAAAAAAATTTGAAAATCGATAAAGATTTACTCGAGTTATGTACAAAAACACATTGAGCCCTAGCAGAGACTCGTTTTTAGTGCCCTAGCTAAGTTCAAGGACCCAAATTAAAAACAGTTTCTTCCATAAATTGTTGGCTATGCCCTGATCTTTCAAGCAATAAAATTTATGAAAATCACAAAAGATTTACTCGAGTTATGTGCAAAAGACCAAAAACCACTTAAACGGCCCTAGCTCGGAGGCCGTTTGGTCGACAGTGCCCAGATTCAATCCTATAAAATATTTTTCGACTAACTTTAAGGAAAAAAAAAGTTTTTGAAAATCGGTCAAGATTTACTCAATTTATTGTGTTGACGGACAGACAGACAGACAGACAGACCGACAGACAGACAAACAGACCGACAGACCGACAGACAGACAGACGGACATTGTTTTTTTCGCTGATTTGTCATCTGGATGCAACAAAAAAAGTTTCCCCCTTACTCCCGGGTTCGAATTCGCAATGTAACAAACGTGGTAGTAAACGCATCAGACCTTCGTACTTCGTACTGGTCTAAAAATTTCTAATCTACAGCTATTTCTAATCGAAAGCCTAACTGAATTCAAAACAAAGTTTTCTCCCCGTGCCTGCAGCACTAGCCAACAAAGTTTTTGTACCTGCTCTACAGTTTGTCTCTGGAACCCTTAAAATCTGTTGAACTTTGTATAGGTGCAATGTAAAGGGAGAGAATTGCCACATTGCCTCCTTAGTAAAGTAAAGTTAAGTCCTGATCCGGTTTCTGCATATGACGAAGCATTCATAATTGTTGTTGTAAGCTAAGTTTGTGAAACAAAAGGGATTTTATTTATATTAGTTAAAATAATTTATAACACCAAAAACACTTCTTCGAAGGTAAAGTGTGACGCAGCCCGTAAGTACACTTACAAAATTATTGATATCGGTAGAGGTCAATGCCGGCCTTCTTTTGTGTATGCAAAGATTACAAATTTTAAAAACATAGCTAAGGCGATCCGCACGTATTTGCAAAGAGACCTGGGAGTATTAGAACAACTGTTACAAAATCTTACTGCATATTAAAACAAACGCTAAACTTAAATAGACTGTCATGAAATGCTTTGCAATTTTATTGAATTGAAGTCTTAGATTACATTGAAAATCGCCAAAATGACAAACTGAAAAACCCTTGTCTAGTAACGCACTGTTCAGGGCACTAAGGAGTGGCCTTAAACCCATACTTCCGTGGATGAAAATGTTCCCCGCATCTTTCTCTAAAACGTAGCAAATAAAGTTTTTTATTTTAGGCTTCGGTCCTACTCTTTTTCTCTTTAAACGTTCGACCATATCGCACCAAAAATAAGTTATATGTACCAGTGAGTTGATTTAATCAACTTTTTTTGTTTTTTGAAGTCCGTATCTTTCATTCAAAACCTTGAAAGACTACTCGTAAATCGCGGAGATATAAGCCAAAAAGTTTCACCGCCCTTCAAAATGTCACGTTTTCGAAAGTTCTTGACTGATTTCACTTATTTTGATCACAACTTTCGGGGAAAACATACTTTTGGAAATCGGTCAAGATTGACTCGAGTTATCGTGTCGACAGACAGACGGACGGACAAATTTTTTCTTGCAAATTCGGAGAAGGGTAAATGCATTGGACCTGGGCTGTCATTTTGAGGACCCAAACTGAGGCTGAAAATAAGAAAACCGAATCCAAATTTTCAAAATTTTCAGCTGCGGCGCTAAAAAAATAACTCTATTTTGTTTAAAAACTGCCAAAGAGCAAACAAATTGTCGCCTGCCGCGGTATACGAAATCATTCAATTATTAAAATTCCTACATAAAGGATCTTTAAGGTCATGTCTGCTGCAATTAAGCGTTCCTCTATTTACCTAAAGGACAAGTGAAGGTAGTCCAAAATTTTCCACTGTGGCGCATGATAACCTTACCTGAACACCAAAAACACCAAAAAAACACTGACAAAATAAGCCTGCCTGTTTTTGACTTCATTGAATTCCATTTATTTGCGAAAACATCGCCCGAAGATATGGGCTTTTTCAGAATTCGCCGCAGAGCCTTTTGGTAGCCACGCCAGCACTGGTAGACGTGACGCTTTCGCTTGAAAGGCGCAAACATTTGTGTAAATAGAATGTTAGCTTGTGGTCATAGTTTTATTCTTAACAAAATTGGCACCACTTTTTTTAAAACGAGATTACAAAAAAAATTACAACATAAATACCAGACCCACCAGCTTAATAATTTTTCAACGCTTTCATTTTTCACGCGTAAAAATATAAATTTATGTTTAGCAATTTTCGCAAAAAGAAAGAAGATTGATATTTCTGCAGTGTAAAAACTGAAAGTACAGAAAAATTATTTCGCCGTTGGGTCTGGCATTTGTGTTGTAATTGTGTTGTAAAAAGTCCACCAAGGAATCTGGTAGTTTTGACTAATTTCATTATGAAAGTATATGCTCCGGGCTGGTTTAAGAACAAAACCAATCCAAGATGTATTAATTTAAGTGCTAAACAATATGAGGACATGATCGATTGGAAGAAAACTAAAATTGCTGAACCTCCATTGCTCTCACGGATTCCAGAATGTCAGAAATGTCAAAATTTGATACAAAAGCTCAATACATTTCATATACATAATTACATAGTGTAGAAGGGCGATTTGTTAGGGCTCCAATCGGTGGCCAATCAAACAATTCAATGATGGTACGACCGTCATACGATGCGCACACTTTCATCAAATGCCGAAAGACTTTGCTCATAAACAATCTCCTTCAGTTTACAACAATTTTATTTCTACTTCGCTTACGTCACAAAAGTAATTTTCAGCGGTTGAAATAAGAATAACCTTTTGCATGAACCGTCTGTTCCTTTTTATAGCACCAAAGTCATCATGGCCTCGTCTCTGATGTTCCAGATGATTCGATAGACTGAAGTAATGTGATACGCGCCCTCTGTTGTTGAACATGTGGGTTGTTTTGCGTGTGTAGTTTGAATTTGTTGATTGATTGTAATTAATGTAAAATACAGGTGCGCTACAATAGTTGTTTTTCCAAAGTTCACGATTCCCACAATTCGGTAGTGTTCAAGCGAATTCTACATTTCCTAAGCTATTTCCAAAAAGTTTTTTTTCCTGGATTCCTTATTAAATTGTGTCTTAAACAAAGCTTAATTTGACCTAGGTCATGATGGATTTTTATTCCAGTACATTCTTCCAAAGTTTGTTCACTCATAGCTGTGAACCAAAAATCCACCTTTGATGACCTGCAGTTCTTACATACTTGATTTTTTTCATTGACAATGTTCAGAGAAATACTTTGGACTATCCATGACATTTTCTCTGAAGACACCTATAATATATCTTTCGATTCTTCCGCGTAGTGACTGCTTGAAAAAGCCTTTACACGACGAAAATTCTCTACTCGAAAATCGCTCGGTCGGTACCCTTAAAATTCGCAATCTGAGGACCCTGGGGGATGTGGAAAACCATGTCCATTTTGAATTAAAAATCAAAAGTTCAAAACACTCCACCCTATATGCCTATTCAGACTAACTCAGGCATTCATGAGCATTTTACTAGAAATAATAGTCTGTTGCATACCTCGTTCTCCCGCTCTTTGCTTGGACAACACTTGATTACGTTCCGTGGCCATCGGTTATTTAACGGGCTCCCGGCAGAGCTTCAAAGTATTCCCAACTTAGCCTTTTAAGATGCAACTGAAGGATCATTTATTAAAACAATTCGTAACTTCTTGCGAATACCACGTTTCTTGGTAAATCTTCAAACATAGTTATAGTGGAACTGCCGTGACGGAGAATTGATTGCCGACTTTCTTAGGAGTTCGTATTCACATCTCAGTCATTGCGCGGACATTTTTCTTTCTCTTTTTATTTTGATTTATAGATTTATAGATTTTTTTTACCTTACCTAGTTTTTCTTTTTTTTTCTTGATTTAATGATCTTTGATTGTAATTTGATTTATTTGCCATATTTGAAAGATTCACTACATTAAAATAGATTTAAAATGTAACATGTACGCATGTACGGGTTAAATGCGTATAAAATATTTGGAAATTTTAAATAAAAGATAAGTATATAATAATAATAATAATCTGCCTTAACAACCCATGAAGGGTTAGGGGCTAGATCATTATTTACTAGTTTCGCTACTTTTTGTGGTTCTATTCGAGATCCTTTCATTACCGGAAAGTTTTTACTGTGCCAGTGGTAAGCTGTGCGACAAACCCAGTGCCATCTATGAGATGTACTAGGAACGAAACTAGTAGGAGTAGAATACCGGCACCTCCCAACAATGCTTTTCACCGGTAAGCCGTACGATGGCGCTACACTCAACTTCACATGACTTGAACCGATTCAATTAGCTTTGTTTTGTTTACAAATCTAACAATCGGAACAAATCTGTCTGCGGCTGAGTTTCGAACCAACGCACTGGCAACTCGATCTCATAGTAGCAAGCAGACGTGTTAACCACTACGCTAATAAAAGATAAGTATTAAAATTAAATTTAAATGTAATTTACATCACAACAAAAACCTCTTAAAAGGTAAATTGTGACGCAGTCCGAAAGTCCGCTTCCAAAATTAATGATATCGCTTGAGGTGACGCTGTCGCTGATAATACGCAGAAGTTTGTTTGAAGGGAACCTTGTGTTCAAAGTTTTAATTTCCTGTAAAAATTACAGCGCTTTTTTCGAAACAAATTACGTTGTGTTAAAAAAATCGCGTCACAAATGCCGGACTCTTCTCTTTGAAGTATTCTGAAGAGGAATCAATGATTTCCTCTTAACAAGAAATGTTATCATCTCTTAGTTAAGTTCAATTTAGCTATAGTCTGTATTTTCATTGATTTTGGTGTTTTTTTCACACATTTTGTAGTTGAACAACCCCTAGATCCACTCGGATCTGATTGCTACCACATTGACTTTTTATCGGGGTACCATAAAGGTCTGTTTTTAGCCAACTCCGCCAACTTTGACAACACTTTCATTTTTTGAATCCCTTAATGCCTCGCCTAATGCTCACACTGAAATAGGTGTGAGTCAGTCACGTGTCAACCGATTTCAAAACGGTTTGCTTTCCTGAATTCATTATGAAATTCTCTATCTATCTACGTTCTTTACAAATATTTAAATCATTGTTTATGTTGTTTCGGTGGAGTCAAAGTTGAAATTTCAATATGGAAAATAAAAGTCGGGAAGGGAGGTTGACCCTCCAACACCACATTAAAATATTTATGACCCCTCGATACCAGCATTTTGAAGTACTATCCGAATACTAATAATTAACCCTAAAACGTTTCCCTTCAAGATGTATACTTTCAAGAAGACAATGATGCTTATGCCATAATTCATGAAACAACGCCTAAAATGAGTTTTTCCAGGAGAGACAGAGGAAGATCGCATTTAAAAAAAAAGTTCTACGAAACATTTCTGGGACCATTACACGGCATTAGTAGGGTCAGGCGTTTCGAAAAATAATAAAAGTTCAAATTCGACCCACCCTACTGGTTACGTGAAAACATTGTGCTCGTTGCTATCACAATAAGCGTTGCGGATGCATATTGCATTACCACGTTGGATGGCGATTGAAATTCGTTGCAGGAGGAAGTCCAAGGACCGAGGCTCGTCCGTGTTTTTCTTCATAATCTTGCCCAGTTTTATCAGGAAATGCTCGGTTTCTGGACCAATAGAGCCAAATGATTCAAAGGCTAAGGGAGTGAAGATAGATTGAGACTTCAAATCGATGCAGTCATTGTGTTTGGCGCGTTCAGCTTTATCCGCCGCTGCCCCCTGCTTGATCGAGGTCAAATTTAGGTATGTTGGAGCGACTGTGTCCACCACTGTGACGTCCCATATAAGGGATCTTCCCTGGCTCCAAGGGTAGATTGTTATTCCGTCGGGTCTCTTGTCGTTCTTGCGTGCCATGGAAAATATTTTATTTATTTCAGCATGTCCGGAGCATATACCCTTAGTTTTATTGCAAGCCAAGCCATGGTGTCCGTTATTTTTTACCATTTCGCCACATCTACAGGTGTGAGGTTCGCAGATCCTGTTTCCCATTCGTAACGCTACTGCTATTCTTGCAGCGTCATTATCCAGAAGTAGACCCAATTGTGGGGAAGGAACTGCTTGTAGCCACTTTGACGATGGCTTAGTAGATGACGCAAGCAGTCGTGCCCTATCAATTGGACCACTAGAAGACAGCAACTCGTCCTGAATGCTTTTTACTTTTAAGGAGTCCCAGTTTGATTGTGACATTTTGTTGATGGTGGTATTCGGTGTCAGATCATCCGGATATTTCTCTATTGAGTGTTTTAAACAAGATTATAGAAAAATTGATTCACAACCGAATTACAGATTTCCTATTAAGTAATAATATCTTTTACAAATCTCTACTATTGCGACTTCTTAAGAAATGATGAATTTTAAGGTAAAAATTGAGAAAATTCTCGTTTTGGTACAATTGCACCCATAGAAGTAATATTTTACTATGGCTGCTGTACCTTCGGCAGATTAAAGTCCACCCGCTTGAATCAACATTTAAAAGCCACTCACAATTCTTCATCCTACTTCCAATTGTTTAACAAAAATCGAAAAACTAAAAGTGCTGATTTCGTCGTTTACGACTCATCAGTACACCTTGTCTTAAGACCATGTGTATATCAGCAACGATGGCCATAGAATGATACCCAAACTATGTATATGCCAAAAAAAAAAAAAAAATGCCTCAATCCTGGGATATGACCACTTCTAGAATTAGGAGGCATAATACATATCTCTAGAACAATAAAAGGTTCCAAAAAGCTTCCAAAAGCAAATTTGTAGAAAATAAAATTTTAGCGAACGCCTGTCTCAGGGTTTTGGGTAAAAATCCTGGGATTTGACCACTTCTAGAATTGGGAGGGATGACCCATATCTCTAGAACTGTAAGAGGTAGGAGGTTGCTTTCAAAAGCAAAGTTGTATAGAACAAAATTTTAGAGAACACGTGTTTCAGAGTTTTAGGGGAAAATGGCCCAATCCTTGGATATAACCATTTCTAGATTTGAATGGTCTGTGATGTACTTCGGTAGGGCCTTTGACATTACCTTTGGTAATTTGTATTGTTCTTTGAAATTCTTACAGTTATAAAAGAACATAAAACGTCGGATTGTTTGCTTATTACTATATTAAGATACGTTCGAGTCTTTTTGCAAGATTTATTTTATTTGCCACATCTATTCTGTTTGCCACATTTATTCTGATACGTACGGGTCTTTGGTTATGTTTTTTAATAATTTGAACCGAGAGGGTAATGGGAATAAATGGAATAAATGGGAATAAATGGAATAAATGGGAATAAATGGAATAAATATTGGAATAAATGGAATGAATGATAATTTTTTCAAATAGACTTGATTTTGATGGCAACGCACACAACAAACCATACTAATGTGTCAAAAAGTGAAAAAACCCTCTTTTGAAAACTTAAAAGAATTTTTGTTGAAAAATGGAATAAATAAATTTATTCCATTTACTCCATTTATTCCAAAAAAAAAAAAAATTCATCTCAAGACGGTTTAAATGTTTTATAATTTCTGCAAACCTTTTTTTGAACTTATTTGTCTAACTTGTGATGTGTTTGGTACAGATATTTCGCAGAAACAACAAAAAAAATTTTGGGAATAAATGGAATAAAAGAATAGATGGAATAAATGAAGTGCGCCACCCCTCGATTTGAACACTTTACCTGACCTTAACCTGAATCTCGACTCGGCTATCACGGCAACTTAAGCTTTTTCTAAGGTGACCTGACTCGAACATGAATTTCCTAGATCCGCCTTCTCATAACAATTTAGAGCTATGAGAAAAGAGCGCAGTCCAAGAATTAATGGAAGGATTTTATTGCTTCCTCAGATCGATTAAGTTTTTTTCGAATTTCACGTTTTTAGGTTTCAGGTCAGGCCAAAACTCTGCAACTAGTTTTTATCATTTCAATTTTTCACAATTTTGTTTTGGTTACGGACTGCATTTAATTGTTTATCAAATTCAATTGGTTGTTACGGACACTCGTTTCCACTTTTTTAAAGAAAGTTTACGGACACTCATTTCTATTTTTCAAAAGAGGTCACTCGTTTCCACACAATTTTTTACATTAGACTCTTGACTTTGAGTCAAAGGAATAAGGCTAAATGAAACTGCCTTCCCTGCTAAAGACAAAAAAGATTAAACAATGACACAGACTAAAGGATAAAGCAGGGATCCATCTAGTTCCTGCACGCAAGATAAAGTAGAACACGTTCCTCGAAATCTAGAAATCGTAACTAGAGAGTACGCTTGAACATATCATTTCCTTGAAATAAAAATTTCCGTGCTTTCTTGTTGAAGGTTTACTGAATACTGATATCTAAATTGGAAAATTTTTTAAAGAACGTAAAAATAAAAAACGATTCAGTTAAGTGACCGTTGCATAACTTATTAGTTGAATTCAATTTCCAAAAACTTGTTAGTGGCAGGACGGTTATTTAACTAAAAAGTTGAAAGTAAGAAACGAGCTAGCAATTTTTTCGTTAAATAACCGTCATGCAACTAATAAGTATTTCTTGGACTTATTGGTTATAAGACGGTTATATAACTTATTCGTCCAAAAATTACTTCTTGGTTATAGGACCGTTTTATAACTAATAAGTAAAAATTTATTTTTTAACTTATTTGTTATAAAGCCGTCTTTAAACTAAAAAGTAAATTGACACAAAAATAAATCGAACTAATTTGTTAAATGACGGTTATTTAACAGAAAAGTAATAGAACTAATTAGGCATTTTTCTAACCTACGTTATAAAATGCTACTTGGGCTATTAGGTGATCTATCACGCACTCGATTATATTCCCAATGTTTTGGAACGTAATTGTCGTAATTGTGGCTGGTCCAACAAACACAATCACTTAGAACATAATTGCTCTGACTATAACCGAAAAATATCCTTGAATTTGTTCCAATGATAGGGTGATGGTCTAACAGTTGTCACTCGTATGTGCTACTAGGTTGAAAGATTTTATTTTTCCTATTAGCTGAGTGACTTCCAAACTAGAACATTTTGGCCTAACGAAGGTAACAATGTACTCAAACAGTTATGTTTGCATGCTATGCTGTTTGACGACTCAGAGTCGGCGTGAAATTATCCATAAAGAGAAAAGAAAAAGTGAATGGAGCGAAAAAGGGAGTAATGTTCACTTTTGTATTGAGTCGAAGTTGCAGACTATTTGAACAGATAAATGATACCTTGGTGGTGTTGGTTGTACGCCAGATAGAAAGTGCATCTCGATACGAGATAGAAATGTTTCCCCCTTCACAATAAAACTTATTCCTACGTAACATTTCTCATAAGATTCACTTCATTCCAGTAGCATCGTTCGTACCAGATACACGTAACGTTTGGAGCTTGGTAAAACATAGTCGCAGAAGGATCGGAAAAGGATTTGAATGTATGGTAAGTGAATTACAAATCAAAACATCTCTATTTTCTTGTCAATTAGGTGAAATTGAATTTTTTAAGTGGTTGCACACAAGGTGCTACGTGGTCACATCATTCATTCAAATATTACCACATTTATGTGTTTTTAAAAAATAAAATAAATAAAACTCGAATATTTGTTGACATTTTATACAGGAAGAGAAACCTAAGATTGTGAAACTTTTTATTTCACCAGCTGGTTCACAAATACATAGAAAATGTGCATCGTATACGGCTGATTCCATCGGTACCGTAAATTGGGAACGGTCTTTCATCTTTTTCATTCTTTCAAAGTGATTCATAATAAAATGAGACAAAAAATGCCGTCCCAATTTAAAATTTACTTTGTAAGGGCTCACTCATAAAGGATGTCACGCTTGCTATAAACTCCACAATGTCCATATCTCCTAACTGGTCAGAGATTTTGTTTATAGTACTGCGGCTACCCCCCC
>CM055404.1:75491023-75503892 GCA_029228625.1 Pseudolycoriella hygida
CCTCAAGGGAGTGTTTGTGCACCAATGTTTTTTAATCTCTACACCAGTGACATGCCGGAAACTAAATCAAGAAAATTTTCATTTGCTGATGACCTTGGCTTGACAACACAAACAAAATTTTTCGGAACGGCCGAAAAAATTCTGGAAAAAGACATGACAAAGATGAAACTGTACTACCGGAAGTGGTGCCTACGTATGAATGAAGACAAATCCGAAGTGTCGATTTTCCATCTGAACAACAAAATGGCGACTCGGACCCTCAACGTTTATCTAGATGGCAAGAAAATCCCGTTCAACAGCACACCAACGTATCTCGGTCTTCCATTGGATCGATCATTGACATTTGAGCCAGCGCTGACGAGACTTAGTGAAAAGCTTAAGCCGAGAAATAACCTGGTGCAAAAGCTGGCACGAACTAACTGGCGTGCAAATGGCAATACTTTGAGGACCGCTGTTCTTTCCCTGGTCTATTCTGCTGCCGAATACTGCGCACCTGTGTGGTACAACAGTTGCCATGTGAACAAAGTGGACACGCAGCTTAATATCGCCATGAGAACAATCACAGGTTCTGTGGACTCGACTCCAGTACCATGGTTGCATGTACTGTCTAACATTGCTCCACCACATCTTAGACGAAAGGCAGCAGCGAATAAGGAATGGAATAAGTGCTTCAATGGACCTACAAATTACAGCCTCCCAATGAGAATTGAATTGGAATATCCACCTCCTATACGGCTTTTGTCACGATCTCCACTTTGGAACGACCCTACCATCCAAGTACAAAACTTTAACATCAACGACGCTTGGAAAATCTACTGGTGTAATAGTTCCGACTTTACAAACAAGACCTTGGTACAGAATCCGCATGAAAAGCTTGAAGGTTTCAACTTGGAGAGGCGAGAATGGAGAATTCTGAATCGATTTCGCTGCGGACATGGGTGTTGTAGAAAACAATTGCACCGGTGGAATTTTGTAGATTCACCATTCTGCGACTGTGATGCTTCCACTATGCAAACGATGAACCATATTCTGAATGACTGTCCAATCCGACGATTATCTGACGATTTAAGCGTTCTAAACCTCGTTACGGTAGAGGCTGTGGAGTGGCTTACTGGTCTGGACATAGAAATATAATTTTACGACGATATAGTGAAGGAAAGTGAAATTAATCTAATGTTTTTTTTTCTTATGCGATTTTAAAAAATTTAAATAAAGCCATACGATTAATAATAAAACCAGCGCCTTCATCCATACATGGAAAACTCTGTAGGTGAATACCAAGGTGGTATTCGTGTAGGTCGTTCAACGTCGGACCAGCTGTTTAATATCAGACAGATCATGTAGAAGTGCAAGGAGTACAACATTGAAACACACCATTTGTTCGTTGACTTCAAGGAAGCCTATGACAGTGTTAGAAGAAGTAAGCTATGGAGAGTAATGGAGGAATTTGGAATCCCCAAGAAACTGATCTCGCTAACCAAGTTAACACTGAAGGACGCTAATAGCCGAGAAATAATCCGTAACCAATTGTCAGAGATTTTCGACATTGAGGAAGGCCTACGTCAGGGAGAGCCTCTCGCGACGCTGCTTTTTAACCTGACCCTTGAAGCAGCTGTGCGCACCATGGACATAGATTCCAGCGGCACCATTTTCACCAGGTCCAGTCAGTTGCTAGGTTTCGCAGACGACCTGGGCATACTTGGACGAAAAATGAATGTTGTTAAAGACAAGTTTATGGCCTTGGAGAGTAAAGGTTGAAAGTTAATGACGAAAAAACGAAATATATGATCGTTCCGCCTTCGAATCGACACCAGGAGGAAACCGTAACGATCGAAACAAACACATTCAAAATGGTCAACAAATTCGCATACCTTGGATCGGAGCTAAACACTGATAATGACATCGCGGACGAAATTAAGATACGAGTAATTCTGGGCAACCGGAGTTATTACGGTCTTCTGAAAATCTTAAAGTCCAAGTCAGTAAGCCGAAATTCAAATTGCGCAATATACAAATCTATGATCAGACTTATCAAAGTAAGAATAACACTGGTTCTGTGAACAGTCCGTGAATAAAATTGAATATGTAATCATAAAATAGGTAAAAATAGTCGTAATTTAAGTACATAATGTGGACTCATCATTCCCTAAAAAAAATGCGTTGTACACAATTTCAATTATTACACAAATGTTTGTTTAAGCAACTTATCACACGTAGATTATAATATAATGACAACCTCATTCATACACGATAGAATATAGTCAGCTCCGTGAGGGACTAATAAAGTTCATATGCCTAGTATATTTCTAAACTATTTCTTCTCAGGAGAGAAGCCCTACGGGTCTCGCACGGCCTGTCTCCTGAGTGGGAAATATATCAGTCCATCGGACCGAGCGAATTAAAAGATGCCACATTGCCGCACTGCCCGACTAGACGTGCGTGAAAATGCTGAAACAGACTATTCAAAGCAGTAAAAAAAAGTTGATGTGTACAGTCCGTGAATAAAATTGAATGAAATTGAATCATAACATATTTGTATTTGTGGTCAAATCTCAAAGCCTTTAAACGGCCTCAATACACTGACAACACACACTCTACGGGGATCAGCCGCCTAGTCGATTTTTCAATTTTTTTTTATTAAGTTGGTTTAACATGTTTATCAGGTGGTCCTTTTTAAGCGCGAAACATTTCAAATTGAAAAAACTATAACGAATTGAAAATTTGTTTTTTACGTGAAATTAAAATAAATTTGCAAACTAAATATTGTTCAAATATTGTGTTACGGACACTTAGTGCTTCAAGCAAGTGAAAAATTATTTAAAAATTCGTTTTTCGTGTCAAATAAAATCCATGTGGCGTATTTATATGATTCAAATGTTGTGTTACGGACAATCAGTCTCTTCATTATTGTAATAACAAGTCTGACATTGGATTTGACCTTAAAAAAACAATAGCTTTATGCACGTACACATTACTTTCATATAAATGATCATTTCGTTCGTTGTTTTAATCGGCTGCATGACAAAAAATTGTACATGAATTTAGTGTTCCGTGGATACGAAAATGGTAGTGGTTTGTTCTGTGTTGGGATGTGAAAAAATCGGCAAACATAGAGTGAAATCTCAGCTAAAAGAAAAGACTCTTCATATTGAGCTGAAAAATCATTACGTTGTGCAACGTGCCTGCCCTGTAAGTATGAATACAAATTTTTCAAGTTCTCGTGGGTTTTCAACAATAAAAAAGTTTGTTTTGATTATTGGACCAAAAACATATTATTTAATCGCCCAACAGGAACATTTTTTGTGGTTTTCCGATCCGAATGTCCATAATCAAACTGATGATAAGTATGTGTATGAGGACGTTGAACACTTGGAAAGTGAAGATCTGAAATCTTCCGATCCGAATATCCATAATCGAACTGATGATGGGGATCTGTATGAAGACGTTGAATACTTGGATAGTGAAGATCTGAAAGAGTGTTTTGCTGTAGAAGATAGTTTCAGCGAAATCTGGTGTGAATTGGACAACAATGTGCGAAGTTGTAATGATCCTGACCTAGAACAGTTGTGAAATGAAAATGAAGAGAATATTCACTCGTGGAGCGGTTTCTGTAGAGGTTTCCTTTTTATTTCACTGTGTTTTGCATTCGTCGTAAAAGTGTTGTTAATGGTAATAAAGTATTTAAAATTGTTGCAAAACGATATTTTCAAACTGAAGTTGCACATAAAAAGTTCATGCGAAAAAAATCCTCAAAAATAAAAAGTTTAGAAACGGACAATTGTAAGCTGAAGCGAATTCTAACAAGAACAAAAGCGAAATATTCAATTTGCGAATCAGAGAAAAAGAATCTCATGGGCTGCATTTTACGAATATTTAATTCGGATCAAATTAATATGTGCATGCAAAATCTAAAACGACCGAAAAAGTGGTGCGACGAAGCCATTTTACGTTCACTAAAGGCCAAGTTCGCTTGCAGCCGTTGGATTATTTCTTCTTACTTGTTTTTTCATTTTATGCTCGCCTGATTCATTTCATTCACAAATAATAGAAATTTTACGCGAAATCGGCTTCTGACAAAGTATATCCATTTTAATGATGATATTCACGAAATGTCAAGCAATCCAAATTTTTCCCACTCAGGAGAACAAGACGGGCGGTGCGAGCGAAATGTCGTTCGAAGCTAACGGACGCTGATTGTATTTGCAATATATCACGTGCCATTTGACTAAGTGTTGGGTACTCCGACTCGTAAGTCTTCCAAAATTCCAAACAATTCACATTTTTAAATGCGAGAGGCTGATTCAAATATTTTTTGAATTCGGTAGTACGTTTGTCAACTTTCGATCTTTCAAACATAAAATCGTAAGATTCATCGGATGAATCGTCTTTATTCTGAGGCGTGCTTTCGGGTGGAAGTTCATAGTTGTCTTCAAAATATTTTCTGAATTTCTGAATTTCCCGTACAGCTGCACCGGAATAATTGTGTTCCTCGAAATATGTAAATTTGAAGGCAGTGTGCAAAATTATTGCAAAAAATTGAGTTTTCGACGTTTCAATTTTTAGCTGAATTTCTCAAGCTTAGCCAGACGGAGTTGCGCAGAATTACTTAAAATCGAATTAGCAGCGACTTCTTCCTTTAGAATTGAAGTGAGCCATTCGATTGCTGGTATATAAGAAGCTATCGTTGGATGACGCTCCATGCTAACCAGTTTTGTTGCCCTTTCAAATTTTACCAAAACCTCTTGAATCTGGCTCAATTGCGACCATTGTCCATCTGAAATACAAAATGGAGCCAATGTACGACGAAAGAGATCGAAGCGGCTTCTGCAAATATTGAGCTCGCCGGATCATTTCATTTGTAGAATTCCATCTAGTGGCCACGTCGATGATAGGTACTAGGTATTTTAGTTCGAACATTTCACAACACTTGTTAAGCTTTTGACGCATTTGAACCGACTATCGAATCTTTTTAACAAGGTTTCGAAGTTTAACAACTATTATTTCGTTGCCAATATTATCGTCTAATTCGTTTTCGTCACCGTAATCTACTATTATCTCGTTCAAATCTAGTTCCTGAAAATAATAGAGCATTACATCACTAGGAATTCAAACGGTGGATTCATATCCAGGTGATGAAAACGTCTGATGACGTAGCGAAGCGGAGTTCGAGGTATACTATTTTATGAGCAGTTGTACAAAAAAAGTCAGATTTGAAATACAAACTAAACATATGCAAGGGACCCGTACGTAGCAGAATAGATGTGAAAAACAGAGTAGATGTTGTAGAAAGACTCGAACGTCATAATGGCCTTAACTCTTGAATGTATGAAATTACGTCCACATTTAGTTGCACTGGAAATTGCCGAAAGGGCAATACTGAAAAACCCGCCCGAAGCAACGACACAAAAAAACCTCTCCAAATCCCTAAATAAGCCGAAAAAAATTTAAAAAGAAATTTCCAACAAAAAGTTTGAAGAAAAAATTAAAAACAAATTTTTTCACACAATTTACCATTCGAAGATGGATCAATCGAAGTATCAATTTCTCTTTCAACTAAACTGACGTTTTTTGTCCGTCTGCCCATAATATATATATATATATAATATATATATATATATTTATATATTTTGACGCGTGGGCATGGCGGCTCGAGCCGAAGGCGAGATTCGTCATTCCCACAAGTCAAGATAACAACTTTAGCAAGAGGTGCATACAATATTTTATCTACCGAGAAGAGATATATCGAGATAATTGAAAATGGTCTAGACGGATAAATGCGACATTACTGTTCAAGGTAGATAAAATGTTTTTAGGACCAGTACTAAATTGATAAAAAAATGTTCGTTCAGACCTCGTTTTCCAATTCGTTTTCGTCGTCACATTGAGTTTGAGCAATATTCGTTGGTTCCTCAGCAAATGGGGCTTTAAGGTATTCCAGCATATCCTGAACACTTAAATTCATTAAATGTGCCAGGCAACAGATTTGATTGATTTCAGTAGTTATTTCATGTTCTTCTAGCCAGTAGTAGGGTAATATCATTTTCAGTTTATAACCGCAATAGCCGTGAAATATCGCCAAAGTCAAATCGCCAAAAGAAAATAATAGGCGATACTTCACAAATTAGCGATACTTCACACGTTTTTTGCTGGCGTGTCAAATCGCCAAAGTGTGAAATATCGCCAAGAAACTTCAAAACACTAGGAAAAACTACTAAAATATTTAAAAACCTATGCGAGTAAAAATATTTTTTTGTTACCGTTATGTAATCGGTCCACTACATCTGGAGACTGGCTTTTATTTTTGTATATCTGTTGAGTGAGCAAAAAAATTATTCAGAAACAACGATTAAAACAAGAATTTTTAAATGCACTTATTTACAGAAGTGTTCCAAAAAAAACGATTTTGCCATTTTTGTTTCACTGAGTGGTTAGTATGTATGTAGCCTAGCTAACACAAGCACATTTTTAGTGTACCTCCATTTTGTGCACATTCAATGTTTAATAAAACTTACTCTTGCACTGCACCGTTTACCAAATTGCTAAAAATGAAAAATGTGGGACTGGCGGGACAGCGTAAGTTTTAGTAAACTTTCAATGTACTCAAAATGGAGTATTACACCAATAAAAGTGGTTGTGTTAACATGGTAGTTGGAGTTAACTAGTTGTTTTTATTTTGTATTTCTATTTTGATTTAATCAATCACGAAATGTTATGTAAATTTTATGTTATTTAAAATTGAATGAAGAATTATATTAATGAATGCAGCAGCGATAATTCTTTGCGATGGGAATGCGACGGCGATGATCACTTGCTTAACCGGCTAAGTTCATTTCTGTTGGCATTATTTAAATTAAAAAAAAAAATGCTAATAAAAAATCGTTTTACCGAGTGCAGCAAACTACGCATTCATAATTTTCTTTTATTGTGCTGTTTATGCATGTGTCGTGGAGCCATCTGTTGCATGTTGTACAAGATGTCCATGTTATGCTTTCGGATTGGGAATTATCATCAAATTTTGCGCAAATCAGGCACGACTCAGACATATCTTCAGAATATTGAAAAACTTCATTTTGAATTATTTGTCGGAAGTTGTCTGCGTTAAATTTCGGTTGCGTTTCGCTCGACGAGAGTTGATACATTATGTACATAATTAAAATGGATGAGTCTTCCGCATTCGAAATTGTCAGTTGATCTTCAGGCAAACCGTACGACTGCCATATTTCGATTGTGCGAAGCTTATATTTGGGCAATAATTCGTTGTAGCCAATAATGAATTTGTTGAATTTCTTTAGTGTTGCTTTTTTTTGTTGTTGTTCATTTGGTGTAGTACAAATGTTCATGTAAATTGACTTTTTATTGTGAAAAAACAAAAGGTTGCAATATCTTTCTTGTAAATAGGATAAGAAGCACGTTTTATCGTAAATGCTAAATTTAAAGGGAACTTCTCATTATTTCATCGGCGAAGTATGTCAAGTTAAGGTGTGTGGCT
The DNA here is from genome assembly GCA_029228625.1 of Pseudolycoriella hygida. Classification (NCBI taxonomy): domain Eukaryota; kingdom Metazoa; phylum Arthropoda; class Insecta; order Diptera; family Sciaridae; genus Pseudolycoriella; species Pseudolycoriella hygida. The sequence goes on from CM055404.1 coordinate 75,498,513, forward strand.
TTAATTAAATAATCGCAAATGTAATTCATCATATTCTTGGATGTAACACCAAATTGAAGAGATTTGTAGTCTGTAATCGACACAACACCCGCAGCTTCTTCGTGATATGGATTAAGCAATACATTTTGACGTTTGGCAACTGAGAAGGCTTGTGAATGAACTCGAAGATATTTATTTTGGTCTTTAAACAATCCGTTGGAGAACTGAAGTTGTTGTTTTTGTTTCTTGAATTGTCTTATTTATCCTTTTTTTATCGAAGTATGTGAATTTCTTCTTTGGTTTCGACTTATTCCACATTTCTTGAGCATTCTGTGCCGATGTTAAGTCTTTTGATTCGTTTGCTGCTTTCGACTGTTTTTTTTTTATGTTTGTATTCTTTGATTTGGCTTGCTGTTCAACAGACACTTCTGGTGCTGCATTCACATTCTCGTCGGGATCAGTGTCCTGCTGAATAGATTGTGCCATTGGGAGCTTCTTTGTCCGTCTCTTCGTCCGACTTTTCGGATTTGTACTGTTTGCTTTGGCTTACTGTTCGACAGACACTTCAGGCGCTGCATTCACATTCTCGTCGAGATCAGTGTCCTGCTGAATAGATTGTGCCATTGGGAGCTTCTTTGTCCGTCTCTTCGTCCGACTTTTCGGATTTGTACTGTTTGCTTTGGCTTGCTGTTCGAAAGACACTTCAGGCGTTGCATTCACATTCTCGTCGGGATCAGTGTCCTGCTGAATAGATTTTGCTATTGGGAGCTTCTTTGTCCGTCTCTTCGTCCGACTTTTTGGATTTGTACTGTTTGCTTTGGCTTGCTGTTCAACAGACACTTCAGGTGCTGCATTCACATTCTCGTCGGGATCAGTATCCTGCTGAATAGATTGTGCAATTAAGAGCTTCTTCGTTGACTTCATCGATGCTTTCGTTGAATTTTTTGATCGAATATGTCCAGGGTTCGGAAATCAAAATCAAATCATTTTTTGAAAATCAAAATCAATTTGAGCATCAACAAAAAAAGCGTGATGCTCACGATTTTTGAGTACAAATGATTAAAAAATCATGATTTTCGAAAAAAATGATTTTCTGTAAAAGTCAATGTAATGAACTTAGTTTCATCTGAAACGAAAAATAAACCAATAAAAAAAAATCAATTTTTTGAAATTTTGTGATACTCAATTTTTTATGAGCATCATTTTTTATTAAAATCATGATTTTTCGAAAATCAATCAAAAAAATCCGAACTCTGAATATGTCTGATGATTTCTTTTTGTTACTTTCGAATTGTCTTTGTCAATAGGGTTGCGTCTTGATTTGCCATGGTTCAAGGCGGAAGTGGGAAGCTTCGCGAGGTTGACCTCGAGTTTGACCTCTACACACCTGATAGAACAATCTGTCAAACTTCTGACAAACCTGATTAAGGAGGCCGAAAACTACGCAGTCCCACTGTTAAAGCCCACCGAACAGGTGTTGCAGCTACCAGACGAAGTGCAGCAGTTGATTTCTCTCAGAAACTACAAGCGACGTCTTTGGCAAAAAGGCAAGCTACGAGGTTTAAAACAGGAAATCAATTTCCTAAACAGGCTTATTAAGGCCGAGATAAAGTCCTTCAATAATGAAAGGTGGAATCTTAAGCTTGCTCGCTTGAAAAAGCACTCAAACCAACTATGGAAGGTAATGAAAATTTTGAGAAACACTGTTAACAAAATCCCCCCGATTAAAACATCCATTGGCACCCTCACGACGGACGCTGAAAAGGCAAACGAAATCGGAAGTTCTTTCTGCAAAGCATACGCGACAACATTCCATGTTAAGAGCGATCCAGCCACTGAAAGTTCCATCAATAGTTCCATAGTAAACATTAATTATTTCAACTCTACCATCACTGAATCTGCGTTGCCCACCCCCCGCGAAATCTCTCGTCTTATCCGCGGCCTAAAGATTCGCAAAAGCCCTGGAGATGATTCCATAAATAACGCCCTGCTGAAACAGCTTCCAAAAAAGGCCGTAATTCTATTGATGTACATATTCAGAGCATGCCTGAAACTAACATATTTTCCAGAAGCCTGGAAATTTGCGAAAGTCGTCCCTATCCCTAAACCCGGAAAGGACTTAACTTTGGCGTGCAATTACAGACCAATTAGCCTGTTAAATTCATTAAGCAAGCTCCTGGAAAAACTCATATTAAGGAGACTAAAAGCCCACATCTCTTCCAACAATATTATCATGAACGAACAATTCGGCTTCCGTGAGGGCCACTCGTCCAATCATCAATTAGTCAGGGTACGCAACTACATACTCGAATCGCTGAGGAAAAAACACTCAACTGGCATAGTTACCTTCGATATCGAAAAAGCATTCGATAGTGTATGGCACAAAGACCTCCTACATAAGATGTTCATCCTAAAGTTCCCACTATACTTGACGAAAATTATCCAATCCTTTCTTCTTAGAAGATCCTTCTATGTTGAAATTAACGGCAAAAAATCAAATGCTTTCACAATTTTAGCTGGTGTCCCCCAAGGCAGTGTCCTGAGTCCCACCCTCTACAATATCTTCACTTCCGATTTACATATAACCAAGAGTGAAAAAGCGTTTTTCGCTGATGACTCCTGCCTTTATCAAGCAGCAAAGTCACCCCTCAAAATTCTGAGTAAGCTTAACGCAGCCACCAGACAGCTCACCGAATATACCACGAAGTGGAAAATAAAGCTGAACGATTCAAAGACCAATGCCACCCTGTTCACCAAGAGGAGGTCACAAAAATGGCTTCCTCCTCAAGGGATTGCAGTCCGTGGCTCCGAAATAGACTGGAGGTACATCATAAAGTACCTCGGGGTCACTCTAGACAAGACTCTGACCTTTAAGTCACATGTGGATCTGATATACTGTAAAGCTTTAAAGCTACTTGGCGCGCTCTACCCACTATTAAACAGAAACTCAAAGCTGAGCACTGAAAACAAGTTATGTGTCTACAAGGCAATCATTCAAAGTGTCTTGCTTAGTGCTTGCCCAGTTTGGGCGAATGTGCTAAAATCCACATTGCGAAGCTCCAACTATTACAGAACAAGTGCCTGAAGATCATCTACCGCTTGCCGCCGTACTACAAAACCGCTGACTTGCATGATCTCGCCTCTATACCAATGGTTCACCACCAAATTTCGAAGATCAACTTGAACTTCAAGTCAAAAATGTTAAGCTCAGTTAATCCCATCATCAGGAGACTGAACTGAACAACCTTTAACTGTGATATTAGTCCTTAGTTCTTAATTAAAAAATAAACTCATTTGAAGTTTTTTGAAAATTTTCTTCTGCCCATAAATCAAAAAACATTTCAAACAAGAATAAGATTCTAATAATGATGATAATATTATAGTTTGAAAAGCTAGAGTAAATAAGCTGAACACTAACCACTTGATCCACAGTACAATATTTGTAACAATTGATTTATTGAATAAAGAATATATATATATATATATATAGAAGCTTCGCGAGGTATTGCAATGACTTCGATAATACTTTTTTTCTTATTACTTTTAAAAATCTGGTTGGCCTCACTCGCCCACTTTCCAATTGCAATTCGTTGAGGTCCGCCTTCACGATGTCCATTTGTTTCTCCGCCGATTGGTTATGGTATCTGTCTATTCCTTCCGGGACAGTGATACCAGTCCACAGTGGCAAAATCCCACCGAATTGTTTCATGAAGTCTGGAACGATTTTTTTGTTGTGAAAAGGGTTCTTTTTGTCATCTTTACTACGTTCGTATTGAGAAGCATCTACATTTGAATCAGAATGTATTTTGTTTCAAGTTGTAGTAGAAAAGACTGCTTTTGTAGATTGGTAGGTTTAATATGGATTCAGACAATTCATAGGCAGTGTCGCACTTCGATACATCAATTATGTTTTCGTGTCGATGCAATTTGTCGTAACGGTAGTTTGTTTTCAGGTCACTTGCCATCGTCCTTAACTTATCGGCTGTCTACCATTTCGGTTGTGAAAGGCGACAACGTAAGCATACACACTTGTCGAAATATTTCTTTGTTGAGATTGTATGATTTGCATGTTATCAATGCACAGAAAATTTCGATCAAATATTTTTGTTCGTAGCTTGCAACGTTTTCGTTGTTAGGAGAAATATATTTCTTAACGAACTGAGCGAAAGTGCTCGTCAGATGTGTGCAGCACATTTGCACTTTTACGATCTTTGCTAAATCGGAGAAATTTGTAAGGCCAACAGCGTATTTGTAGCATATAAAGATATATTGATGAATGCACATACCCTGGAACGCGTGTAACAAACCGTGAAAATTTGCGTAGGCAAAATCAGACACAATTCGGTTCAACAACGGATTTATCTTTGAGTTGTAGTGGATGAATGCTTCGTGAAAATTGAACAACCGCCCAGTTATGTCAGGAACTTAAGTTAATGGGAAGATGGTGAAGTTCTCGTTGTTCGCGTGCGATTTCAATCTCACAACTAGCGGGTAGTAGTAAATTGGATGTTCCTCATCTGTGACTTGTTTATTTATTTATTTATTTATTTCGGCCAACGGCTATCGCTTACTGGCTATTACATTTACAATGAACACATTTAAAAATAGTAAAAAGAAAAATTTTATCAAAACCGAAGATGGACTGACGATCCGGTCGACCCGTCTAAGTCGACAGCCATCTTTTGCATCTTGTCCAATTAATCACAGAGTAGTAGTAAATGAAACAGAAAACTGAAGAGCCCGTCGCGTCGATCCATGAGGCACCAACGTCTCGTGTAGCAATGGTCCACCTGAAACAAAAGGGATTAGCGGAAACTAGTCGCCTTGACTTGCACAAGTCGACGTGACTTAGAGTTACATTTGAGTTTCATTTGAGAGTCGTGAGACCCAATTGACTAATCAGCTGTTGATTAGATTGAGAACCAGAGGTTCAGTTTACGAAATTCTGATCTTACCGTTCAGTTTATATGTGATTCTATATTTCCTAATAGTCGCCTTAAACGTTTCACGTTGTATGTTTTGAAACCACAGTAATGAAAAGCGATTAAATGTCATGCACATGTTATTGATAGGCTCATAAAGACCATATTTAGTCCTGTGTTTGTCAACTTTGAGAAAATCATCAGCACAAGTGGGTCTGGAATTTCGCATGATCTTGCTTCTGATTTTCGGTGCGTCGATCAGAACGGATACAAAAAGTGCGCAGGCATTGATTCTGCGTCGGGCGAGTGTTTCGATGTTGATCGAATCGCATCTATCAATATATGGCGGTAGCTTGTGGTTTTCATCCCGCTTCACCGTCCGCCTCAGTGCGTACATCAAAAATTTTTTCTGAATTGATTCAATCCTGTCAACAAATGTGTCTTGATAAGGATGCCAAACAACTGAAACATATTCTAAG
>CM055404.1:75507739-75526486 GCA_029228625.1 Pseudolycoriella hygida
TTGCAGCACTTTTAATAACACCAAGGAAACGTTCGTAGCTACTTATTTCGTTTGGCACAAAACGAATAGCCGAATCGACTAGTGATGTGAATAATGGCCAATTTGCTTTTTGGAAATTCCATCGAGGTTTCGGAATGGAATTTACCAGATCTATTTGGGTTCCAATTTTAATGATAACTGGCCTGTGTTGACTTCTTGGAAATTTGGTGAGCACCTTCCTGGAGGTCTTAAGTGGATTGTCATATTGGTCTCGAGTGACAAAACATAAGTCAGGATTATATCCTCGCTGCCATCTACCAGATTGGAACGTTGGAAGGTCTTTAAGGTCATGTACTAAGTACAAATTAAGAAATTCTGCCCAATTTACCAATTGATCTCCATTCGCATTGTTTTTCGCATAGCCCCATAGCGAATGGTGACTGTTGAAGTCACCTACGTATACTGCCGGGTGAGATTCTTGTCGTAGAGTCATGTTGGGCCATGGTTGGCTTGGTGGTTTGTATACGTTAATTACCTTGATGCCAAATAGCTCAATGACTATACATGACACATTATTTTCTTCGCACGCATGAAGCACCCTGTATTCGTTGTGAAATTCCTTGACATATGTTGCTATACCGTACGTTGAACTTAATAAATAAGCTACTAACTTGAAACCTGGAACGTGTCCTCGTGTGTGGAAATCAGCTGCATTCCCAATGTGAGTTTCTTGTATAGCAGTGACGTCAACTTGATGATCGGTACTTTTTCTGCCTAAAATTTCTGATTTTTCAATTGACGAACTTTCAATGTTAAAATGTAGCACAGATATACTGCGACCAATGTTTATGTGAGTTTAGTTTTAGCTCTCACACGAGACGGACGTGTTGTTTCTATTTCACTATCGCTGTTTTATTGTTGATTGGTCTCTTATTACATCGTCGACGACAAATTGACCGTTTTTATCTTATAACATAACATTTTGCTTTAACTGAATTCATTTGGTGGTCAACTTGGCTGGAGGAATTAATTTGCCCTCAAATCGAATGCCAGTGCGAGTGCCTATTTTTATTTTCTGTTGTGCAGCTGAAATATAATTATGTGCACGTGAGGCGCCATTGTTAAAATTACTAATTCCTGATGATTGCAACTGGATTCTCGTACAAAATATGAAAACACGATGCGGCTTCTTACATTGCAAATCTAATTCGAAATTATCGGAACATTTTTCAAGAAACTAAGAAAGATTTGGCTATAATTCGTGACAATATGAAGTTTTAATCCATCACCAGATTCATGTATTGAATGTTATTCGCTTGCCTCGAACGGCATGGTTTCGAGAAAAATACACTGAAATACTGCGTTCATTATTTCGACAACATCGTCTTTCGCTTAATATTGAGGTCAAGCTCCCATCATCGCATGACGAATACCATTCACTCGCTACCGGTTCTACATTGGCATTTGGATTTAGTTTTCGAAATAGAATCGATTGATGATGACTGCCATTATATTCAACTTATTTTTATCGCAAACTGGCTAATTCGATGATTTACTCGGTACTACTGTACTTATGATTGACTCTAATATTATTCGTTGTTTTAATCGTATATTATATGTGACTTAAAAGGCTGTAAGGCCTTATACATATATTGCCAATAAACATACCTAACCTAACCTAACCTGATGACTCGTCATGATTGTTGTCTTACAGTGATTTTGTGAAAACTAAATGTTCTTTGGTAATTCAAAAAACTTATTCGTTGCGAGGTTCAATGAACAGGTGCAACGCCGTAGTGATGATATTTTGTTGTTCCGATTCACAGTAAAATCTGAACGTTATCAGACCGGGCACGAGTGGCTATCATCATCCAGTCTAGTAACTAACATCCACATACAAGTTTCCTCCGAAAATGATTTTCCACAAAGATTTTCGGCACTGTGTTCACTTAATTGCTTTTGTTGTCTCTTCAACGGTTTACAAATATCAGTTGATTCGCCTTTAGTGAGGTTATGTCGATCGAGATGAATTTCAAAGTTCGAAACCTGTCTTTATAATCCAAAAGTCTGCTGGATCTGCGTTATTATCAAGAACAGGGACACCTGTATCATAGCTTAGGCTCACTATTAGGGTTTTATCAACTTTATTTCTGTCGTTATTACATAAATATTTAGGACAAACATTTATTACGACTAAATTTGTTTGAGGCGCTGGTAAAGAATATTTGCAAATATCTTGTATCGAAAATTGCCACACTCCATTCTGTCACCTTTTTTATATATGGGCACATATATTATGAAAACCAGATCCATGCACAAAAGAGAACAGTCTCTCAAAGACTGTTCAATTAGATCATTGAAAGTTGTTTTACCAAACATACCTTTAGGTGTTGTGGAACTAACAAAAATGTTTTTACTCGATCAAAATATTCCCGTAGGTAAGGGCAAGATTCTTTCCTCGAAGCACAAGAAGAAATGTAATTGCAACATATTTCGTGACTTTCCATGCGACCTAGACAGTAAATGTATCCTGAGAGCCATATACATAGAGTGCAGCATAAATTCCTGCTCACAAACTTGTCGCAACCAAGCTGTTCAGCGAAAAAGTTCCCCTAAAGTTGCCGTTCGACAATATTAACCCAGGGGAAGAAATCACTTTCAATTATGGAGATTCATAAGGGGGTTCATGTTATTGTGGGGAAAATAACTGCACCGGAGTCAAGGGAGACTTATTGAAAATAATTAAACTTTCAAATTAAGAACATAATAATTCGTTAATAATAATTAATAATTAAACATAAAAATTATTCTTATATTATATTATATAAAAAATATGAATATATGTGCTACATCTGAATAGATGAAGAAGTTTTTCTATTTTCAACTTCAGTTAATATTTCAAAAACCTATTTTGAAACTATAAACATATTCTAGTTTGCAAATAAAATGATTTTGAAAAGATGTAGCGAAGGAGGCAATCTTTTTATTTGCATATTGAAAATTTTTCTTCATTTAAATAACCCTTATGAATTTATTTTTGTTTTGAAACTATAAACATATTCTAATTTGCCAATAAATTGCCAATAAATGCTGGTCTTCCACTCTTCCAGTAACTTCTCGACATTCCATATACGCGAGATGATCTCGCGCATCTCCATACATAGCGCGTTGCCGCCGTTCTTGAAAAGTTCGCCGGGTAGATTATCTGTCCCCGGAGCTTTGAAATTTCTGAGCCTCGAAATTTCAGCTTCAACTTCTTGCATCGTTGGTTCTTCTATATATGGTTGCGCAGTATGAAATGGCAATTCGTTGATTTTTTCGTTTCGGTTGAGCGGTGTGTTCGGATCAAGCAGTTCTTTGAAGTACTCAGCCCATCTCGCAATGCACTTTTCCTCATCTGCTAAGACCAATCCATTCTTGTCCTTACACAGCAAAGGTTGTTGACTGCAACTATTTTGGGATTCGTTTACTTTCCGATAGAAGTTCCGAGTTTCCTTGCTATTGCCAAACTTTTCAATTTCGATCAAAACGTTACTATCCTGCAGCCGTTTTTTGTTTCGGAACAGTTTTCGAGCGAAATTTCTCTTCGAACGGTACTCTGCCTGGCCTGCTCGAGTGTATCGACTCAGTGTTTTTAGTCGAGCTGCGTTTTTGTTCTCCAGAGCTCGCTGGCATTCATCGTCGAACCAGTTATTTCTCTTATTTCCCGTTCCCAATGTCTCTGCTGCGGCGCTCTCTACATTCCTCCTAATTTGATTCCACGCATCGTCTATGCTGTGTTGTTCACTGACCATTTCTTCAATAATGTTTCTCTCCAAACTATCCACGTATTTTTGTTTGATGTCTTCATTCTGCAGTTTTTCAACGTCCTAATTTTTCAATGCCTGTTGTCGGTTGTGTTGGACCGATATGCGAGACCTAACAACCACTTTAACCAAGTAGTGGTCAGAATCAACATTTGGTCCTCTACAGCTCCTGACATCCAATACATTTGAACAGTGGCGTCCATCTATCAAAACGTGATCAATCTGGTTTTTGGTTTGTCCATCAGGTCCATGTCCATGTCGCTTTGTGGATGTTTTTATGTTCGAAATACGTACTGCTCACAACTATATTTCTTGATGCCGAGAAATGAACTACCCGCGTACCGTTGTCGTTAGAGTTTTCATGGAGGCTGTATTTACCAATTGTGGGACGATAGAAGACTTCGCGACCTATCTTGGCATTCAGATCTCCAAGCAAAATCTTAATGTCACGTTTCGGCGCTCCTTCATATATCTCCACCAGTTTCTCGTAAAATAGCTTCTTCGCTTTGTTGTCTTTTTCCTCCGTGGGTGCGTAGGTGCTAATAAGAGTATAGTTGAAAAATTTTCCTCTTATCCGTAGAGAGCACAATCGCTCGTCAACAGGATTGAAACCAATCACCGCGTTTCTAGCTGTGCCGAAAACCATGAAACCTGTCCCATACTCTCTTGGACTGTTATTACTTTTCCCACTTATAGTCGCTACTGATCATGGTGTTCTCTCCAGGCCATCCCGTTTCTTGCGCTTTCATATAAATGATCATTTCGTTCGTGAATTTTGTGTTCCGTGGATACGAAAATGGTAGTGGTTTGTTTTGTGTTGGGATGTGAAAAAATCGGCAAACATAGAGTGAAATCTCAGCTACAAGAAAAGGCTCTTCATATTGAGCTTAAGAATCATTACTTTGTGCAACGTGCCTGCCCTGTAAGTGTGAATACAATTTTTTCGGGTTCTCGTGGGTTCTCAACAACAAAATAGTTTGTTTTGATTATTGGACCAAAAACATATTATTTCACCGCCCAACAGGAACATTTTTTGTGGTTTTCCGATCCGAATGTCCACAATCAAACTCATGATATACAGATCTTTATCATCAGTTTGAGGACGTTGAATACTTGGATAGTGAAGATCTGAAAGAGTGTTTTGCTGTAGACGATAGTTTCAGCGAAATCTGGTGTGAATTGAAAATCAATGTGCGAAGTTGTGATGATCGTGACCTAGAACAGTTGTGAAATGAAAATGAAGAGAATATTCACTCGTGGAACGGTTTTTGTAGTTCTCCTTTTTATTTCACTGTGTTGCACATTCGTCGTAAAAGTGTTGTTAATGGTAATAAACTATTTAAAACTGTTGCAAAACGATATTTTCAAACTGAAGTCGTACATAAAAAATTCATGCGAAAAAAATTACTCAAAAATAAAAAGTTTAGAAACGGACGATTGTAAACTGAAGCGAATTCTAACAAGAACAACAGCGGAATATTCATTTTGCGAATCAGAGAAAAAGAATCTCATGGGCTGCATTTTACGAATATTTAATTCGGATCAAATTAATAAGTATTAAAATCTAAAACGACCGAAAAAGTGGTGCGACGAAACCATTTTATGTTCACTAAAGACCAAATTCGCTTGCAGTAAGAGTGGCTACAACTTTTTACGGGGCATTGGTTTTCCTTTGCCATCAACACGAATATTGCAAAAGCGACTGCAAGGAATAAACTTCAACCCCGGCTTGTGGAATGATATCTTCGATTTCTTGAAAGAAAAAGTTAGTGATTGTAGACGAGATGTCCATTGTCGAAGGTAAACAATTCAAAAATTTTTTTGTTGCTGTGTCGTCTTTGTGGTGATCACTTTGTGAGAAGTATGTTCAAGTTCGGAAAGAATAAAATTACAATAACCGTCATTTGGACACGTCTTGTATGAAATTCTTCAGGTCAACAGTACGACATCGGCACACAATCGTACATTGGTCACTGCACTATACCACTGGCAAAGTCGACCCGTGATGATGCGTGATGACGCTACTCATGCGTTGCTCTTTATGATAGTAGGAATATCATCAAAATGGGGTTTGGGTAGTTAGATAGGGTAGCGCCTGATTTCATATGAGCGGAGTGTGGTAGTCCGTGTCATGTGCCAGGCGTGCAACTGTCTGACTATCAAGTGCTCTTTTTACGTCTACTTCGTAGTCCCCGGTACCTCAATTCTCTTCGGAGTTTTGTGCTAAACTTAAGAGTGCTACCTGATGAGTATCCTACGGGTCATCGGAGAAACGGAAGTAGGTTTGGCGTTTGGGTAACCTCCAAGCACTGGAAAAAATGGATACCGGTTATGAATTCAACAACACAGTCTCGGATCGGACAGGATAAACGGCAACGACTCAAGCAACGGAAAAAGGACAACGATTTAAAACTAAGAACATGGAATGTAAGATCTTTGTTGCGGCCAGGAGAATTGAGATCTCTCACAAGTGCGCTAAGAGCAGCAAAAATTGACATTACGGCAGTGCAAGAAACGAGATGGCCTGGAAAGGACACCATGATCAGTAGCGACTATAAGTTCTACTACAGTGGGAAAAGTAACGACAGTCCAAGAGAGTATGGAACAGGTTTCATGGTTTTCGGCACAGCTAGAAACGCGGTGATTGGTTTCAATCCTGGTGACGAGCGATTGTGCTCTCTACGGATAAGAGGAAAATTTTTCAACTATACTCTTATTAACGCCTACGCACCCACAGAGGAAAAAGACAACGAAGCGAAGGAGCCATTTTACGAGAAACTGGTGGAGGTATACGATGGAGCACCGAAACTTGACATAAAGGTCGAATCGACATCAGGAGGAAACCGTAAGGATCGACAAAATAAATCTAGAATTAATACGTCTTACGATCATATCCTCTCGACCCTTAATTTCGCCAGATGTGCCGATTTCCAACTTCTATAAGCCTTTGTGAAGATCGCTGATACTCTGCGTTCTCATCCAAACGTTGCGCGCCAAATTCCCTTACAGCGTTTGCTTGATCTTAATCTTATTGTATGCTTCGGACCACTGGACTTTATTGTGTCTTTGTTTAGCATTTAGTTATTGCTGCTCATATTAGTTCAATTTAAAATAACGTAAGTTGTTCAATTTGTGGACTGTATAATTTTTTATATTTGTTACACCGGTCTTTTAATTTTCAGTCTCGAAGGACCGACCATGAATAAGATCTCACTTATTTTACGGATGATTTTACCTTTATTAAAATACGAATTACAAATTACACCATATATATCACACGAAGAATAAACGAACAAAGGAGCATACCTCATAATTGATTCGCGCTTTTATATATGCAATTACTTCTGAATAAATATGATAGAGTGCGTTCCATCTGTGATGAGCTGGTATAATATTTTAAGGTCAGTTTCCGTCAGTGATTCATTATCATCTACTATCGACTATATCGACCACAGATCTTTGTTCTACTGATGAAAGTTGGTTGGAATCATATGAAAAAAATGAAAAGTATTTATTACACTTGAATGTCATAGAAAATATAGAACTTTTACATGAGTGTAAGGAACCAAAAACCGACCAATTAATTCAAGTTATAGAACAATTAAAAGACGGAAATATTGAGCCACCATTTTATGCTCGTTTTAATGATGAATCAGATTAAGAAAGCGAAGTGCACGAGGATTTCTCGAATCTTCTTGATATGTGTGATGAGACAAACAATGATATGAAGAAAAATGACTCCTATATATATAATGACTATATTAACACCACAATCGAAGCAATAGGTTTACAATAGAACAAAATGAACATTTAACATTTAGTTCAGAAAAGCTTATCATAAATTCTAACAATGTTGATTGTACTGGGAGAAAAAAAATGAATATAGGAACGTTAGTTTCAGCTACGCAAGATCTTTATCAGAAAAAATTTAGTTGGCAATTATCGCTAAAAATGGAAAAAGACAAACTTAGAAAAGCAATACTTTACGGTGTTCTGAATGAGATAAATTGTGATAGCAATTCAAAGTTATTGCATCAAAGGTTTGATAATTACAACACACTGAAAATACGCTTCCAGAAGTAGTAGTTTGTAATACAGATATAACAACACAAGAACTAATAATAAATAAATATAATTTGAACGAAGAACAAAATCGAGCATTTATTATTACTAATTTTGATATAAATTCTAGTAAAATCACTGTGCCGTGAGTAGATTTTAAATTTGTTAAATGTTGAATGTTCCAAACACAAGCATAGCGATTAAGTGATATTTTATTATTGTTTGAACGAATTTTTCAAAAATATATTGCAAAATTATATTTTTGAATTAACGGTTCATTGACCGGTACATCAACGCATCAATTGAATTGAATGTAAACAGATGAATATTTTTGTGAGTTGACACCAAAACCACTTACCTGAGTCTCTTGTTTGTGTTGTCTCTTGAATCAGTGATTCCTGAGTTTCTCAATTGGTCGAGGTCCAGAGACGTTTTTTGTTGCCTATTCGTGGAAAATTCGTTTTTGGATTGTTGTTTTGGTTTAACTCAAAACATTATAGTTTCGTCAGCTGTCACACAGTTTTATAGCATAGCCGTCGTAGCTAACGAGCCGCCAAACTTCCGGTGGGAATTTTGAATTAAATAATATTTGGAACTTCCGAAAAGCGAATAACTTATAGTTCGGTGTTGGGAGTGTACATAGTCCAGAGCTACAGAATCATAGTTCGGTGTTGGGAGTGTACATAGTCCAGAGCTATTCAGTGAAAATTCGACTGGAGGAGTAATCGAAATCATTGGAGAAAGATCTGCGTATGTGAACCCCGCGGCTTCGAATTTGGATTTCGTTTGTATTCGCTCTTTCGAACATCAACGACGGCGTATGTTAGCACACCCTATCATCGATATGGTGAGCAACCATTTATGTATGGATAGCTGTTTCACAGCTAGGACATCGGACAAGTACACTCTAAATTGCTTTCTATGTGATAAGATATGCAATTTAAAGTTTTTCGATTTATCATTGCAACATAAGCTATTATCATCATCTAACAACACGGTATTCATGTGCTACAAATTCATCGAACGCATTTCCAAAATCAGGCGAAATCAACGGAAGTCAACAGAACGAAACTCATTAACGACATTTTCCAAAGAAAACGATAGCACATAAACCAGTACGACTAATGCTCCAGCTAACAGAAATGATGATCTCACTGTATCATCAATTATGTCTTTATTGAACAAGATGAATGAGAATATCTTACGATTGAATTTCAATGACAATGAAATGAGACAGCAGATGGTCAGCACTAATGAGACTTATCACAATGACAACCGGGTTGAATTATCAGCAACTTACAGGCGAAGGAATTGGCGTCTAAGGGATTGGTTCGATCAAAGAATGAAAACCAGACGACATCATCAGTGATGGAAAAATTGAATGCGATTGATAGCCGGATACAATCTACTCCTACACCATTATCATTTAATACAACAACTAATCACAATGCCCCCCGAGCTGTCGCAGAAAATCCTCATTGATGGAAGACCCCCAGAATTGGTCTTTTTTCTTCAACCAACCAACATTACTAGCGGAGAACAGTGATTTATATCATCTGCTCCATGGATTTGAACAAAACACTTGGATATTACTCGACAATTTAACTCGTAGGATTAATGAGAACACCGAAGCTGTACTGAATATAAAAGCTAGTTGTAAAGAGGTCAACTTGAACAACATGGATGTGCTACACAATATCGAGTCCGTTTCCCGTATTTTAAATTCGAAAAATATTCACCAGCAAATCAGCTCTCCGGTAGTGGATTCAATTGCATTAGACACATTACAACAGATCAACGATAAATGTGAATCCATCGAGAACAAGCTGTGTACAATCGACTTGAATACCTATTGTCCTCCAGTTCAACGTTTATCGAATACCAAGGATAATAATGACCGGTCCGCTCAAATTCTACATAATCGACATTTAGAAATTATCGATGCAAATACAAATGGAACCGATTCCTCGGTGATAGAATCCCATCCAGTTGTTATTGATTCCATAGACTGTCCTCACGATTCTATTACAAGCGGTCTTTTGGCAATCAACCGCCCTTTAACGAATGTCATGGATCAACCGTCCAACACCAACAATTCAATTATGAACAGTTTACACTTGCTTGTAGGAAATATTCGACGAACTAGTCTCGGCAAAGCGTTCCATATCTCGCCGTTCGATATAAGTGTCACGCCCACAAGGATTACTGACTACATAGCTGCAAATGCTCTCATTGACAGGAAGCGTATAAAGATACGCAGGCTGACGAAACGCGGACAGGACATTTCGGCGCTGAGACACATTAACTTTAAGATAGAGACCGATGACACTATCTCCGAAATCATATAGAAAGCCACTTTTTGGCCAGATCGTGTGACTATAAAACCGTGGATAGATCGAACCTCATCTAGAAGTTCATCTATGCCTTTTTTTGCCAACAAACTGACGTAATTGAACCCTCTGATTCGGTTGAAATGAATCCTGTTTTGTCGAATTCTCGCATGTCTCTATATTACAATAACATTCGAGGGATGAGTAGCAAGAAAGACGATATTCTGCTGTCATCAACAACATGCAACTATGATCTGATCGTCCTGTCTGAGACATGGTTAGATAAGAACAAATTTAGTGCTGAGTTCTTTCATCAGCGTTTCATCGTTTACCCTAAAGATAGAGAAGACTCGAACATTAGTGCTAGTAAAGCTGGAGGTGTGCTGATCGCTGTTGATTCTAAATATGACAGTGAAATTGTTGATGTCCCGGATGCGTGATCTCGCATCTACCTATAAGAAACAGCCAAAAAAGCTCTGGAACTACATCAATTCAAAATACAAGAAAAGCATCCTACCTGGTAAAATGACACTTGGCGATGAAGTTGCAACGAATGACACTGAAAAAGCAAATCTGTTTGCCAAATATTTTGCTTCCGTATACAAGCGATACCCCGATGATGACAAAGAGATGGTTGAACTGATCTCGTTCATTAACAGTAGAGACGATATTGGGTTCACAAACATCACGATCAGCCACGATATCGTGAAGAAAATCCTTTTGAGTATGGTGCAAAGTGTTAGCCCAGATAAGATGGCTCCGTGAATGTGCAGATGAATTGTCCCATCCACTAGTGATGAATTACTCGAAGTCAATAATGGAATGTCACTACCCTGATCGCTGGAAATAAGGCCACTTAACTCCAGTATTTAAGTCAGGCAAGAAGAGTGATGTCACTAATTACCGTGGTGTATGCCTCGCCCCTAACTGTGCCAAAGTGTTTGAGATTGTGATTGTGGAACATTTGAAGTACAACGTTTTCCCGCATTCAACATCGACTCAGCATGGATTCTTCCCAGGTCGAAGAGTTGAATCTAACCTGATGGAGCTATCGATATTGGTTCACGAATCCTTTGACAACAACCAACAAACCGATATCTTCCTTGCTGACATACACAAAGCATTCGACGTTATTCGTTCAGTCCGATTAGTGAAGAAAATGTCAATCGTCAAATATCTGCTATGCAATTCGATTCTTCTGTGATTCTGTTCCTTCCTGTCAGACAGAAAACAAAAGGTGAAGATAAATTCTTGTAAATCCGATGCGATTGGTCAAGGATCTGTTCTGGCAGCTCTATTGTTCGTTATGTTTTTTGATGATTCGTATTGTTCACCTGGTCCTACTAGAGACATCAACTTTGCTGACGACAAGAAAATAGTTCATAACAGCATATCAACGAACGACGATACTCACTCAATGCAAAAAGCCATAAACAGCTTTATAAAATGGTGCTCCGACAACGATCTTGAGCTCAATGTCAGCAAATGTAAAGTTTTCACCATCCACCGAAAACGTTCTCCAGTCCTGGCGAACTATCATATAAATGGCGATGTGATTGAACGTGTTAACTGTACGAAAGACATCGGTGTAACGTATGACGACGACTATACTTTCAATGGACACCTTGAATTGGCAGTCAAGAAAGCCATGGCAATGCTTTCGTTTGTGAAACGCCAATGCTACGCTAGGTTCAACGTCGCAGTCTGCTATTCAAACGATACGGACGTGTTTTTTTACTTTGCTAAGGACGTGTTTTTACTTTGTTAAGCAAGTCTTTGTGTATCAACAGCAAATTTTTTATGTGCTTGCATTGACATCGGGGCTATTGAAACGTTTCTAATTGATCCCCGTTAATTACACTCATCATCTTTTATTTTTACCATGTGACTCGGACCAGCTGGTTTGAGCGTTAAACTAATGACGTTGTTTATGTGTTGATATTCGAATTCGAATTCCAAGGCAATAAATAAAAGTTTTCGGTTTGGTGCTTATAAAATTACCTTAAACATCAAACGAGGGGGGTAGTCACGTTGATTTAATTTCTTTTGAAAAGTCGCACATCGCACGCAGTGATTACCCCTTTATATCGATCTAATATGTGTCAACTATGAATGTAAACATTAACTACATGACATGACTTTAGTTTTGTTTTGATTATGGCAAGCAAAAGTGATGTTTTTAAATTTGTTCTTCCCCTAAATTAATAATATCAACAACACTTCAATGAAGAATTTATAATTCCTCTTAATTTCTGTAAAACAGTGAAGTGAGAAAAGAAATATTTCTAGGATGTGATATGAACCTAACGGTGAACGTTTTGAAGATTAACTTTAATGAAAACTTTTGTTTTCGTTTCTTTTTACACTTAATGCATGCATGCTTTGAACATTGCAATCAATTCAATTGAATCAAATATTGAGAAATTCTTCAGTGTTGTTTGATATTTAGAAATATATCTAAAAGAACATTTTGAAAAATAATTTTGCCATAAAAAATGCTATGCGGACCCGTACGAACGGCAATGCGTTGCAAAGAATGTCGAGATTTTAATTATATTTTATTTTCATAAAATCGCATTTCAATATGAGAAATCCGTCCTCACGGGGTCATAAAACATATGCAGGGGACACGTACATATCAGAATAGATGTGGCAAATAGAATAGATGTTGCAAAAAGATTCGAACGTATCAAAGTAAATGTTGCCTCTACTCTTAAGTGTTTGAAATTACGTCGACATTAAATTGGATCGCAAATTGCCGAAAGGGCCATATTGAAATACCCGTCCGAAGAAACGGCGCAAAAAACATCTCCAATCCTTAAAAAAGCCCGAAATTAAAAGAAAAATGGAAAATATTTGAAAAAAAAAAAATGGCACTAGGCCCGATCCATATTTCCATGAA
This sequence comes from Pseudolycoriella hygida, assembly GCA_029228625.1. Classification (NCBI taxonomy): domain Eukaryota; kingdom Metazoa; phylum Arthropoda; class Insecta; order Diptera; family Sciaridae; genus Pseudolycoriella; species Pseudolycoriella hygida. The sequence goes on from CM055404.1 coordinate 75,520,819, forward strand.
CAAAAAAGTTCGCCTCTTTTTTGTCTGCAACATTACAAAAAAAACCTCATCATTCAAGAAATATTTACAAAAAACCACCAAATATCGTGTAGGATCGCGTAGCGTGAGTTGGGCCCACACTGAGGACTCTACAACCCGAACCACTCAACAGATTTTGACTAATTTAATTTTCGTGATTTTCTGATGTCCATATCTTTTCTTTAAAACCTTCAAGAGCGATTTCCGTTCTAATTTAGCAGAGATATAAGTCAAAAAGTCCCACCAACCTTCAAAGAACCACGTTTTTTACCACTTTATCGACCATAACTTCGAAAGTTTTCGATCGATTCTCTCCAAATTCAATCTCGTACATAATTCTCTGATTATCTTTCAGTGAAAATCGGATAAGATTTTGAATTTTTTGACGAAAATCCAAGTTTTCAGGGAAATCCAAATTTTCATTAAAATTCCAATTCCAAAAAGATTTACAAAAATAACATTTTGAAAAAAATTTAGACTTTCAAGGAAACTAAAATGTTTTAAGAAAATTCAAATTTTCAAGAAATTGCGAATTTTGAAGGAAACCGAAATTCGGAACTCTCACTTGAACTCGATGTGTTTCATAATTTAATATAATTGCAAATTTCGTTTAATAATTAAAAGGGTAACGTGATATTTCTCCGCCGCAAATAACACCTGGAGTGTTATTAACGCCCGCCCGTGCGTTATTACCACCTACACTCCGGGCACTAATAACGCCCGTAGTGTTAATAACACCCGCACTCCGGGTGCTAATAACGCCCGGGGCGTTAATAACACCCGCATCCGGGCGCTAATAACACCCACATTCCGGGCTCTAATAAACCCGCACTCCGTGCGTTATAACGGCCAGCTATAATTCGCTACACGCTCATGATTGACTTTTATAAAGTTTTCATGTGATTTTTTGATTTCTTATTGACAACTAAATATAAAAGAGCGTTTCTACATATCAAGAAAAATATTCTTCCATCTAGTGACATTCTGTATGATTCTCTTAATCAATCCCTTCCAGTGACGTTCTGTATAAGGAACTCTTTCTAGTGACATTCTGTATAAGGAAAATGCTTCTCTTAGTCAATCCCTTCTAGAAACATTCTGTAAGGAAAATTTTCCCCTTAGTCAAGTCTTTCTAGTGACATTCTGTATATGGAAAATGTTCCTCTTACTCAACTCCTTCTAGTTACATTCTGTATAAGTAAAATTTGAGTGCGTGTCGCCTTGAAGCACTTCATATGAAATGTATTTTATGAAAATCGAAATCCAATGAAATGTGGTGAATTGAACATTATTGTATAGAAGTGAGCAATGCTCCAACATTATAAACAAGTCTGTTTTCACGAATGTCAAAATTTGACTTCGAATTCGATTGCTTATATTATAAAAATTTTATTTCACCTAAAACCTCTTTTGGCACACGACATTAACCTATAATATAAATGATTACAATTATTTTTCATATTATTATTCGTTCATTTCTACTAAGTCACTAATAGTTCACTAATAGCTCTTCTCGAACGTTTAACGTGACTTCTGGTGTTCCTCAGGGTAGCCATCTTGGCCCTCTCTTGTTCATATTATTCATGGACGACGCTACTAAAGTCTTCTCTACGTCAGTTTACCTAATGTATGCTGACGACTCAAATGGTGTGGTATGCGTAATATAGTACTCCTTATGTACCTTAGCCTCTATCCACCTACTCCTACATCCTATCCTACCCGTGGTGACACCTGTCATAGTGAGCAACCCACATGAACGATCAGGTAACCAACCCTAGTGTATTAGTGTGGGTCACTTAGCAGAAGGATGAGGGGGGCTGTCTTCGGGTAGTACCTCAACGTCACGTAGAGCGAGGGCCGAAGGCAGTTAGGCGCTATCAAGATGGGATAGTACCTCAGCATGGTGGCGGATAATCTCAACAGCAAGGGACAACGGCAGCATGCAAAGTCCGAGTCAGCAGGACTACCATCACTCACCAACCCGCACCGGCCAGCGTGGTGTTTTAACGGCTAAAACCCCCCTTAAGATGAAGAGCACAACCAGGAAAAATCGGCCCTCAGTTCCCAGCCGCTCGTTGATCCCTGACTCCGACAACGGTCAGACCAGACGACGAGCAGAGGGTGCTAAGAATCCCTGGGTTACAATAGGTTGTCACACCGGACTATACATTGCCACGTATAACACTCGAACGCTATCATCGAAACTTCTCGAATTGGAGTCGGCACTGGAAAAGATCAAATGGGACATTGTCGGATTGAGCGAAGTCAGGCGACGTGGTGAAGAATGCTTGAAGTTGAAATCAGGAAGCACTTTGTACTACCGTGGAAGCGATAGCCAAACAGCGATGCATGGTGTAGGACTGCTCATCAGAAAACGCTGGTCGAACCGTATAATCCAAATCAACAGCATCTCCGACAGAGTCATCTATGTGCGGCTGAAGATAAATGCGATGTACAGTTTGAAAGTCATCCAAGCGTACGCACCGACGACGGATCACGACGACGAAGAAAGTGAAAGCTTCTATGAAGATGTCTCCAAAGCGATTGAAGAAAACAGAGCTCAATATCAGTTGCTAGTCGGCGATTTCAATGCCAAATTGGGAAAAAGAGAAGACGTTGCAGAAACTTCGATTGGAACCTTTGGTTACGATCAGAGGAACGAACGAGGAGATACTTTGCTGAATTTTCTCCAACAACAAGGAATTTTCGCAATGAACTCATTTTTCTCCGGTAAGGTTCAGAGGAAGTGGACTTGGGCCAGTGCAGACGGCAGAACAAAGAACGAGATCGATTACATCATATCGAACCGCAAATCGATTGTCAAGGATGTTACTGTGCTTAACCGGTTCACAACAGGCAGCGATCATCGAATGGTGCGAGCCAAAGTCGTCTTGAACACACGGACAGAGAGAGAAAAGTTGGTCAAGAAAAAAGTCGTTTTAGACATGGAACGCCTGAAAGAACAAAGCGACGCATTTAAGGAAGCTATGGACAACGAACTGAACGGAACGAAGTCACAAACTGCAACGATTGATGAGCTGACAGAAAGAATAGTGACCTCAGTGAGAAGCTTCCTGGAAACCAGATGCCGATCTACATGCACTAAAGAGTCGAAGCTCAGCAAGGAAACGCTAGACCTAATAGCAGAAAGACTGGATTTGGTGAAAGGTGGACAGCGAGACACTGTTGAATACAGAGACAAAACGAAAGCCATCAACAAGAAAATGAAAACCGATCTGCGACAATACAACGTGAAACTGGCCATGAACGCTATCGAAGCAAATGGGAATATGAAAGTATTACGAGCGAAACGGGCGAACGGGTACAGACAAGTTTTTAAATTGCGCGATAAGGCGGGCGTCATACAAACAGATCAGGACAAGGTATTGGACATCGCGCGAGAGTTCTATGAGGACCTTTTTACGTCGGTTCGAGCCAAACTACCGGCAGAAAGAGCAAAAGCGAGACCGGTGATAATGAACGTTGGTTCCGAAGATTTGCCGGACATAACGATTAACGAAGTACAGGCTTCGTTAGACGAAATGAAGAACAGGAAAGCTCCAGGTGACGACGACATTCCGATCGAAGCAATCAAAGAAGGCGGACCCACACTGCTCAAAATGACAACGGATCTGTTCAACAAGTGTCTCGAACAAGAGAAAATACCAGAATCATGGGAAAACGCAGTCATCACTTTGCTGCACAAGAAAGGAGACATCACGAAACTGAAAAACTACAGGCCCATCAGTTTGATCTCGCACCTCTACAAACTGTTTATGAAGGTGATAACGAAACGGATCACAAAGAAGCTAGACTTCTACCAGCCGATCGAACAAGCAGGGTTTCGTTCCGGATTCAGCACAAATGACCACTTGCAAGTGATGAGAAGTCTAATAGAAAAATGCAACGAATACAAAATCATCATCGCGATATGCTTCATAGACTTCGAAAAAGCGTTCGATTCGGTCGAATTATGGTCGATTTTAGACTCCTTGGACGATTGTCGGATTGACTCGAGATATACCCGGATGATAAAATATATCTACGAGCACGCAACGTCGTGCGTCAAACTGCATAAAACCACCGATAAATTTCGAATTGGAAGAGGAGTCCGTCAAGGAGATACCATTTCACCGAAATTGTTCACGTCAGCTCTGGAAACGGTTTTTAAAAAGCTTGATTGGAGTGAACTGGGGATCAACATAAATGGGAAGTTTCTGAACAACCTTCGATTCGCCGACGACATTGCCCTGACATCAACGACTCTGGAACAGATTGAAGCGATGCTGTTGCAGCTCAACGAGGAAGCACAAAAAATCGGTTTGAAGATGAACATGTCGAAAACGAAAGTGATGACAAACATCGATGGTGCTACACCAATCAAGATCGGAGACGAGGAAATTGAAATCGTGAATTCGTACAAGTATCTCGGCCACGTCATGAAGCTCGGTCTCGACAACCAAACGGCTGAAATAAAGAGAAGGATCGGTCTCGGTTGGGCGGCGTTCGCCAAGTTACGGTACATCTTCAAGAGCAACATGAGCAACAGTCTGAAGAGGAAAGTGTTCGATATGTGTGTGCTGCCGGTCCTGACATACGGAGCCGAGACTCTCACGATCACCAAAGCATCAGCGAACAAATTGAGAGTTGCACAGAGGGCAATGGAAAGGGCAATGCTAGGAATCACACTCAGTCATCGATGTCATGACACGAATAGCGTCGCTCAAGTGGAATTGGGCTGGTCATATTGCCAGAATGACCGACGATCGATGGACGAAAACTATAATGCAATGGCGGCCACCAACGAAACGACCGATGGGACGTCCACCGGAAAGATGGACCAACGATATCAAAGGAACGGCAGGCACGACGTGGCAGCAAGTGGCAATGGACCGAAAAAAGTGGCGATCTATGGGGGAGGCCTACATCCAGCAGTGGATATAAAAGGCTAAGGAAGAAGAAGAAGAAGAATGCTGACGACTTGAAAATTTTCATGAGAATTAAAAATGTTCTTGACGCAAGTGCTCTTCAACGTGACTTGAACAGGTTTCTACAATGGTGTAAAATCAACCAACTTTATTTGAACGTTGATAAGTGTAAGGTAATCTCCTTCACACGAAGGAGATCCAAGATTAAGTTTGGTTAAAATATCGATGATGTTACGTTGACTCGTGTTAAGGTAATTAAAGATTTGGGAGTCCTCTTGGACCAAAAACTGACGTTCAGTAAACACATCGAATATATAATTGCAAAAGCTTACTCAATGCTTGGCTTTGTTATGAGAACTTGTAAGCAATTTAAAAATATTAAAACTTTAAAAAATATATACTTTGCCTATGTCCGTTCTTACTTAGAATATGCTTCAGTTGTTTGGCATCCTTATCAAGACACATTTGTTGACAGAATTGAATCAATTCAGAAAAAAATTTTGATGTACGCACTGAGGCGGACGGTGAAGCGGGATGAAAACCACAAGCTTCCGCCATATATTGAGAGATGCGAATCGATCAATATCGAAACACTTGCCCGACGCAGAATCAACGCCTGCTCACTTTTCGTATCCGATCTGATGAATGGAACCATCGACGCACCTAAAATCAAAAGCAAGATCATGCGAAATTCCAGACCCACTTGTGCTGATTATTTTCTC
>CM055404.1:75526986-75549801 GCA_029228625.1 Pseudolycoriella hygida
CCGTGCGTTATAACGGCCAGCTATAATTCGCTACACGCTCATGATTGACTTTTATAAAGTTTTCATGTGATTTTTTGATTTCTTATTGACAACTAAATATAAAAGAGCGTTTCTATATATCAAGAAAAATATTCTTCCATCTAGTGACATTCTGTATGATTCTCTCAATCAATCCAGTGACGTTCTGTATAAGGAACTCTTTCTAGTGACATTCTGTATAAGGAAAATGCTTCTCTTAGTCAATCCCTTCTAGAAACATTCTGTAAGGAAAATTTTCCCCTTAGTCAAGTCTTCCTAGTGAGATTCTGTATATGGAAAATGTTCCTCTTACTCAACTCCTTCTAGTTACATTCTGTATAAGTAAAATTTGAGTGCGTGTCGCCTTGAAGCACTTCATATGAAATGTATTTTATGAAAATCGAAATCCAATGAAATGTGGTGAATTGAACATTATTGTATATAAGTGAGCAATGCTCAAACATTATAAACAAGTCTGTTTTCACGAATGTCAAAATTTGACTTCGAATTCGATTGCTTATATTATAAAAATTTTATTTCACCTAAAACCTCTTTTGGCACACGACATTAACCTATAATATAAATGATTACAATTATTTTTCATATTATTATTCGTTCATTTCTACTAAAAGTCACTAATAGTTACCATTAACGACGCGGGCGCTATTAACGACGCGGGCGTTATTAACGACGCGGGCGTTATTAACGACGCGGGCGCTATTAACGACGCGGGCGCTATTAACGACGCGGGCGTTATTAACGACGCGGGCGTTATTAACGACGCGGGCGTTATTAACGACGCGGGCGTTATTAACGACGCGGGCGTTATTAACGACGCGGGCGTTATTAACGACGCGGGCGTTATTAAAGACGCGGGCGTTATTAACGACGCGGGCGTTATTAACGACCCGGGCGTTATTAACGACCCGGGCGTTATTGACGACCCGGGCGTTATTAACTACCCGGGCTTTATTTGCGGCGGAGAAATGTTCTGCCACCAATTTAAAGAACATTTTGATTTCTGCAAGTGTTGGAAAAAAAATTCGAAAAGAAATCGAAAAATTGAATTATGAGCCATTCTAATGACCCCTACCTACTTGAAAGAAATGTTTACATGAATTAAAAAATTTTGAAAGACGGTTAAGTATCCTTAGTTACGTTCTGTCTATGGATCCTATAGTCCAGACCACTCACACGATCTTCAACAATTTCCATGATTTTTTGCATAGGTATCAACGGACAAGCAAAGGTAAGCTGTTGACCAATTTTTCGACCGTGTCTTAGAAGACTTGTGACCGATTTCGCTCATCTTCAAACTTCATCGATCCCCTTTCAGGGAGGAAAAAGATTTACAAGGTGGAAATTTGACTGGGTACAAATGTCGTGACAAATACGTGTGCTCTGTTTACTTCGTACAAGCCTAAAAACTCATGTCATGTAGTTGACTGTTTTTGATTTACAGACACACAAATAGCTAGATGTGAAGGGGTAATTACTACAAGCCAAGTGCCATTCAGTTATATGATGTTAAATTGACGTGACTACCCCTCGGTGTTTGATGTGTTTAGTACTCGAAATGAAATAAATAATTTAATGAAAATGAATTAATTTTATTAGCACCTGATTGTATTAAATTATTAAAAATATTTACTGATCTATCCCCTCCGAAAACATTTTTCAACCAAAAAAGTCGATCGGTTGGGAGTTTCACTCTACTTCGAATAATTCGAATATCTACCATATCTATACACAATACATACTCAACTTGTTGTGTATGCATTGAACCCAGCTGGGCCAACAGCTGGTTAGAAAATAAACTGGTAAAAATATAAGATGATCATTGTAATAAACCTATATTATATAATATTAAATAATTGGACATAAGTATTGAGTTTTCGACATTCGACGTGCTGTTCAGCCAAGGTCTTAATTCGGCGTGGTTTCATTGTTCTATTGAGGTTGCTGGTATTGGAAGGAAGATGTTGCAAAAATTATTGCCAAAGAAAACAAAATATTATCGGATCGGATTGTTGGTGGATTCAAGACTGAATTGGCGAAAACTCGAGACGATATGAAGAATCAATTCTAAACAGTTTTTTTCGAAATTGTTGAAAACAAGCAGGCGTCACAAAATACGCGCATTAAAAATCTGGAAGACTCACTAGCGCGCATGCAAAGGGTAACCGAGCTAGTTTTCTCCGGATTGCCTACTACAGAGAACGAGTCGTGCGTCAATATCTTTGCCAAAATTGCTTCCAACATAAATTGTATTGTGAATATCAACACAATTCAAGCGTTTCGGCTACGGAAGACGGCGCCAGTGAATCTTAAGAAGCGATTACGTTATGCTGACGCTAAAAATCCGACAATTATTTTGGTTAAATTGCCATCAACGGGCGAAAAGAATGACTTCTTTAACAAATATTTGACCTTTAAAATCCTCACTTTGGCATACCTTGGATTCGCAACGAAACAGCGTATTTTCGTCAAAGAAAATTTAACACCGCACAACTATAAAATATTCCAGGCCTGCGACAGTCAACCAATCATGGGCGGATATGGATTCAGAAACGGAAGTCACAGGGGCTAATTATCGTTATCAACCTAAATTTAACTCAATACACAGTCAGCTAATACATTAACAAAACAAAATAAATCACATCTAATTATTATGATCATATTTCTTTATCTCATTAATTAACACCATATTGACGCATCTTTTTCGATTAAATCAGTAAAAAACGAGACTTGACAGGCCAGTTTTAAATTATGCCATTTATTTAAATTTTCCGACCGGTTTCGAGAGTCACGCTCTCATCTTCAGGGTATGGTCAAGACTAAAAACATAAGGGTTTTACATAAACAAATTCCTTATCCTAAACACTATACAGAGGTTATATAAACAAAACATAAACAAAACACAGCTGATTTCTACATTCATGATAACAAATTACACTAGTGTGTGGTGCCTAATTCTATGCATAAATATGTGATGTGTTGTTTACCTGTGTGTCACACAGGTCGTCATGAAATCCATGCTCCTTGTTCAGGGTGTGTTAGTTTATTCACAATCATAGAATTCGTCGTTTTCATCGAGTAAATCTCTGTGTCGTTCAAGTCAATAATGTTTGTGTCTAAGGTTCTCTTTTTTCTGAATAATTTTAATAGAGGGGAGTTAACATTCCCGTTGTCGCCGTTTAATAAATTCATATGGGCATTTTTATGTATGTGAATCGCTTCATAAAATTCAATATTCCAGAGGCGTCGTACTTCTTGCACTAGTTTTAGGGTAGTGATGTCGATTTCATGTTTTGTGTCATAGATGTGTTTTCCCACTGCAGTCTTTCGTTTCCATTTTTCAGACATTACGTGTTCATTGAAACGTATGAACAGTTGGCGGATCGTCATCCCAAAATAATACCTCCCGCAAGTCTTACATTGTATTCTATATATCCCCAATTTCTGGATGTCTGGAGGGATATCTTTCAAAGAAACAAAAGCATTTTTCAACAACTTGTCATTTCTATGTATATGGATGTTGTACTCGTCATAAATCTTTTTTAACGGACCAGTGATTCGAGGGTAGTACGTGAAACTGACTCGTTTTGGTGGATAATCAGGAATAGTCGATTTGTAGAAAGTGGACACATTCTCTAACTCTTTCTTTTTTTTTGGTGTTTCTTGATGATTTGCATCACTGATTGCTCACTGTATCCATTCACCCTGCCAATTTCAATGATAGTGTCAGTCTCTTTCTTGAGTTTTTCTTCTGACAGCGGGAGACTAACCATGAAATGCGCCATTGAGTGATATGCTGCCATTTTGTGTTTAAAATCATGGTTGGAGTCAGATGTGATTAGCCTTTTAGTACTCGATGGTTTTCGGTACACGTCAATAGTTAGTGTGTTGTCAACAATCTCCACCATGGTGTTCAGGAACGGGAGTCGATTATCGTTTTGTCGCTCAATGGTAAACTTAACGGCGTCTTTTTCAATAGAGTTCATTTTACTTTCAAAAAGGTCTTTTACTGAGTTAAATTTCCTTTGATTCATTACGACAAAAATGTCATCTACGTAACGATAATAAATTCTTGGGAAATTTGGGTCATTTTCCAAAGACATCTCGAAGTCGCCCATGAACAGTTCTGCTATGAAACTTGACAAGGAGTTCCCAATGCTCGTCGTACCTTTGGTTTGTTTATAATAGGAACCTCTAAATTGGAAGAAGTTTTGTTTCATACACAGGTGGGCTAAATCCACGTACGCATCTACTAAGTCTTTATCTACTTCACACTTGGTCAACCATTCTTTTAGAAGTTTCATTGATTACGGGATCGGTATGCTCGGGTAAAGGGACGTGACATCGTATGATCCAATCTCTTCGTTACGGGACAATTTCAATCCATTAATTTTTTTGGCGAAATCCAAACCATTCAAGACTGACTTACTTTCAGGAGGGGGGAGAGAGTTGAAGATTGCAGTTAATTTTTTGGCAATTTTTTCCGACGGAGCATTTACGTTTGACGCCACAGGTCTACCTTTGTAGTCCCCATCTTCGTCTTTTTCTTTGTGGTGTTTTAGTAAGACGTATAGATACGGAACTTTCGGATTACTAGTCTTCCAAAATTTAAGCTCTTTTTCAGGGTCCCTACACAAAGTACTCCCATGCTTTTTCAACACTGTATCAATTTCATTTATCATACTGTGTAAAGGGTCAGAGAGCATTTTCTCGTACGGGCCATTGGCGATGGTCTTCAGTACTACACGTTCATAATACGAAGCATCCATTACCATTACGTTATTGCTTTTATCAGCTTTGGAGAGAACTAATTTTTTCTCTCTCAGCGATTTTATTACTCTTTGGATTTTTTTGGCGCTTTTATTGCGTTGGAAGGGTTTTTCTTTAACCAGTTCTCTTAGTAGTTTCAGGGCACTGCTTTCGATGTCATCTCTCACCTCTGCTGGACATTTACGGACGGACGACATTACATCAACACACAATTCTTCAATCGGTGGCTTTGTAGGTTTCAACGCAAAATTCAAACCTTTATTCAGCAATTTTACTTCGTCGTCATTTAATGCAATTGATGACAAATTTATCACATAGTCATTGAGGAAGATGGGAGAAAGTTTTTGTCGTTTGCTGTTGTTTAGGGCGGGACGATCACTTGCAACCCAATTTTTATATTTTCGGTTTTGTTTAATACGACTTACTGTTTTTTTGTGTTCCATGTTTTCTCTCATTGCGCGGTCATGTGACATCCATAATTCGAACTCCAAATTATTCATGTCCTTTATGATCGATAGGTGCTTTTCGTACGCAAGTCTTTCCCAAAAAACTAAATTCGACTGGAGTCTCGAGATTTCTAGGTTTAGCCAATGCCTCTTGGCATTTTTTACGACTTTGGTGGTTCTGTCGTTCTTGATGTTTATGACAACTTTTATAAACGACGGGTAGATCCCCTTCTTCTTGCATTTCTTTAAGAAGAATATCGTTTGCTTAGTGGTGTGTATCTTAGTTTTTAGTTTTCGATTAATAAATCTCACCAATTTTCATCACAAACTAACTTTCATTCCGAGACTAGTTTCACCTCGAAACTAAATTTAAGTTTTAGCCGCGTTACAGTTGACTCTCTCATTCTCATAGTAAGACAAAGTGCAGACCGGAGCATACAGGTAGGTCAATCGTGAATACATCAGCATCAGCCCTCACCCATCATTCATCATTTCATTGGTTCCGTCACGAAGTTGTCTCAACAATAATATGAAGCTAGTAATGAGGAATAATCTTGAGGGGCGGCTGGTCTACCAGCCTCGATTCAAAACATTGTTCTGAAGTCGGCATTTCCGGAAGGAAACTCATCTTTGAATGTGTGTCATTTGAACCCCAATGGACTGCGCTCCAAGTTGGACGAATTTCGGCACGTTGAGTTGACTCCCTTGAACTTTCACTGTATTGCGATTTCTGAGACGCATTTCAAGTCTCATACTTCCGACAAATCGGTCGAACTCAGTGGCTTCGTGCTGCATCGGAATGACAGGGAGTTGAGGCGGTATGGTGGCGTTGCTCTTTACGTCAGGAAAGGAATTGCTTCCAAAGTTGTTTCGAAATCGGTTAGTCGGCATGCTGGAATATATCTGTGTTGAATTGTGTGTTGCGTCGCACAAAGTGTTGTTCGTTGTCATGTACAAGCCGCCACGTGTGGACTATATTTATTTGTTTGAGGACGTGATTCAGAACATCGGCTCCGAGTACGCCGAAGTTATTGTTGCGGGCGATTTCAACGAAGACCTGATCGCTAGGTCACCAAAAACTATTAGATTTAGCAATGTAGCGAATGCTCTGTCTCTCGACTTTGTGTCAACGGAGCCTACTCACTTCTCCGCGACGACGTCCACTTGCATAGACCACTTCCTCGTGAACAGGATCAGTAAAGTTTCTCGGTTTTCCCAGATTAGTCACGGTGGAATATCTGCACACGATTTGATATGCATGTCCTTTGAATGTGACATGGCGTTTATGGGTGGTGAGTTGGTTTGGAAGCGGAATTTGCACAGAATTGACAGGGACAGGCTGATGGCGGATGCTATGGCAGTTGACTGGGCGGATGCTGTGCAGAGTATGGATGTCGACGGGGCGGTGGAATGTTTTAATCTTGAGGTCTTTCGGTTGATGAATCTGCATGCGCCGCTGGAGGCCATTAGTCCGATGGAGTTTTCGTCGCCGTGGTTCGACAGGGAAGTTAGTAAGGCGCTGGTAGATAGGGACCTCGCGTACTCGGAATGGAAGCGGCGTCGCACAGCCGAGAATTCCTCGCGTTTCAAGGTGCTTAGAAACAGAGCGGTTCAGTGTGCCAGTTTGGCTAAGCGTCGCTACTATGCGCGTAGGTTTGCGTCTGTGAAGCCAACCATGAAGCTCTGGAGGTGCATGTGGGGCTTGGGACTCACGTCTTCCTCGCATTCTGACGGTGGGTCGTTGCCAATCACGGTTGAAGAGTATAACGATTATTTCACTCGTGGAGTCTACTCGAGTTTTCCGGTGTTCATTAATCTTACCAGCACTCCTCAGCTCCCACGCTCTCATGCTGACGGGAAGTTGAGAGTTGAGAGTGGATGAGGGCAGACGTGTTTTTGATCGCTCCTCCAACACATTTACTTTTGGATATGAAAAAGTTTACAATCCGAAGAAATTATCCAACTCAAATAAGTTAATAAGGCAGACACCTATAATGGCAACAATATTTGAAACAAATGAAGTGAATTTGTCAACCTACAATCAGTGAGCATTAACAATTAAAAAATTAAGTGAATAGAACAAGACAATTGACGTTTAAAACATGGCGTACTCAGCGCATTGAAAAGTGACTTTTTTCTCCTCTCCTATTCCCTACTGAAATTTAATGGAAGTTTTCAAAAATTAGACACTGAAGGGCAGAGTTAGCAAGTCGAGCAATTTTCGTAAATAATAATATTGAAAAATACTAGTGATACATGAAAATAACTTTTCGCACGCATAACCAAATAAGAATCGTTATATGAACAATTCACAATTACTGGAATTCGGCTTGTGTGCATGTTGACCTTGTTAAATTATAATGTAGTAAGTGAGTTAAAGAGGTTGGAGAGAGAACTGGAGGTCATTCTGGTTCTTCGGAAATTTGAACTCATTTGATTCACTAAACATATAATCATCATGAACACTAATTCTTGTAACGAATGTAAAAAACCATTTAACAGACGTCTAAAAGGTGTAGCATGTTCCATATGCAGTCGCAATTATCACCTAACCTGCGGAAGGATTGACAGCAACCTTTTTCGTGCAATCGAAAGAGGTGATTCTGAGTGGAAATGCTCTATGTGCAAAATAAGCTCAACTCGACGGTCGATCGTACTCAATGGCCCGTCCAGTCAAAATTGCGATCATCATGCAGAACCATCTCCTACCAACGTAAACAAAAAGAAAGGTAAAGACAAATATGTTAATATTAATGGAAATTCTGATTCGCCTTCATTCGAAGAAGCGATCAGTTCTATTAACGAAAAACTGCACAGGCTAAACGAAGTTCAAATAGAGTATGGTAGCACTTTAAATTCAATAAGGGACGAACTTTCAACTTTTCAAGCACTCAACAGTACCGTTCAAAAGCAAGTAAAGCGTATAGCTTAAATGGAACATAATTCAAAATCTATGCACTCAGAAATACAGGCAATAAAGGAGCGGTTAAATAAAGTGGAAGGTAAAACAAATCAACCGGCCCTTCAAATCAATGGCATCCCTGTGCGCCCAAATGAAAATTTAGAAAATGTCTTAGTAAACATAACTAAGCTAATCGCCAAGGATCCCAAATCTTATGAATTTAAATCGATCATCAGGCTCAAAAATCGACACGAAAATTCGAAGACCCAAGTGAGCAACCCTGATCTACCACCGACAGAAACCCCTCCCGTTTGCACCATGCAACAAGTCGAGATAATATGCGTCCTCTAACTATTATAGCATCTTTTAAAACCAGAGATTCTATGAACAATTTCCTCAATGAATATAGGAAGAGAAAGACTATCTTCATCGACGAAATAGGATTTGAAAACGTAAATAATGAAAACAAAAAAAAAAAATTATATTTTTGAAAATTTAATACCACAATTAAGAAATTTATTTGCTAAAGCTAAACTATTTCAGAAAACCAATAATTATAAACACCTTTGGACAAAGAATGGAAAGAATTTATTAAGAAAAACTGACAGTTCAAAAATAATTCGCATATATAACAATAGGAATTTCGCAGATTTGGAGGGTGACGATTTCACTAATGATGGACTGAACGGTGCTGCTGACGACGACGAGTAGTGGTGAGTTGTTTGTGCTTCTATGTTTCAATCTACCGTAAGGCAATGACCTTCCTGAAAAAAATTCTAAACCCTTTTACCATGAATCAACACTTTGACGATGCAGAACACCTCTGTACATACTTCGCTAATAATTTTTCCTCGTTTCGCGGCATCAATATTTTACAAATAAATGCAAGAAGCATCAACAGCATCGGAAAATTTAATAAGCTAAAAACCCTTCTTAATGAAATCAAATTTAAATTAGATATTATAGCCGTTAGTGAAACCAAGCTAACGTACGAAATAGCTGGACTTAGAAACTTACCATCGTATACTCATTACCCTGCCTGCCTCAGTAAACCTGCCGGTGGATTGAGCTTATATATAAGATCCCACCTTAAGCATACGGTTACTGAGAAGATCGATTCAAAATTTTTCTCCGTATCAATTGACATACATATTAATGACTCACAAAAAATAATGCTCGTGGGATACTACCGCCCACCCTTAGACGATAATGTGACTCCATTCTTAAGGCACCTTCAGGGCTTGCTTGAAGAACACAACAACAAACTTTGCCTCATTCTCGGAAATAATAATATTAACCTACTGGAAAAACAAACGAAAACTACATGTACGTCCAAGGAACATAAATATGTTAACCTGATATCCTCGTTTTGTTGAATCTCGCATGAGATCAACGCCTTTATTTGAAATTTAGCACATTGCGACTATGACGCAATCTTATGTTCAACATTTAGACCTCAACGAATGAAACAAAGAGACGAGCTCGGCCGGCATAATTCAGTTCGCAAATGACCGTCGTACGATTCGCTTCGTTTTAATCGTTGCAGTCAAATCAAATTTGTTGCAGAATAAAGTTTATAAAGTTTTTGAATTCATCGTTTTGTCATTTGATTGCACGGTTCGGGAATTTGTGAGCTCAGTAAAATCTTGATATAGTTATCGAGAAATTTTACATGGCGCCCGGACAAAAGTTATAAAATAAAAAAGTTCATTGATCGAAATATAACGGGACATTTTTTTGGTGGAAGGTTAGAGTTACGAAAAGTGGTGCGGAATTGTGATCGAAAATTGAACGGTGCAAGTGAAGAACGGAATCAAAGGGAAAATAAAATTGAAAAGAAAAATTACCTCGTGGCAAGAATCATTAAGTCATACTATAGAGCAAAGTCATTACGTCGTTACAATAGAAATTGTTGGTTGGAGAAGGTTACGTCAAATTGTCGGTTGGAGAAGTGCATATAGAAATTGTCGGTTGGAGAAGTTCATATGGAAATTGTTGGTTGGAGAAATTCACGTAAAATTGTCGGTTGGAGAAGTTCAAGTCAAGTTGTCGGTTGGAGAAGTTCAAGTCAAGTTGTTGGTTGGAGAAGTTCACGTTAAATTGTCGGTTGGAGAAGTTCACATCGAGCTGTTGGTTGGAGAGGTTCACGTCGGCTTTCAAGAAATTTTTTGTCATCGAGTGTGGCGGATAAAAGGGAAACATCATTTGTTTAATTCATGCAAACAAAACGGTGTTTGGTTTGGTGGTTCAGTCATTCATTCGAACAATCAGTCGTTAATCCTAAAACAAATTTGGCTACAAAAAAAAGGGAAGTACGGTGAGTGATTTGTTCAATATATTCTTTCATTGGTCAGTTTCGGTGAAAGAAATTATCAATCAGTGCAATCGTTTGCTGTCAAAATTTATTTGAATTTTTTTTTTGCAACGATCGATGATATAACAATAAATATTTGAAAGTTGAGGAAATTATTTGTGGTAAATTATTTGTTGTTTTTTTTTTTTTTGAAAAATCGACTGCTATTCGAAAGGTGCAATCATTGCAATCGTTTGCTGTCAAAATTTATTTGAATTTTTTTTGCAACGATCGATGATATAACAATAAATATTTGAAAGTTGAGCAAATTATTTGTGGTAAATTATTTGTTGTTTTCTTTTTTTGAAAAATCGACTGCTATTCGAAAGGTGTTTGATAAGTCAAATAATAAATTCTCGAAGTTGAGAGTTGAAATTTAAATTTGCAATTTTTATTCGTCGCTTATTTATCGACGAATTTGTATTGTCTTTTTTTGCAAAATTTTTTTTTGATTCGAAATGGAGAAAGCCCTTAGTGAATTCAACGCGCTAGCGAAAACGTTTGAAAGGTTTGAAAGGAATTTAAAGAAAAAGGCGAAGGCGGCTAGGACGAAGGGTTATTTGCAGGGAAGAGTGACTGGTTTAGACGAATTGTGGAGTAGCTTGTCTGAAGTTGATGCAAGAATTGAGTCGCTTAAGACGAAGGATAACCAAGGCGAAAATTACTTTGAAGATGAGACGTTTGAAGCAATTGAAGAGAAGTATTATGACTTAAAGGGTGAAATTCAGCAGCAATTGGACGATTTGCAATCGACCGTCCGAGTAGATCAAAATGACAGTAGTCAGCAAAATCAGAAAATTGAACAGAAGGTAGATTCTAAGGTGAAGTTGCCCAAGATTGAGTTGCCAAAGTTTGAGGGGTCGTACCATACGTGGTTGTCGTTTAAGAGTAGGTTCACTGGTTTAATTCACGGAAACAAGACCATGAGCGATGTAGAAAAGTTCGAATATTTGATGTCGTGCGTGACAGACAAGGCGAAACAAGCGATTGAAAGGATTCAAATTACGGGTGAAAATTATAAGGTGGCTTGGGACAGGCTGAACGGAAAGTACGATAATAAACGAATATTACAGGATACTCAAATAGAAATGATCATCGACAGGAAAGAAATAGGGATCGAAACAGCTAAGGAGATAAGAGATTTGTTGGATGTAGTTCAAGAATCGTTGGAAGCGTTAAAAAATCTAGATGTGGATACAGGATCGTGGGATCCATTTTTAGTGGTGATAATAAAGAGAGAGCTAGCATTTAAAACGCGAGAAGAATGGGAAAAGGAACTCAAACCAACTGACGTCCCGACCCTGGAGCAGTTGATCGAGTTTTTGGAAGCAAGATACAGAACGGTAGAGAGTCTAGAGCTAGTGGGAGGGCCTACATCGGAAACAGGAAGCAGGAAGCAGCAGGATAGTAGATTCAAATCGAATGCTCGTACAAAGTGCCCAGCGTGTAACAATGCTCCCCATTCTCTTATAAAATGTGAAAAATTCGTGAAAATGCCGGTTAGTAATCGCAATGCATTCGTCAACGCGCAAGGGTTATGTAGAAATTGTTTAGCAGTCGGCCATCTCGTTAAAGACTGCAATAGCAATAAAAGGTGTTTCAAATGCAATCGTAGTCATCATACGTTGCTTCACAGGAATGAGTTTCAACAGGGAACGTCACAAGAACCGAATCACACGAGGCAAAGTTTTTTAACGTGCAATCGACCCAACTCACAGCAGCAACAGAATGATCAATCGAAATTTAACCCTAGTTATCAGTCTAATAGTAGAAATTATTGTCGGTCAGGGGCAGCCATCGCTCATGACGGCGCAGCCCAAAATTCGCAACAAAGTTCTCAAGTTCAGCAAAATCAGCAGCATAAATCGGCGCTAAATACTCAACAGCTATCAACATCACAGGGAAATTTGCAAAGCAAACGAAACTTGACAACGGTTGCGGACTCAAAAAATAGTTCGAGATAAAGGCGAAGGGACAAGGTAACTTTATTCCCCACGGCTATCATTAAAGTGAAATCGAAAGGCGGTACTATATACAATTTGAGGGCGTTGTTAGATCAGTGCTCGGATGACGTGTACATGAAAAAATCCGTGGCAACAATGTTGGGTCTAGAGGTACAGTCAGTTGAGTCGTTCGAGGTTACGGGACTGGAAGAAGTTGTTACAAGTCGAGTAGATAAGGCAACAAAAGTAGAAATCGTCATCGATGACATGGTGCTAGAACTGGAAGCGAACATCGTTCCGACGTTAATTGGGATTCAACCGAATGGAATCGCGCAATGGCCAAAAAATTTATTCAAAAATCTCAAGCTGGCAGATCCAGATCCTGCAACTCCAAATAACATCGATATCATGCTGGGAACGAAAGAGTACGTGGAACTGGTGATCGATGGAGTATTGAAGGGGAGTGGATACTTGGCCCAGAATACGAAAATAGGATGGATGATTTCCGGAGTTGACCAGAAAGAGTCTGCAAGCCCTGAGCCGAGGAGAACGCTCTTATGCAGGAGCACACGAACGGAAGACAAGGTGGATGGGATGTTGAAAAAATTCTGGGAAATGGAGGAAGCACCGAAGAAAAAACAAATGTTTACAATGGAAGAAAGGGAGTGCGAGAAAGTTTTTAAGGATTCGTACAGGAGACTACAAAACGGTCGACCACAAGTAAAGTTGCCATTTAAAGAAAATCCAGGTGAAACGTTGGGCGAGTCGCGAAGCCAGGCCGTAGCTAGATGGTTGTCAATGGAGAAAAAACTCGAAAAGGATGAAAAGTTGAAGCAAGAATATATGGCAGCAATTCAAGAGTACTTAGATTTGGGGCACATGGAGCGAGTTAAAACAACAGAAAGGCAACTCCGACGGTTGCAAAGTGATGGAAGTACCAGATACGATTGTTACTACATACCTCACCATGCGGTAATCAAGGAGGACAGTAAGACGACAAAAACTCGAATTGTGTTCGATGCGTCAGCGAAAACAACATCAGGCAAATCCTTAAATGAAATCTTAATGATTGGACCAACCATTCAAGAAAGTTTAATCTTTCGACTCCTGAAGTGGAGGATTCACAAATTCGTTCTGAGAGGCGACATCACCAAAATGTATCGTCAGGTCAAGGTTTATGACGAGGACGTCAATTTCCAACGAATGGTATTCAGGTTCGACAAACGAGATCAGATCGAAGACTTCGGTCTTAACACATTAACCTTCGGAACTGCAAGCGCGGCATACATGGCTACGAGAACTCTGCAGGAAATAGCGGTCGACGGAAGCCAAGAATACCCAATCGGGCCAAAAATAGTCCGGAATGATTTTCGTGTAGACGATTTATTAACTGGCGCAGATACTGTAGAAATGGTAAAAACAATTTGGAAGGAAGTCAAGGATATGTTACTAAAGGCAAAATTTCCCATGCGAAAATGGACCAGCAACAGCAAAGAAATTCTTCAAATAATTCCAGAAGAAGAACGAGAATTTCAATGCTCAGAAATTACGATCGAAGATACGCTCAAAACGCTTGGAGTCGGATGGTCGCCCACAGAAGACTATTTTTTCTTTAAAGCTCCAGAATACGATGTCAGTGAGAAGTTAACAAAACGAAATTTTTTGTCTCAGGCGGCAAGGTTATTTGATCCGCTTGGCTGGCTAGGACCAGTTGTAATGCAGCCAAAAATAATGTTCCAGAAAATGTGGAAAGAGAAATTGAAATGGGATGATGTAATTACGAAAGAGTTGGCTGGAGAATGGATTAAGTTTCGAGATGAGCTGAAAACGATAGAACTAATTAAGGTCCCCAGATGGTTTGGTGGGTCAAAAGGTTGCAAAATGGAAATTCATGGATTCAGTGACGCCTCTGAATTGGGATTCGGGGCAGTCATGTATGTGAAAACGATAAACGAAGTAGGGAACGTGAAGGTTGAATTAGCGTTAGCGAAAAACAGGGTGGCCCCTATGTACAAAAGGTGCACCTGCCACGGCTGGAATTATGTGGAACGGTTCTGCTCGCAAACTTAATCGATAGTATAAAACCTGAATTAAAAGTAGACAAAATTTACTGTTGGACGGACTCGTCGATTACACTTGATTGGATAAGCTCAACGGCGGACCGACACAAAACTTTCGTCGCAAACCGAATAGCAGAGATTCAGGAATCAACGGATGCAGAGCAATGGCGACACGTGGATGGGAAACAAAACCCAGCTGACTGTCTGTCTAGGGGAATGAGTCCGAGTGAATTAGTCAAACATGAGTTGTGGTGGAATGGCCCGTGGTGGCTGAAGTTACCGAAAGAAAAATGGCCCAAAAATCCCAACGTAAAAATACCTGAAGATCAACTTGAATTGAGAGGCAAAAGAGTATTTTTTACAAGTAAAGTGCAAACGAACGAAGTGGTTCAGGGACTATGGAAAAGGTATTCGTCATTTGAAAAGCTAGTGAGAATTGCGGCTCGAATAAGAACATTGAAAAACAAACGCAAGCGAAAGTATTTGACGGTAAGTGAGATTGAAAGCGAAATATTATGGTGGATCAAATTGCAACAGGAAGAATCGTTCAAAGAAGAGATTATAGCCTTAAAAGATTCAAAGCCCATTAGCTCGGAAAGCAAATTGTTACAATTATCACCGTTCCTAGATGCAGAGGGAATCTTGAGAGTGGGAGGTCGATTGAAAGAGGCATTAGTAGATTACGACTGTAAACACCAAATTATTGTACCAAAAAATTCAATTCTGTCATATCTCATAATAAACGATGCTCACGATATCACCAAGCATGGGGGAACCCAGCTAACGATGACACGCACTCGGGCTCAATATTGGATAATTGATACGAGGAAGGCGGTAAGGAATCAGATCCACAAGTGTGTAACATGTCATCGTTATTCGCAAAAAATGCAGCAACAATTCATGGGAGCGCTACCGAAGCCAAGAGTGAATATGAGCAGAGCGTTCTTACACACGGGGGTAGATTACGCGGGCCCCGTTCAGGTGTTAACAAGGAGGAAGGCGGGAAGGCGTGAAGTCACGAAGGGGTGGGTAGCGTTGTTCGTGTGTATGTGTACTAAGGCCATTCATTTGGAGTTAGTTAGCAAGTTGACGGCGACCGAATTTTTAGCAGCATTTACAAGATTCCGTGGTAGGAGAGGATTACCGTCAGATGTATACTCTGACAACTCTCTGACATTTGTGGGAGCGAATAATGAAATGTATGAGGATGTAAAGCTTATCAAACAAACGCTAGAACCAGGGTTAGCAGACGTCGTTCTCAAAGATAAGGTCCAATGGCACTTCATCCCGCCGCATGCACCTCATTGGGGTGGGATTTGGTAGGCTGGCGTGAAATCGATGAAGCATCACGTGCGTAGAGTGATAGGAGAATCAGTTCACACATTCGAAGAGATTACGACAATGTTGGTAGAGGTCGAAGCAGTTTTAAATTCACGTCCACTGTGTCCAGTCACTAACGACCCGGATGATCTGTCAGTGCTGACTCCGGGCCATTTTTTGATAGGGGATTCATTGTTAGCTCCTCCCAGGCCCAGTCTATTGGAGCTAAGCCCCAATAGACTTGGAATATATAGGCAGATGTCGCAACGGGTCGAACACTTCGCGAAACGCTGGAAGAAAGAATATTTGTCAACCCTACAACATAGGCGAAAATGGATGAGGCAATGTGACAACGTAGAAGTGGGAGATTTGGTGATTATTAAAGATGATGATTATTCACCAGGGCAATGGAAAATGGGGCGGGTTACGGAAGTTTTCCCCGATTCAGAAGGCTTAGTCAGGAGAGTTATGGTTCGCACGAAGACTTCGGAGTTAATGAGACCGATTCATAAAATAAGTATCCTTCCGATTGATAAGTCCTTAGAGCGAGACGTAGTAAACCCACCGCCACTCAACCCTAGCAACTAGCCTTTCGTCCACAAGCTTCGTCAGGCAATCGTGGAGTCAAGGGTTTCGTTCATTTCTGCAATCATTATGTTGGTGCATTTTTTTGTTGGTCATAATTGATCTAATTGTTTTTCTCAAACATCTTTGAATTTCTAGTCGGTTATGTTACGTCATTTTCTTTGTTGTTAAAATAGAATTTGCGTAAAATGAACAAATCACTTGCGGTATTCCTTTTTTATTTTAGGATACATTTGTTCGAGTGAAAGCGAGCGGGAAGTGCCTTAAATCTCCCGTACCAATTTGAACGGAAGAGTGATAGTCCAGAGGAAATGCCGTAGCACTCATCAACAAACGTCAAACATTCATCGATAATACTTTACGTTCGTCGTGGCTAGTTAATTGTACAAGAATTCATCATGCAGATTGTAAGGCGTTTTTATGTTTCAATTTTTTTTGTGGTTTCCCGAGTGTTGAATCTCGCATGAGATCAACGCCTTTATTTGAAATTTAGCACATTGCGACTAGGACGCAATCTTATATTCAACATTTAGACCTCAACGAATGAAACGAAGAGACGAGCTCGGCCGGCATAATTCAGTTCGCAAATGACCGTCGTACGATTCGCTTCGTTTCAATCGTTGCAGTCAAATCAAATTTGTTGCAGAATAAAGTTTATAAAGTTTTTGAATTCATCGTTTTGCCATTTGATTGCACGGTTCGGGAATTTCAGTAAAATCTTGATATAGTTATCGAGAAATTTTACACGTTTGATTTCAAAATGGCTAATAACCAAGTCACTAGGCTCATAAGCGGAACTTTACTTTACTTCACGTTTTATGTAACTTTGATGACAATCAAACAACGTACTGTAATACCGTAAAGGTTGATGATTGCCTCAGCGACCATTCTGAGGTTTTTGCGCACATTGACGTCAAAATAAAAAAGAAGCCTAAATCTATTCTAAAAGTGTCTACTAACTACGACGAAATCAGGCGAGATCTTGCAAAAAAGCTCGCTGAATTCCCAACACACACCTACAATGATCCGAATATCTTCCTAAATGATTTTGTTGAAACTTTCGAAGAGTGCTACAACGGATACACCACAGAAGAGACAATCCGTTATGAACACAAAACTGAGCTCTTCCCGTATATGAATACTCACCTACTTGGTATGATAAAAAAGGGGAAGAACTTGTATTCTAAATTCAAAAAACATAGGCACAATAATGATCCCACAACTAAAAACAAGTTAAAATGCTTTGACTCAGAAATAAATGATCTCCATACATTCTATGGTAGCAAATATTATGAAAAAATGTTTAGTGACACGAGTAGCAAAAAAAATACCTGGAGGAACATCAACAAGGTCCTAGGTAGGGTTCAACACAAAAAAGAGCCAATTGAAAAATTAATCTATAACGGTGAATCCATCACAGAAAATCTACGAATAGCTTCAACTTTCAATAATTTTTTCGCGGAAATCTGCCACACAATAGCTGAAAATATCACAAAAACCAATAACATTAATGAATTTGGAACCCTACAAAGCAACCCCAAAAGTATATTTCTAGAACCATCAACAGACAATGAAATTCTTAATTCCTTGCTTAGTCTAGACGTCAATAAGAGTGCTGGCTATGATGAAATACCCGCTGTTAGTCTTAGGACTTGTGCACCTGAAATAGCGCCGATGTTATCATGCATCGTCAATCTGACGATCTCCACTGGCAAATACCCTGAAATCCTTAAGACTGTGAGGATAACCCCAATCCACAAGTCCGAAACTAAAACAGATCCATCTAACTACAGACCAATCTCTGTCCTACCCACAATAAACAAAATCTTTGAACTGGTCCTACACAGACGATTAATGTCCTTCCTCAGAGCATGCGACTTTCTATACCAAAAACAATTCGGATTTAGAACGAAATCGGGAACCCACACGGCAACTTATGAACTTTTGAATAAATTACTGTCAGATATTGATAGCGGCAAAGTTGCTAGTGCAATATTCCTGGATCTTAAAAAAGCGTTTGACTGTGTCGATCACAAAATTCTAATAAAGAAACTAGAATGTGCGGGAATTCGCGGACTTGCACTGGATCTATTCAAAAACTACCTTAATAACCGCAAACAGTGCGTCATGGTTTGTGAACAGCAGAGCTCATTCGTTGATATGAGTATTGGTGTACCCCAGGGGAGCGTACTTGGCCCGCTACTATTTCTTATTTACATCAATGATATCCATAAACTGCAATTAAAAGGGGAAATACTCTTATTAGCAGACGACACTGGGGACACTGTTCAAATATTTCCTATGAGCAAAACGTATTGGACATTAACCATGACTTGAAAATACTTCAGGAATTCCTCGAGATAAACAAATTGACACTAAACGCTTCCAAAACAAAGGTTATGCACTTTCGCAGAAAAGCTAAAGGCACGGTGATTGTTCCACCGGTTGTCCTAAATGGCCAAGAGATAGAGATAGTTACCACGTATAAATACCTAGGTCTTCTGCTGGATGAAGACCTGAAATGGAAAGCTCACATCACAAAACTGTGCAATAACCTCGCATCCATAAGCGGTGTGCTAAATAAAATAAAGCGAGTTCTCCCGAAGTCAGTTTTAATGAAAATATATTTTGCACTAGCACACTCTCTCCTAGTATATCTTACCGGTATGTGGGGAAACGCCAATAAGAAATGTATCAAACAGCTACAGAACATGCAAAAGAGATGTCTGAAACACGCATGTAAACTACGCCAGCGTCACTCTACTGTGGATCTATTTAATGGTCACTGTCCCGGTGTTCTAAACGTCAACAGCCTCTACAAAATAAGCATCTGTTCTTACGTTCACATGAGATACACGGGCAAGTCCATAACACAATACCATTCAGGAAAACAATGCACAATCACTATACTAGAAATCGGAAATTATTATATCGTAGTGCTTCGCGCACAAAGCTAGGGGAAGGAGCACTACTAAAATCGGTTGTGACTTGTATAACTCAGTCCCGACAGAGATAGCTCTTGCAAGCGCATCTAGTTTTAAGTATAAGCTAAAAAAATGGCTATCTAAAAATCAGTACCCATATTAAAAACTCTTCTCAAGTCACCATTGGGTGATACCGTCTTATATAAGTGTATTCATGGTAAAATGGCTCTATTTCTATCGTGATTTATTCACAGAACTATTCTATTGGGGTAGAGAGAGACACTGGAAGCATGATCGCGCTCCCACTGCTCGTTCTCGTCGGTAGTGCCTGACAGTCCTTCAACATCACCAGTCCCCAAAACTGAAAACTGTTACTATTTTTCTTTCTTTTTCAAACGCGTCTGCTTTTTCTTTTTCCTTCTTCCACGATTATCCCGGCAACGATGGAGGGAGGGGAGGAAAGAAAGAAATACAAGACACAAAAAAAAAGATCATCTTTCCATTCTTTTCCATTAATTAAATAAACTAATTAAATTTAATTGAATTAATCAAATTAAAAAAATAAATAAATAAACAAATTAAGTAAATAAATAATATAAAATACAATTAATTATATCAGAGAATCAAACATATTAAATAATAATAAAAAAAAAATCCTAGCTATAAGATTATCATATACTTATTTTTCATTAATGTTTTTTAATTGTGCAATGCACGCTGAAACTTAAATTATGTATTCAAACATGTAAAATTTTCAAACTTCAAAAAATAATAAAATGCATTCATTCATTCATTCATTCAAGATGAGGGAATTTGCGTTTAGAGTCGTCTTATCCGAAGCAATGGAAAAGAATACTAGAAATCGTGACATTGGTGATTATCGGCCCATTAGCATGTTGCCAGCGATATCGAAGGCGCTTAAAAGGTTGATGAAGAGGCAGATGACTGGACACTTCGATGAGTTTCGTCTTCTCCACCGCTTTCAGTCAGGGTTTCGTTCGAACCACGGGACAGTCACAGCTCTGTTGAAAGTGACCCACGATATTCGTATGAACTGTGGTCTGGCCTCGGTCTTGTTGCTGCTCGACTTTTCGAAGGCCTTCGATACGGTTAGGCACAATTTGCTTCTGGATAAGCTAGCTTCAAGCTTTCGATTCTCTGCTTCCGCTGTCAGAATGATGAGGAGCTACCTTGCGGGCAGGAGGCTGAAGGTGGTGTCCGGGGGATGCCAGTCGGGATTTCTTGATGTTGTGGCGGGCTTGCCACAAGGCTCGGTGCTTGGTTCGTTTTTGTTCTCAGCTTTCATTAATGATCTACCGAGTGTTATCAAACATTCTCAGATCCATCTATTCGCAGATGATGTTCAACTGTATATGGACATTCGGAAAGATCATTTTCGGGAAGACATGGGTAAGCTGTCGCGAGATCTTGATTCGGTCTCCTTTTGGGCCGGAGCAAACGGTCTCTTGCTTAACGCGCGGAAAACGATGGCAGTTAGGTTCTCGACTACCAGATGGCCGGCTGATTTCCCAGAGCAACGGCTTAATGGGGTCACGATCATGTATTCGGACGTAGCAGTTGAACTGGCGATCGCATGCCCGGTATGTTTCTGCGAAAGTCTTTTTCGGGCTGTGTTGCTTGTGGCCGCACACGAGGTACCTTCCTCGAGCTACGAAGCTTCTGCTAGTGAAATCGCTTTTGTTGCCTCACTTTAGCTATTGCTCGCAGGTTTTGGGCAGGCTTCAGGCGTCGGTGAAAGTGATCTTAATGAAGGCATTCAAAGCATGTGTGAGGTTCGTTTGCGGCCTTGGACGCTACAAATCCACTGCAGGGGACATAGGCGTTTTGCTTGGGTGTGACCTCTTCAGCTACTTCAACCACTTGTCTTGCGTGCTGCTACATAAGACAGTTCTGACGAAAGAGCCTGGGTACATCTCCGATTTTTTAACTCCTGCGTTTAATGACAGAACGTTCAACATGCTTCTTCCGAGGGTGGGGTCAGATATTTTGTCAAGGTCGTTTTTTGTCAGTGGGGTCTCTCTTTATAACTCGTTACCTCCCTTGATTAAGAGGAAAAGTTCGTTAAGTGGCTTCAAAATTGCGTGTAAAGACTTCTTTAGTGTCTAAGGACTCCTTTGACTCATCTTTCACTTCATAGAATTGTTGCTGGCTCACGATAACCTACCTGTGTCTCTGATCTTACCTTTAAGCAACTACTTCCATTTTAGGTACTTATACTTTTAACCATTATATTGTCTCTCGTAGCTCATTTTTATATGTATGAAATTGAAATGATCTGCAACTGACTATGCTCGTCTTATTTTTATTGTTAACGCGTTGCTTGTACGGTTATTATATGTAATTTAAAAGTTGAAAAGCAACATATAGTGTCAATAAAGAATTCATTCTTAAAAAAAAAAAAAACGTCGATACAGCCAAGATGTTATATTCACCCATAGTCCGTTCGCATCTAGAATTTGCCAGTACGATTTGGTCACCGCACACCGCACCACTCGGTTTACATCCAATCCATAGACAGTTTTATATGCAAACCGTGATCATCGAGTCCAAGGCGACGCTAGTCCACATCGTATTCATCCATATGCTGAAAGATATGAAGAACTTCAGCTCGTTTCACTTTTGAGACGTCGGACCGATGCAGCGATATTTTTCATTCATGATGTTCTCACAGGGAAACTAAACTGTCAGTTTATCCGTAATAAACTCATATTGAACGATGGATTCTACGTAGATCTTCACTGATTAGAATTACTGGTAGTGCCCACGAGTATTCACAATTCTCACCACTAAACTTCGCATGTCGACTATTTAATATTGCTGCCAACCACATCGATCCGACCCTTCCGTCACGTGAATTCAGAAGAGAAGTCCACAAGCTTGATGACTCGGTGTTCGGTACCTTCGACCTTGTTGGAAGATATGTTTGTTTTGGTGCTTTCTTTTCACAAATTACTAATTATAAAAGTCAAAACTTTGTCTATTTGTCTGTCTGTCTGTCTGTAAACTGTCGGTCACAAATTTCCAGCGTGAACCAACATACGTCCGACCTGCTTGAAGAGTTCCGAGGAACTGAAGCAAAGTGTCGTTTTGCATTGCCTTATCATTCAAGAAAAGGGAATGCAAAAGAAGGTTCGAATGTGAACCAACATACGTCCGACCTGCTTGACGAGTCCAAAGGGACTGAATTAAAATGCGGTTTTGCATTGCCTTTTATAGCAAAAAACCATTATGCTACCTAGATTTCAATTGAAATTTTGTCTTGATGTAATTTAAAAATTTTTTTTTGTTTTTTTGGACAGTTGGTTTCTTCGGGAAAGTTGTTGATATTGATGAGTAGAATCTTTATGAATCCTAAGAAAATGGCTGCCAGCTGTAAAAGTGACGCCATCTTGGATTTTTTGCTATCTTCTGAAATAGAATAGTTACACGTTTGGTTTCTTCGGGAAAGTTGTTGA
>CM055404.1:75550301-75578964 GCA_029228625.1 Pseudolycoriella hygida
CTCACATAATTGGATTTGATTTTTTCTTATCTATGTCGCTTTTTGATTTTTTGCTTTTTGATTTGGACATTTGTACAGATACGCTTAATTTATTGTATTGTAACGTTTTGATGGTTTTTTAACGAGGTCTATGACAGCAGTCATAGACACTCTTTTTCCATGTCATCTAGAAGATAGAAGACAATAAAATGCAATTCATCATCACATCAGTTGTGCTCTGGATAAAAAAATGGTAGCTGTTTTACTCCTACTGCACTTTTCGAAGGCGTTTGACTCGGTCTGTTGTGCTCGAAACTAATGGCGGAATTTCATTTCGATGTTTCAGCAATCGGAAGCAAGCAGTGGAAATAAACGGCGCTCTATCAAACTTTTTTTGCCCGCGCTGAAAAGTGTTCCTCAAGGATCGGTCTTGGGTCCGTATATAATCTTTGGCTAAAACCATTTTTGGTGAATGCGCTGTCCGGCCCGAATGTAAAAATAAAAATACGCAACGTTTTTATGATAATGCCACACACAATGTGGTTGCTTTATTGGCAATGGTACAATGGTGTGGTTTTTGTTCAATGTGGTGTTGGTTGACGATGCGCGTGCGATTCGTTGGGCGGCCGGTAGCGAACTGATGGTTCCCAGTTAATCGTTCGCGTTCGTCTTCCGTTCCAATTTGTGTGTTTACTATGTCGATCGCCGGATTCGTTCTCTTTTTACGTCAGAGACGTAACAGTCCGCTTTTATTTTGTATGTTTTTCAACGACTTACCGAATTCGGATAAATACATGTTCACTCATCTAGCGCAGAGAATTTTTATAAGGCTAAGGAGTTTATGGCCACTGGCTAGGTCTACACCGCTAAGCACGCGCCGAATGTTGGCTAGGTCTCTACTTCTACCTCATATTGACTACTGCAGTGTGGTATTCTACTATGGCATTGACTCGGGATCAATGAATATCCTCACCAAATCGGTAAAGTCGTCTATGGCCTCGGTAGATATAAGAGCACCGAATCTTATTTGCAACGTTTTCTGGGGTGCTCTTTGGATACATACCTGAAGGTCTGGTCAATGAGCTTTTCGCACAAACTCGGTGTGAGCGGTCATCCAAGACACCTAAAAGAGCTACTCTACACTGGTCGATCTATCAGAACGGCACAACTAGTGATTCCGCGCTTCAATTTTGACTTGCGTAAGGATACACTATTCATGCAAGGACTAATCGATTGGAACTCGTTGCCACCGAAGACCAGAATGTTGACGTCATTGAATCTCGCGACAATCTGTAATAATTCATGTGACTATTGATGTGTATAGGCAATGACATTAGTTTGATATTAAATGTATAACTGCTGGAGTACTCTAAGATATTCTATGATTTTAGACTTTCGTTAGATTAAATACATGGGCGCTATTCAAGTGCAGTTCAAGTGAAGTTCTGTATGATATTTAATGAGATTAATGAACAGTTGTGGGATTTAAGAATCTAAGATTTGTAAAATGTAAAAATTTCAAGCTTTGGTTTAAGTTCAGTTTAAGTCTATTTCCTAGTCTCTCTCCTGTTTTTATATATGTTGTTTGTAAAAGCCGATATTATGCGCAATTTTATTGTTATAAGAAATTCCGTTGCATGATTGGAATGAATAAATGAATTTGAATTTGAATATGTGATAATTTGATACGACAAGAAGCGACCAACACCTTAGGATATCAGAGCCCTACACGCAAAGAAAAGTTATGATTGCGGCATTTATAACGACACTATAATATAATTTATCGCATAGGGACTAGGTAAGTGGTCAAAACTAGTAACATTTTTATTGGTGTAAATCGGTCTTACATGGAGGACTGCCGAGGTGTTCAGTAATTTTCATTACTGAACGGTTGGGTGTTCAATCATGAAAACTACTGAACTGTTGGGTGTTCAATTATGAAAATTACTGAACGGTTGAGCGTTTCATCATGAAATGTACTTAGCACCTTATAAAAAAATTTTCGAACACGGGGATCGAACTCGGGTCCTACGCATGATGAGCGAGCGCTCTACGTAGTAGCTGTTTAAGTCATACGTACCGTATCGTTGAAACTCTTAATTATTATCAACGATCTTATTTATTAAAAAAAAGTTCACACACCGGGATTCGATACCCGGTCATCCGCACGACAGTCAAGCACTCTACCACTGCGCCACTTCGCTATTTCATGTTGGTACGCAAATGATACATGTAATCATTGAACGGGTATATATGCGCATTTGCAGTGGAACAAAGACCATGCTTGCTGTTATTAAACGAAAAGTAGAGATGAGTGTATATGCCGATATTTATAATGATACACTGTTGTTAAAGGATGAGACCACATACATGAACCTGTGGTCATACGATATATTTGATAAAATTTTATTGGTTCATTATTGTACAAATAGAACAAGTAAATGACGGGATGCAACATAAACATTTACAATGTAAAGAAGTAAAAAAGAAAATTGTTACAGACAAAACTCGATTTCATAACAAATAAAAAATCGTTACAGAATAAAACTCGATTTCAAAATAATAATAAAATTATTTTGTTTTGAACTTAAAGAAAATCTGCAACAATAACTGATGAACGCAATTTTATTGCCAACATTCAAATGATCCCGTGGTTCAGTGGTACAATACTCGTCTCATACGTGAGGTGTCCCCGGTTCGATCCCAACTATTGACAAATTTTTATAAAAAAAACCGACATGTATAAACTTTCCTCGTTCCCTATGCGATAAAATATACTGCAGAACATACTATGTGAGTAAGCCATTACTGAACGGGCTGATGTTCGCACGCGGTGAAACACTTGTGCGATTAATCCACTCGCTTCGCTCGTTCCTCAAACCTTCGCACTTGTGTTTCACCTTGTGCGAACATCAGCCCGTTCAGTAATGGCTTACTTACATAGCATGTGCTGTAATATACTATTGTAATCGTATGAAATGTAAAATTAAAAATTATATTCGCTGTCAATATAGAATTGTAACATGACTGAATCTATATTGGGTGGAATTATAATTGTGATTGTGAATTGTCAAAAGTGATGTATGATTTAGTAAAACGATTAGTATATGGAACACGGAAAACTTACGTGACGAGTGGTTAAAGGGTGCCATTTTACCTGTACACAAAAAAGGCGATAAAACCAAATGCGAAAACTACCGTCGAATTGCCTTGCTGAACACGACTTACAAAGTTTTTGCTCGAGTACTATTTCAAAGACTAAATCCGCAGGCTGAGTACCATCTACCAAGCGTATGGAATTGTATGAGGCGATGAAGGAGCTGGGCTTTGAAACAAAGTATATTTGCCTTGTGAAAGCGACATTGGATGGCACCAGATGTCATGTCAAGGTGCAAAACGACATGTCAGATGTGTCTGCTGTTAAAGAAGGGTTGAAGCAGGGAAACGCGCTATCCTGCTTACTCTTTAACTTGGCTTTGGAAATCGCAATGAGACGTGCTGGTATCCAAACCAACAAACCGCTGGGAACTGCGGTAAATTGCCCAAAAGAGGAATAATTCAGGAACATAAAAAAGTGCCCTAAAGTGTTTTACTAACTCAAGAGAAGAAGTCGATTTTTGTGTAAAATGCAGAGAAATTAGAAAAACATTCAATAAAAATTTTGTTAATTAATTTCAGTTGGGAAATTCGTTTATTTTTGAATTTTCGATTTTTCACAAGCAAAAATAAAACTTCTATGACGATGTTGATGTATCTAATGATTGCCAGTTTATAAAAACTAATTTTGAAGAATGAAAAAATGTTGGGCCACGCTGGCTATATGTCGTAATTGAATATTTCTTGAACACACTTCTCCATCGAAAAATATCTCACTGCCACGTTTACAAATAAAACCTTTCGTAATTGCAAATGAATGAAAACGATCCAGTTACACATCAAAATACACAGCGCAAATGTGTGCGTACAATTAAACATTCAATGTATTCGTGGACATTTTCATACGCATAGTTTAGTTTTGCGTGCATGACCACAAATTTTCAAAATAAAATAGCAACATAAATATTCGTCGTAGCGTATTCAAATTAGGGAAGACCTAAAGCACTCGATGATCTTCCCCGGTCTTCCCCAAAAATTTTCAAAATAAAATAGCAACATAAATATTCGTCGTAGCGTATTCAAATTAGGGAAGACCTAAAGCACTCGATGATCTTCCCCGGTCTTCCCCAAAAAACAATTGAAAATTATTTATTTTAATACTAAAATAACGCCGGGAACACTCCAGACATCTTCATGGCTGTAATTTACCAAAAATAAATAAAATTTATCGTGCTGAGTTGTTACACTTACGCTATTGTGTTAGAATTTTAAAATCACAAACTTAACAAACAATTTGACTAGAATTTCTTCCTTTAATATTGCACTTGTTGATTTGTTAATGTTTTGTTATTTTTGTGAGAATTTTTATGTGTCATCTGTCACCTGTAATTCACTAGGTTCTAAACGGTCTGACGAAGGATGACTTCTTGCATTTGATGGATCCAGCCGGCCAGTGTTAACAGATTTTAATTTCCGATATTTATTACCAAACTTGGTGTTTTTAATCAAGTTGTAGAAGACGGGAGAAATATGCTTAGCGTCTTTTTTGAAATTAACTGTTCATGAAGAATGATTTGATTCGCCTCATGAATCTTAAGGAGGCCTCTGGTTCGAACTTTTTTGAGTACCGAACCGCCCTCAAAGTCGAAAACGTGTCCGGTTTTAACCACATGGGCCACTAGAGCCGTTTTGTTCGGTTTCTTCAATCGATTTCTGACATCTGTGGCATGTTGGGAACATGTTTCGCATAATAAGCGAGATGTCTCGCCCACGTACCAACGGTTGCAGTGCTGGCAAACGACCTTGTAAACCACACAAGAGTTTTGTCCGGTTTCCAATTTGTGTTTCATGTCTGTGAAAACATCGTTAATTTTTGTTGGAGGCCGTGATGCTATTTTGAGACTCGGTGCGTGCCTTTTCAATTGCTCGGTGACCACTTCTGTGATACCCGGAATATATGTGAGCCCAGCAAACCCAAAGGCTGCTTTGGTAATTTGTCGAGTTAGCTATGGGTACAACACGCGTTTCCACTGGTGCGAACGTATTACTCAAAAAAGGGTAGCTCTTTTGTCCATCATTTGGTTGGCGGTTTTGGGAGCTTTTTACTTGGTGCACTAAGCTTTTTATTAGATCTTTAGGAAAATTGTTCTTACCCAAAATGTCGTTAATCCTCGTGATGTTTTCCTTCTGAAACGATTTGTGGTTGACAATTAGGACTCGCCGAATGAACGCCTTTGCAATGTTAATTACCATTTTCTTCGGGTGTTTGGAATAAAAATTTAATATGCGGTTTGAAGCGATAATTTTGTGATACCAATTTGTGCGGATCTTATACCCTAAATTGTACACCGTGAGGTCCAAAAAGTTGATGGATTTTGTTTCCTCATCTTGTACTTCAACCGTAAATTGGACGTTTGGATCATACGAATTGAGTTGGTCATTGAGGATGGTAACCCTCTCTTCCCTGATCGAGGTCAGGTGATCATCAACAAATGTTGCCCAGAAATCCGGCGTCATGTCCAGATCCTTGAGTGCTCTGTCCACAAATTCCTCAATCACTCGTTCCACCAGGATCGGGGCCAGTGACGAACCCATGAACATGCCCAAGTTTTGTTTATAGTAGTTTTCATCATAAACAAAATAATTGGCCTGGTTCAGACAGATGTTAAGCATTTGCAGGAACTGTTCCTTGGGTATTGGCGTGTGATCCTCAACTAGATGGGAATCTCGTTCTATTATTTCCATTGTCAATTTCGTAGGAATTTTACCGAAATAGTTAACCACGTCAAAGGACACAAGCAAGTTACCATTGGTGATCGATTTTCCCTTCATCATCTTGACAAACTGTTGCGAGTTCTTACCACTGTATTTTGGTTTGAAGGCTTTCCTCAATATTGTCGCCAGGAAGCGTGACATTTTGTAGGCGGCTGAGTTGATGGTTGAAACTATTAATCTGATCGGATTTCCAGTTTTATGGTATTTAGTTTGACCAAACAGGGTCGGAATTGTGTTGAACGATTTCATGTTGGTTTTAATCTTTTTTGCTAGAAGATTGGCTTTAAACAGGTTTTCAATACAACTGTTGACTCGATTCTTCACCGTTGTTGTTGGATCCTTCTTGAGCTTTGTGAACGATTCAACATCACTTAGTAGTTCCTGAATCTTTCCGTGGTAGTCCGCTTTTTTGGATACAATCGTGACGTTGCCCTTATCGCTGTTGGAAAACATCAAGTCAGCATGTTGTTGAAGGAACTCTCGAGTTTTTCTCAGCGATTTCTGAAGGTGCTTATCGATTCTGTTCAGTTTAATGTTTTGTTTGGAAAACTTTGTCAATGCATAAAGCGCCTCACCACGGGCAGTGCGTCTTGTGTCCACCGGGAGCTCACGTTTTATTGCTAGTTCCACGTTAGAGGCTAAATCCAATAATGGTTGTTGTCCCGGGTGTATGGCAAATTTCGGGCCCAAACTGAGCGCTAGTTTTCACACGCAAAAATTTGCAAAGTACAATATTCGTTCTCTGATGATTACCCCAAAATAAACCAAATTCGATGATGGATTCGGATTTTGACTCAGACGATTTGCAAAAGGGACTTTGAAACATTAGCCGGGTTAAAGCAACATTGGTCGAAAAGTTATTCAAGTGATGAAATCCAAGAAGCAATCGATCGAAATTCTCAAGGTTTTATACCACCTCCAATCCGACCGATTAGCGGGGAAAATCGGGGTTTTTTCGATAAAGGAATCAATTACTGATGTACTAGCACCCATCCAAATTGCTTTAAGTAATGGTGGTGCTGAAGCATTTGTTCATGCTGTCCGGACGTTCATTGAGGCGCAACACCACTCCCCGATGGCAGTTTTGAAATTCGACTTCAGAAACGCATTCAACGAATTATTCCGGAAGCTGCTGCTGAAATCAATCAAAGAAAACGCTCCATCATTGTATCCGATGTTACGCCAAGCCGACAGCTGTCCATCCAGTCTCTTCTTTGGTTACACTATAATTGATTCGAAGAGAGGGACTCAACAAGGCGATCCCTGTGCTTCAGTGGCCTTCTGTCTAGCAATAATGAAGTTGTCACACAATCTTCGATCTCAGTTGAATGCTTGGTTCGCCGACGACGGAACAATTGGTGACAACTTAGAAACCATCTTGGATGCTGTGACCAAAGTTCTAGATGAATGAATGAATCCGGCTTAACTCTAAATTCTTCCAAATGCGAGATTTACTTCATCAACACTCCACCAGAGGTAAAGGCTGAAACGCTGCAAAAATTAAATCGTCTCCTGCCAGGCATCACTGTACTGGATGATGCGTCATTCCAATTGCTCGGTTCTCCGATCACCTTCGATGGTATTCCAGAAGCATTGGCTAAGGGGTTAAACAACGTAAAAACACTGTGCAAGCGACTGACTCTGCTAGATGTTCACCCCGCATTACGCCTTCTCTGTAGCTCATTATCATCTCCACGTTTCCAACATTTGCTACGATGCTGTCCAACATTCACGCCAACTGGCCAAGATTGACAACTTTTACCGAATTACTTGTGGCAATCACCAACAATGAACTGAGTGACACAGCTTGGACCCAAGCATTACTGCCTATCGCACAGGCCGGACTGGGCATTCAAAAAGTAGTGGACTTGGCACATCCAGCCTACTTCTCATCAGCCCATCAATCACAGACCTTGTCAAATTGTATTCTTGCGAAATTCAGTTTGAGTGTTTTGAACGACCGATTATGTCAAGATTATGTCAATGGCCTTTGCATCGGCTGGATTCCCAAACAAAATGGAACCACCAGTTCTATCACGCCGTGACGGTAAACGACCAGACGGTCTAACTAGCTATCCTTGGAAAAACGGAAGATCGTTGATTTGGGACGTTACAGTAGTTAACCCTTTGGTGGCTACATACATCGACCAAACTTCCAACAAAAGTGGTACGACAGCTGATCAGGCAGAACGGGCGAAAGACAACCACTATATTGATTTAAAGCGTCAATATCACTTCACACCAGTCGCTTTCGAATCGTTGGGACCAGTTGGTCCAGAAACGGAATTGTTTTTGGCGACACTTGGGAAACTGATGAAACGCAAAACGGGTGAGCCACGAAGCCTTGAATTTCTGCTTCAGCGAATTTCTGTCGCGATTCAGAGGGGCAATGCAATCAGTATCCGCAATACATTCTGTGACAATAGACTGTGGCTCTTTTTGGAAATTTATTTTTGATCGATATAAATATAATATTCTGTAGAACAAAAATATAAACAGAATTCATGAAAAACGTTTCCTCGTTTTTATATCGCAATTTGAAGAAAATTGTTCTCAATCCCGCATATTGGAAAAAATAAAATTCCAATAGGAATTTCAATGGGAATCGTAGGAATCGTATTAGAATGTGAAATGTGTACTACATTCTGATTGATGTGTTACTACTTTCAAATTGAGATATAAAATCGAGGAAACGTTTTTCATGAGTTTTGTTTATACTTTTGTTCTACAGAATATTATTTTTCATCAATCAAAACTAATTCCCGAAAAGAGCCACGGTCTATAGTGATAGTAACGTTTTTATCTGATATCCTAATTCTTCTCTGTGATTTTTATGTATCTTAGAAAATTCTTTTTGTTTTGATATATATTGACTGTAATGTATTTTGATTGCAAATTAATAAAATTTATCACAAGGATAGGCGAGTCAAATGAAAAACTTTTCCTTTTAAAATTTGTCAAATTACATTTTAATAACCCTGACCGGTTTCGGTTTGCTCATGCAACCATCATCAGAGGTTCTTTCTTGACTAAATTGTTAACATCAAAATCCTATCTTCTAAACATATGTTTCATCGTTAATTCTTATCATTCAATAACAACTACTAACATAAGCAAATAACGTCCCTCTACCCTAGCATACCAATCCCCTACTCAATGACTTTGTTGAGAAAATGGTTGGAAAAAAACGAAGTCAGCAAAGATCTGATAGACGCATATGTAGACCTGTCACATCTGTGCATGAAGCAAAACATTTTCCAGTTCAGAGGAAAAATTTTTAGACAAACTAAAGGTACCAGCATCGGCAATTCGTTATCTAGTTTCATTGCAGAACTTTTTATGTGTGATTTTGAGACGTCGATGGAGAAGCATCCAAACTTCCCTAGAGTGTATTATAGATATGTAGATGACATTTTCGTAGTACAAAATAAGAGGAAATTTGACCTTGTAAAAGACATATTTGAAATGAAACTTGACACCATTGATAAAGACGCAGTGAAGTTCACCGTAGAAAGACAAAAAGACAAGCAACTACCATTCTTGAACACACTTCTCGAAGTAGTTGAGAACACCATAACGATTGACGTATACAGGAAACCGTCTTCAACGCAGCGACTAATTACGTGTGATTCATTCCATGACATCAAGCATAAAATGGCGAAACGAGATTGTGGAGATAGGTAGAGTCAATGGTTACCCGAAACACATGATCGATAAAATTATTGACAAACACATAAAGAAAAAAGAACTTCGCGACATTTCCACGTTTTATGATGAGTTAAAACCAGAAAAACCCTTGAAGCGGATTGGCATCAAATATTTCCCGAGAGTCACCAAGCTCTTGAAACCCATATACAGAGCATATGATATGGAAATTGTTCATCGCAAC
Organism: Pseudolycoriella hygida; assembly: GCA_029228625.1. Taxonomy (NCBI): domain Eukaryota; kingdom Metazoa; phylum Arthropoda; class Insecta; order Diptera; family Sciaridae; genus Pseudolycoriella; species Pseudolycoriella hygida. The sequence goes on from CM055404.1 coordinate 75,560,041, forward strand.
GAATCTTCACTAAAAAATGCGTTAGGATCCATCAAAGATGTTCCGCCGGACCTCCACAAGTCTGGGATATACCGGATCCAGTGCTCAACATGCGGGAAATATTATTTTGGGATGACAGCAAGGAAACTCTTTATCAGGTACAATGAACACGTGAGATCAGCCCATTGGAAACAAAAAACAGCCGTTGGAAAACATATCTTCAACATAAAGCATAACGTGAATATTGACTCCCTGAAATTAATAAAACAAGTGAGACGCCCATGGCATCTCGAACTCTATGAAGCAATACACATAAAACAAAACTCTCACATGACTTTATTGAACGCAGACGAAGGGAACATAAAATCGGTTCTCCTAAAATTATTCACAAAGAAAAAGAGATTAGATGAACGCATCATAGAAATTGATGACGAGGACACACCCACATTGAGTGAGCACGAAGATACCTTTTACGATTGTGAGTAGTAATGAATTTGAGCAGATTATCGTGAGAAGAGATAAATGTTATGTCGAATATAGAACTAAACTAATAACGCACAGATCAGCTGTGAATGTTTTTGTTTATGTTAGTAGTTGTTATTGAATGATAAGAATTAACGATGAAACATATGTTTAGAAGATAGGATTTTGATGTTAACAATTTAGTCAAGAAAGAACCTCTGATGATGGTTGCATGAGCAAACCGAAACCGGTCAGGGTTATTAAAATATAATTTGACAAATTTTAAAAGGAAAAGTTTTTCATTTGACTCGCCTATCCTTGTGATATTAAATAAATTTGTCGTGTTCTGCGCCCTGTTTCGTAGCTTGGTCAGTCTTTTTTGGATTAAGGAACGAACAACGCTGAGAATAATGCCGACATTTCAGCTCTCTACAGAAGATTAAGGTTCTTAGAAAATAAAATAAATGACGGAATTCCACAACAAGTGTTGTCAGAATTTCGGACCTCACAAAAATCCAAGAATGAGAGAATTTTCAAAGACACCAAAGAACGACAAAAAAGGAAATTTGAACGTTTGATTGAAGAAAAATTAGATGACTTCAAGAAAAGGGTGAAACCGAATTGGATGCAAAACATTTCCGACACGAGCTTACCTGAGTATGTAAAAGTCGTTCTGAGTCTAGGACCTAACTTTGGCCTTCCTTTTGAATTTAAGAAATTACCAATCATCAAAACACTATCAGCAGTTGAGAGTGCCCTATATGGAAACCCGTTAGCGAATGAGATTAGAGCCAAAGTCGTCAACATAACAAGGAACTACCTTAATAACTATAAGAGGGCCAAGAACTCAGACAAATTCTTGTTGATGATGGTGAATAAAACGAAAAAGTTCTTGAAAGATAACCAACAAATTGTAATCATCAGATCAGATAAATGCAAGAAAACTATCGCCATGAACAAAACTGACTATAATCAATCAATGGATGCTCTGCTAAATGATAGACAAACATACAAAAAGACAAAAATAAACCCGAATAGTAGAATAGAAACTGCAGTAAACAAGATGATCAAATATTGGAGGATGACCAACAGAATAGATGATCAATAAGAAAAATATCTACAGACCCACAACAGCATCGCACCAGCAATTTATGGTCTTGGTAAGTTACACAAATGGAAAGAGGGAGAATTACTGCCGCTAAGACCTGTAGTAGCTACCATTCAGTCACCAACCTATAAAATCAGTGATTTAATCGCTAAATCTCTTAGCAAGATCATTCATTTGTCCCCGTACCGCATTAAAGACAGTTGGCAATTTAACCAAACTATCAAAGGAATTAAAATACCGAAAGGCTATAAAATGATCTCTTTGGATGCAACATCTTTATTTACGAACATTCCGACAGATCTTTGCATCAAAGCCATAGAGAAGCGTTGGATGATGATAAGTGAACATACGTTCCTAACAAAAGAAATGTTCATCGACGCGATAAAATTGATTATGGAAGGTTCGTATTTCAAACATGGAGAGTTTTTCTATCAACAATTACGTGGTGTTGCGATGGGAAACTCAATCTCAGGTTTTGTAGCTGACCTCGTCATGGAAGATTTAGAAGTACACATACTGAAAAACTTACCGTTCGTGGACGACATATTAGTCTTTGCACCAGAAAATAAAATAGATCATCTGTTAAATGCATTCAATGCTTACCACCCGAAACTCCAGTTCACCATTGAAGTAGAAAATAACAAATCTATAAATTTCTTAGACATGACTCTGACAAGAGATGAAGCTGGCAATATCTCGAATGTATGGTACAAGAAAGAAATTTCCTCAGGACGATACTTACATTTCAAAGGCCATAATCCAATGACGCATAAAAGAAATGTTGCGACTGCAATTACAGACAGTTAAGAAAGTTAAGAATTTATTGCACGACAATGGCTATCCTAAAGAGCTAGTAAACAAAATAATATCTGACAGAGTACACAAGTTCTACAATGGCAACAACAACAACAGCCAAAACAACAGCAAAAAACCACGATATATTGCCACACCATACGTTCCAGGACTGTCTGAAAGAATTAACAAAACCATTAGAGGATATGACATGGCACTAGGATGCAAAACTGTCAATAAAGTCGGTAATGTGTACACAAGAACAAAATACACCGTACCAGTGGACTTGAAATCAAAAGTTATTTACGAGATCGACTGCATGGATTGTCCAGGTAAATATCCAGGCCAATGCAAACAAAAAGTTGGCAAGAGAAAGTCGAAACATAAAAGTGACATTAAATTAAAGAAAATGACGGAAACTACAGGATTAACCATACACACTTTAAAAAACAACCACAATTTTGATTTCGACAATATTAAAATCCTAGACCATATACCGAATTATCATCAAAGGCTTATAGCCGAGAAAATGCACATCTGTAAAACAAAAAATGCAGTCAACCTCCTACAAGACACGAACGGATTACACGAATCATATGTGAATCTATTTAAAAAATAAAAAATAAAAAATAAAAAATAATGAAAAGTGAATGCAAGTTTAGGCCACACGGAATGTTAAGAATATAAACCTTCAACATGACAATTCAGATAAAGAAAAAGAATCAAATATTTGCTGTCATAATATCTGTGATTATTTATATGCAATGTATTTTATGTAATTTAGGTTTAGTTAATGATGTGATTTCTGTTATTAAGTTTAGAAAAGGTAATTTCAATGTTTTCTGTGATTTATTAATTTAAGTAAAATATAAAATCTGATTTCTATTACAGCCTGATGAAGAGCCAAACTGGGCTCGAAATATAGCAAAAAATAACAAATTTTCTTTTGAATTACGCCGCTAAAATCCAAGAAAGATACCTTACTATATCATTCAACGATTGGCAACTAATCCTAATTAACCAAGTGCTGTGTAGCATGTTAGTGTCTTTCCCTTTCCGTTTTTTTTCTCGTTTTCCTTTTAACTAACATCTCTTCTTTTGTTCTGGTATCCTAATTTTGTCCTGTTATCTATTTCTGTAAAAAAACAACCCATGAGACTTACCTTGCCTTTTTGTCTCAATTTTATTTTTTGATAAAGTGTTTCATAATGAGCACAGGAAAGTAGCAAATTTCAATTGGAAGCTTTTCTTTTTTTTTAGTTGTAATTTGCTCATGCGCAATTGCCTAAAATACTCACTCGTTGTAAAATCTAATGATTGATCTCGATAAGAAAATTACCACCCCGATTTGTTAATAACAATGTATAGACGTTTAAATAAAGGCTATATTTATATATAAAAAAAAAAACTACCCAAGTACTACTAGTACTACTAGTAGTAGTAGTCGTTGAAGGCGGACGTGTTACGATTTTGCTCTGAGTTTTAACGATTATAAAAGGAAGTCTCATCTAAGAAATTACGTATCTGGAGGCAAAGAAGAGTCCCCATAGTGATAATTTACCAGGTGTATCCTATACTTTGGAAAAAAGAGTCATTTTGGGTAATATTTTCCTTCAAACTAAGTGCTTTCCGGCTGGCAAAAACTCTGAACATACACTATAATGTTCCGTGCGGCCATGACGTCACACCCTACCATCACTTAGACAATTGGGCTCCCTTACACACGTCGATAGTTGGTTATTGCTCATCATTACCCACTTGGCAGCATATCATTACTCACGGTACAAAAGCGTACTTAAACGCTGGTAAGAATTATGTTTACATTTCGTTTTCAACACACAAATTCTTTATCGAATTAATCTATAACTCGCATGTTATACGTATCCGTTTCACTATCGAAACGTGCTATTCATTGCCTACACCATGTAGCAATGCAATTTTAATTTTCTGCATTAGGAAATTTACCTTACATTTCAAGTTGGATAAGCCACAACTTTGTACGCGCCGAATGTTTTTGTTTCACACAGAGGACAAATCGGCTAAAATCATATTGCATGGTCGGATCCACATGTGTAGGTGTCCGATGCACACACGCTCATGTCCGAAATTTAGGCGCAAATCGCGTGACAATACACTCAAGCAGTCTATTTTGACTACTGTCTGTACCATAAGAATACATAATAATCATTCTCTTACGATTGTATATCAAATGACCACCTACAAAGCCTCCCTTAATATGCAACGAACACATTCAGAAAGTGAGGAACATATTCACTTATCCAATTACACTCACATTTCGATCGTCAAGCATAAAGGTGACAACTTTGCAGTTCACAAAAATATAATCCCACGTACGACATCAATTTATACTCCAGCAATTGGTTTCATTTCACTGTGCACCTAATTAAAACCAGTAAAATAAAGGTCGTAGCCAACTCGCCATCGCATTTACTGAAGAGACTTCACGAAGAACGTAAGCTTTTAGAAGGTGACGTTGCTGTTCTAGAAAATTCTTCACCTCCGTCCTTGGACTGTACAATTCATAACATCTCAAGTGAGTTTAACGACCTGTCGGTAGAACATCAAGCTAAATACGTACCACCACCTGTACGCACCGACAGTTAAACCAAATCGTACATTCGATTCGTTACTCAGCACAAGTGAATCAGAAGTTCGAGCCAAACAATTCACGGAATTCATCCAACTTTACCTCGAGTGGCAACTATCATTGTGAGCAACACCGAAACAATAACTTCTCCAGATAGTTGTCAGAACAATATCGATCAAAGTCAAGTTAAAACTTCCACACCAACCTTTTCAAAGAGAAAGCTCGAATTATCGCAAGTAGAAGAACCCAATCCGATCAAAAAGTTCAAATCGGTGCTCAAGATGTTTTCAATGGCGGCCGTAGTGGCTAAGGAAGAAGCCTTTGTAGTAGACATTCTTCCTGATATGGAGGGAGTAAATACTTTTACTGACACCCAAGGCCAGTGCCTTGCAGCATCTCAAGAGCGTTATTCTCGGATGCTAACATAGCTAACCTTCGCTTTGAGAGCTCGGGTCTAGACCGCGGTAGATTCCGCCTCATCTGTGCCGACGCAGTAACCAGAGATTGGGTAGTAGCAACCACACCTACTCTGGATGGCCTCTGGCAAGGAGCTAAAATAAAAACGGTAGTTTCTGGCCCACCACCCGTTCTGGCTAGAGCCTCTTTGACAATCCAAGTTCCGGCACCTGAGCCGAACGATTTCTTCAACATCATTGCCACTCAAAACCCAACATTGGATACCAGCAACTGGAAATTGTACAGCCGATCTAAAACCCAAAATGGTCGCCAACAATGGATTATCGGCGTTGTTGATAACACTATCCCAGCACTACGAGACTTGGGTTTCCGGCCTTACTGTGGTATGACTAGAATTAAAATAAACTTGAACTCTAATAATGCTAATTACAACTAAGCCTGAGCCTATCGGGCACTTATACATTTGTTAATTACTTTCGAATAAAATCGCATCTTTTTTTCACCAAATTACACTCGTATAAAATCGCTTCTTTTTCACCACAAACCTCGGTCTTCTTATGTCGCTGCTGTACCAATTTAAAATTTCACATGGTGAGTAAAGTGAGGCCTAAACATCTAAAAAAGAAATTAAATCTTAAAGCGATTAGACTCGTCCAAGTAAACTTGGTATGCACCTCTCTACTGTGGTAATTGATGTCGAACAAAAAATGTTCCTTCGCTCAAATAAATTCACAGCATAATAAAGCTGCGGCTGCAGAGATAAACAAGTTGTCTCTTGATTCCAACAATTTTGTCGTTCTTGTTCAAGAACCGTATACTAAAAAGAACATGGTAAGCAACTTAGACCCACGTAGGTTCAATATAATCAGTCATATTGGCTTAGAAAAAATCCGAACCTGCATTCTTACTTCAAAAAATTGCGACATACTACCCCTCAGACAATTCTGTATGGGCAACCTAACGGCCGCTATTCTCAAACTTAAAATCAATGGAAATGTTCATAGAACAATCGTAGCATCAGTATACATGCCATATGATAAAAATCTGCTACCACCGACGCGAACATTCATCGATCTGGTAAATTACAGTAAGGCTCGTAACCTGCCGCTGATTGCAGGGTGTGATGCCAACTCTCACCACATTGTCTGGGGCAGTACGAACTGCAATCCCTAGGGAGATGCCCTCTTGGATTACATTCTAACATCCAACTTAATAGTGTCAAACATCGGCAACGAACCAACTTTTGTTACGTCCACCAGACAAGAAGTCATCGACATTACCCTATCCTCCTTGCATATTGCCCATCTAATTAAAGGCTGGAAGGTAACCAACAAAATACTCGCCTCTGATCACAGATGCATTACTTTTCACATAAACACGGACCACATCGAATTTGCCAAATTTAGGAATCCCAAAAGTACCGATTGGGACTTATTCTATTCACACCTCTCGAGGACAGTACCGAGAGTCGTAAAAATCCATTCCACATCGGAACTAGATAAAGTTGCAAATGACCTCACCAATGTCATAGTAGGAAGCTTTAAAGCCGCCTGCCCTGAAAAAGTCATCAAAGCTAGCCGATCGGCCGATTTTTTCACTACTGAGATCAAAAAACTCAGGAAGGAACTAAGGAAGGCCTTTAATCGAGCGAAACCTAGGCAACCACATGCAAATGGCAACGCTCAGTTTCAATCATCAGCTATGCTCAAACGCATCGCACAGAGAAATTACAATAAAGCGATCCGATCCAATCAAAGATCATTGCTCAAACAAGCTTATTCCTCAATAAATTCACAATCAGCAGCAACTCATTTAGTTAAATCCATGGCGAAAGATCCTCACTGCTCAATCGGAACTTTGAAATTGCCATCTGGTGAATTTACAGATGATGAATCTTCTACTCTGGAACATTTAATAGACTTTCATTTTCCGGGTTCATTTCCTATGAACAGCTTAAATGATACCATCTCCAAACCTAATAACATTCTATCAGTGGGAGACAGGAAAGTTGCGGAAAATATTGTCACTAAAGATAAAATTGCCTGGGCTATAGAATCCTTCATCCCTCTCAAATCTGCGGGGGAAGATGAAATTACTCCTCTACTATTGCAGAAAAGTATTCATCACACACTGGATGTAATGTATGAGTTGTTTATAGCCAGCATCAGCCTAATTCATATACCTCGGGTCTGGAGAGGCACTAGAGTAGTCTTCATCCCGAAACTTGGGCAGCTGGTTTACACCCTAGCCAAAGCTTTTCGACCAATCAGTCTTACCTCGTTCTTACTTAAAGCCCTAGAAAAGCTAGTGGACAGACAGGGATGGGGTGCTGCAACAGTTCAAGATCCATCAATATCAGTATGCCTATCAGCCCGGAAAATCCGCGGTAAGTGCATTGCATCGGCTTGTATCCAGAGTAGAGTCCGCTCTAAGTCACGATTCCTTTGCACTGGGTAGCTTTATAGACCTATCCAATGCATTCAGTAATATGGAATACTCATCTATAACCAACTCATGTTACGAACACAAAGCAGACTCTACTACCACGAGTTGGATTTACGCTATGCTAAGCAGTAGAATAGTCTCAGCAAAAATTGGCTCTTCATCTGTAATAGTTCTTACTCGCAAAGGGTGCCCACAAGGTGGAGTTCTACCACCACTGCTATATATCCTAGTTAAAGACAGTCTACTGAAGCTACTAAATAACTCAGGATACTTCTCCCAAAGCTTCGCTGACGACCTAACAATCCTGCTAGTCGGTCTATGCGTAAGCACTCTGTGTGACCTAATGCAATCGGCTTTCAAACTAGTTGAGAGGTGGTGTAGAAAAAATCACCAAGTGGTCAACACGGATAAAACTAAACTCCTACTTTTTACAAAAAAGAGGAAAATCTCTGGCTTCAGAGCTCCAATTTTATTTGGCACGGCGATCATACTCCATGGGTTAAATTCCTAGGAATCATCCTTGACCCCAAACTCAACTGGATTTTTCATATAGAATATCGTATTCGAAAAGCACTAGCCACACTGTGGATGTGTCGTAGTGCCATTGGCAGAAACTGGGGGCTCAGCCCAAAAATTCTGCTGTGGATTTACACGGCTATTGTGAGGCCTATGTTACCATACGCTGCACTCGTTTGGTGGCCGCGTTGTCATATTGGCACCACTCAGAAAAAACTCGCCAAAATACAAAGACTTGCACTGATAAGTATTACAGGTTCAATGAAGTCAACACCCACCGCTGCTCTGGAGGCCCTGCTAAATATAGAACCATTACACATCTATATTGAATCCGTGGCCAGAGCAGATTTTGTAAGATTACACCAGCTATCCCTTCTGAACAAGAATAATCTCGGACATGCTAAACTATGGAATATTATGACCACAGAAAATCCAAATTTTGAAATGCCACACGACGCCCCCCTAAGTATCGTTTTGGGAAGGCCTTTAAAGTATGTTTCCCAACACGGGAAGACTGGGCAAATGACACGGTCATAGGTAAGGACAACTGTCTGACGTTGTACTCGGATGGATCCAAATTAGATGGCAGGTGTAGGAATTCACTGTCAACAAACCCTAACAGCCAGATCGATCCCTCTTGGCTCCATAGCGACAATTTTCCAATCAGAAACCTTCGGAATAGGCCAATGCAGCAAATTGATGCTTAACCAAAACTCTCAAAATCAATTGATCTATATCTGCTCGGATAGTCAAGGCGCACTGAAAGCTCTAAGCGCTTACAAAATCCGCTCAGCCATCGTACTTGAGTGCAGAGAAAGAATACAATCCCTCGCTTTAAAAAATCAAGTCATCTTGACTTGGGTACTTGGGCACAGTAAAATCCATGGAAATGAAATAGCTGACGAACTAGCTAAAACTGGAGCGGCAGAACAGGTCACGGGCCCAGAGCCAAGACTTAAAGCTCCACCTGCATTTTTCAAAAACCTTATCAACAAGTGGAAAAACGACAAACTCACGAAACACTGGAACTTAGTCGACCACGCCAGGCAATCCAAGACCCGTATCAAAATTAACACTAAAAACTCCAAATACCTACTCTCGTTGAGCAGGAACAACATTAGAAGAGTCACCTCCATCCTCACGGGGCACTGTCATCTTAACAAGCACCTCTTCACAATTGGCTTGACAAATAGTAATCTCTGTAGTAAATGTGGTGATATAGAAACAGCTGAGCACTTTCTATGCAATTGTCCTGCTTATATCACAGCAAGAGCCAAAGCCCTAGGGGCATATATACTCCCACACAACATTATCTGGAGCATACCGTCCAGCAATATATTGGAGTACCTTAAACGCACAAGTAGGTTGTAGGTAATCCAATGTGGGTGCGCACAACAGGCCCAACAGAGGCTTAGGCGCAGGAGATCCTCTCCGCCCACTCTAAACAAACAAACAAACAAACAAACCCAATAAATGCTCATGGTGACAACACAGTTAATGGTACTACAAATAACTCTATGTGTGACTTGCTATCTACAAAATTAGACACAGCAATTGCGACTCAGAAACAACTAGTTGATGAATTTGATAAATTTAACAACCGAATTGTTAACATTGAAGCTGAAAATCATCATCTAACAGCAGACCTTCAACAATTCCACTTTAAATTAGACAACTTTAACTCATCCATTCAAAACATTCAAACCCATTTAAACCTCATCGATCAACAGCAATTGGATTGCTTCATGAACATTGTTGGAGTGCCATACGATAGCAACCTGAACCCAATGGATTTTGTGAAGTCAATTGGTCAACTTCTTGGAAGAGCAATTTCATTCAGTGACATTGTAAACATACAAACAACTACACAGCAGCAAGTCGATAATTCAACGACACTCTTAGTAAAATTTATAAATCCTGCAATAAAAGAGCAATTGCTATCCTGTAAAAAATCATTTGGTACGCTGAAAGCCAATCAGTTGATAAAAAATCTACCTGCAAAACATAATTCAACGATACATCTATTGCATCATATGATCAAATTCAATTTGTTTCTCTACAAGACGGCGAATCAACACAAACATCAAATTACAAAAACTACAAATACGTTTGGTTCCAGAACAATCATGTCCTTATGAAGAAAAGCACGAAGCACCCCGTCATAAAAATTCAATCGATTGCTGACTTCAACCGCTTGGGTATTTTGTCAACTAGTTGTTATTACCAATCATAAAGACTGCTACCAACAATCATCAACGAAAAACTGAGAGTATAAAACACAAGTAATTCCCAATTTCTATTTTTTACACAATCTAAATAATTTTCATTTTATTTTTTGTTCCTCTACACCGTTTCAAATTTAAATTTAATTTTAAATTGCTCACAGTCATGTCAATTTACAATGTTTATTACAGCAATAGTGATGATTTTACCATGCCTAAAAAATATTCTTTCGTAACCCTCTAAACGGAAGAAGCGTTAGAAATAAAATTGAAAAACTCGAAGTGACCCTATCCCGCTTTCATAAAATCCCTGATGTTGTCGTCCTTACTGAGAGCTGGCTAAGGGAGGGAGAAGCAGATTATTATAATCTGGATGGGTTTAAGGCATATCATGGGGTTAGAAAGAATAAAGAAGGGGGTGGTTTGAGCATCTTTGTTAGTTCTGCGTTTCAATCGACCTTAGTGTTAAATGAAACGTATGGTGTCTCAAACGTTGCTGTTGTGTCTTTACCGACTCTAAAGTTCAACATTTGCGGATATTATCGCCCAATTGACAGAAACGACTCTGATGATTTCCAACATTTTATAAAAACTTTTGACGAGATTCTGTCAACCGATGTGGAAACGGTTCTGTTGGGCGATATGAACGTTGATCTATTAACGAATAATTCAGAAACTACCCAATATGAAATTGTTATCAATTCAAACTGTTTTAAAATTTTAAATAAAATTGATCCACAACACGCAACGAGGGTGACTGAGACTTCAAACACTATATTAGACCATGTTATTACTAACAAGTGCGATGCTGATTACTATGTAAAAGTAACTGAACCACACATCAGCGACCACAAAGGTCTTATTGTGGGCATGGGGATACGGCTACCTAAAGTGAAGAAATTTCACTACAAAGATATTATTGATCACTCAAAACTTTTTATCGACTTAAGAGCGATTGACTCGGTTGACTTCACTTCCATAAACGATTTCCCAACTTTCTCATCCGTTATACAGGAGGTCACGAATAAAAATAGAAAAACAGTGAAAACTGTTAAGAAAACGACTTTCGAACCATACATTGATGATGAAATTATTACGCTTCTGAAACGGCGAGACAGGCTTTTTCGTTTAGTTTCGAAGAATCGAAGAATGGTTAATTTTTAGTTTTCAATAATAACAACACTTTTATAAAAAATATTTATTTCACTTTAAATATTATTACAAATTTAAATATTTGTTCCTTCTAAGATTGCGGGTCGGGTGAGACAATCTAAGAGGAGGTCCAAATATTGAACATCGAACAATACAATACACTCTTATTTATATGACCCTTAACTGTTCTCAATAAGGAGAAATCTGGAGAAAATCATCAAATCATTCTTGATCATGTTCAATCATGTTCAGTCAACGCAGCATCCAATAATATCACTTGAATATATCATGTGATACTAATTTTAGCCATTCATTAATCATTTCATTATACCCTAAGAGTAGCACAGTTATTTCTTAACCAATCAAATTAACTATGACATCATATCGGACCAATCATATTATTTAAAATTACCAATCTGGTCGCCCTTAAAACGGCAGCCATATTTCAATAAAGGATCTTCAATAATGGCCGATCTTATTAAACACACCCTCTTACGTAATATGAATAACACCCTCTTACGTAATATCAAGTGCGTGTATATTATAGCATAATCAAAGGATGTCAAGTGCGTGAATATGTTAGTATACTTAAAGGAGTATTATAGCGTTGTGCGTTGTAAAATAAAATATGATCGAACTTTTATCATGAATGTTAAATTGAAACAAATTCTGTGAATTGATATTTTATACCTTCACATCTCCCCCTTTAACACGTATGGTCTATACCATACGATAAAATTCAATACAAAAAAAATTTTGTATTAATTTTAGTAATCAAATATCAATTCATAATATATCTGATATCATTCCTCCATTACAACAAAAGTGTAATATTTATATTACATTTTAAAGTGATATAACACAAGAAAAATCTTACAACTAGTACAACTTCTCATATACTTATCTGTCGTAGTTCAGTTCAGTTATTCAAACGATACGCACGTACTACACTTTCGCTAAAGAATAATAAAACATCATTTTTACAAAATTGACTATACTTAAAACAATACAAAAATTTCTCTAGCTGAACATAAATTATTTCTTTTCTGCAATTGAATTCCAATCATGAACTAATCTAATTTATAATCAATTTACTTGTACTGGTCATCGCTGTGTCAGTGAATAAACTTTATCTACAGCCTACATATAGGGCTTATAGCGTCATTGTTGCAGTCTTTTTGTTGTCACGTGCATTTTTGGCTCAAATATCGGATATGGACCTAAAATCTTTTAACGATGTGGCCAGTTTCATAGTCAAAGAAAATGATAAACTAATAAATGGCTTCGTAAATGGATTATGGACTGTAATAGCAACGGTTCGTCACGATTTGAAAAACGACATTGATACATTGGACGCTAACCTCAAATCGGGCATAACAAAAATTGGAACTATACAAAACACTGAGTCGGAACGCATTGCTCGTCTTGAAGACTCATTTGCTCGTACGCAACGAAACACTGAGCTGGTTATTACTGGGATCCCAACAGTTGATGGAGAAGCCTGTGATGAAATCGTAGCAAAAATTGCTGTGGCCATTGGTTACCAGCTTAATAAAGGAGACATAACCTCATTCCGTCTTACCAAAACAGGAATGTCCAATAATGCAAGAAAACTACATCGTAACAACAATATTGGCAACAACTCAAATGGTAACCCTATTTTTCCACTTATATTGGTTAAATTCCTAACTCTTTCGGAAAAAACGAACTTCATGAGAAAGTACCTAGCGTTTGAAAATCTGTGCTTGAAGAGTGTCGGATTTAATTCAGATCAACGAATTTTTATTAAGGAAAACCTTACCCCAACTAATTATAAAATCTTTCAAATGTGTTCATTGGCTAAGAGCAAAAACTTAGTTACAAAGCTTCTTACTAGAGATGGACTCTGTTATATCGCGCTACCATTAAGCAATAAAATGATACCTGTTCACTCATTGGACTTCATTAATGGAATCCTTGGAACTGACTTGCATATAAATGTTGCCAATAATCCGAAAGGCCATCATACTAAGCGCAAACGGGACATTGAAAATAATCCGAAACAACCAGTGGAACCAACAAACAAAAAGCGCAAAAACCGCAATACATCACAATGTCAACGAAATATTACTGGTGCTAGTGATGTGCCAAATACTGATTCATAGTTCGTAACATCGTAACATTAACTTCCTCTTTCAAGTAAATTGATTTCTGTTTTGATTTACGCTAATTATTCAAGAAAAGTAACAAAAGAAATAAACCTTCTAGCTATTAAATTTTTGCAACACACCTCTATTCTATTGACATTATTTTCTCGTGGGCATCACAGTCATCCGCAAATTTTTCATCCATCGTGAGTATCACACTACATTTTCTCATCATTCACTTTATCACATCATTTCACAAGAAGCAGCCTCATTCTGTCGACCTACAGGTACTATTACTGCTTGCGTTATTAATATGGTTATTCCCACTGCCAAGTCATTCTTCATTCCAAACATAGTCTTGAAATCAGCATTCCCTAGAAATAATGCTACTCTGAATATAGCTCATATTAATGCAGATGGTTTGCGCTCCAAAATTGATGAATTTCGTAGAATTGTCGCTGGTGTAAACCTGCACTGCATCGCGATTTCCGAGACTTTCTTCAAAAGCTACGTCACGAACAAGTCGATTGAACTTGAGGGATATAGGCTCTATAGGAACGATAGATCCATGCGCAGCAAGGGTGGGGTAGCAATTTATATAAAGAAAGAACTGCGGGCTAAAGTAGTCTCCCAGTCAGCTAGTAAGGGTGGCACCTTGGAACATCTTCTTATCGAACTGTGCTTGATCTCGCATAAAGTACTTATAGGAGTCATGTACAAACCACCTAAGATCGACGACATAGATAAACTGGATGAGATTCTCCAGCAATTCAGTGTAGAATATAAGGAGATTGTCATCGTGGGAGACTTCAATGAGGACCTTATAGCGAGATCAAGCACTACAAAGCGCTACATCTCTACTGTCAAAGATCTAGGCTTCTCATTCGCCTCAAAGGAACCGACCCATTTCTCTGCTACGAACTCAACTGCTATAGATCACTTTTTGACCACCTCCATTGATAAGGTGTCTCGCTATTCACAAATTAGCCTACCGGGAATCTCTAAGCATGACCTTTTGTTTGCATCTCTTCATTGTGATATGGGTCATACCATTAAGCCTCCGCGGATGATTAGGCGTCTTCATAAAGTTAACATGGACAATCTCGTAGCTGATGCGGAAACCATAAACTGGATGAGGCTGGTTGGCTCCAATGATGTAGACCTTTTAGTTGGACGTTCAGTAACGATGTGCTAGTATTGCTTGAGAAGCATGCACCGCTTGTCTGTTGCACGACTCGGCAAGACATGAGCCCTTGGTTCAATGCATTAGTGAGTAAATCTTTTGTTGATCGGGACTTAGCCTGTATGGATTGGAAGAGAAAACGGACTGATGATAGCTTCATAAAATTTAAAATTCTGCGAAATAAAGCTAATCTTGTCGCCTCGCAAACCAAGAGGAAGTACTTTGCATCGAAATTTCCAAAGGTAGTACCGACTAGGGAGTTGTGGAACAATCTTCGTCGACTAGGATTTGTGTCGGGAACTGATGATGTAATTCCACCCTATACGGCAGATGAGTTGAATGCTCACTTCGTGGCCAGAGCTAACTACTCGGACTTTCCTAGGTTGCATAATACTAGTGACTCTCCGGTACTTGGTCAGCCTCAGCAAGTGAATACTCCTCATTCACACCCTCTCTCGTTTAGGACTATAAATGACAACGAGGTCTGCGAAGCAGTCTATAGTATCAGATCCAACTCGACAGGTCTCGACTTGATCCCAATTGCATTTATCAAAATGCTATTGCCATTTGTTTTACCTGCCATATTTTCAATGCAGCTATCGTTGAATGCAAATTTCCCAAGCATTGGAAGACAGCGAAAGTCACTCCGCGTCATAAAGCCTCGCGTCACTCCACTCTGGATGATTATATCATTGTCCAAAGTGTTTGAGAAGGCTTTGAAGAAGCAAATTACTGAACATCTAAACTACTGCGGCCTTCTGTTCAAATTCCAGTCAGGGTTCCGATCTAACTATGGTACAACTTCCGCGCTCCTTCGTGTGACGAATGATATCAGAATTAACATGAGTAAGAATATTGCAACTGTCATGCTCCTCCTAGACTTCTCAAAGGCATTTGATTCGGTCTCCCATGAGCTGCTCCTTGAGAAGCTTTCAGTGTATTTTGGATTTTCATGCAGTGCAACACAGCTTATACGTAGCTATCTGTCAAATCGCCTCCAGGCAGTTTACGTAAATGAATACCAATCTCAATTTTTGGAGGTCAATATAGGAGTTCCACAGGGGTCCGTTCTCGGCCCTGTCCTTTTCTCCGCGTTTATTAATGACTTACCGAGATGTGTGAAACACTCTAAGAGTCCCCTGTTTGCGGACGACTTCCAAATATATAAATCAGTACACGTAGATAATGTAATCATGGATATGCATCTCTTGAAGGCGGATCTAAATGCGATCGTAGTGTGGGCAGAGCGAAACAGGCTGTCCCTGAATATGGGGAAGACGAAGGCCCTGATCTTTTCGTCAAATGGTTGGTCGGGTGGGATCCCTGAACTACATATAGATGGGGCTAAGATTGATTATGTAGACTCAGTGAAGAACTTGGGCTTGAATTTGGACTGCCGAATGGAATGGAATCAGCATGCTAGGAAGGTGTCTTCAAAAATATTTGCTGGGCTACGGAACTTATGGACAATTGCTCGTAATGCCCCACTGCATACGCGAGAACTTCTTGTCAAAGCACTCTTGTTACCACACTTGACGTATTGCTCCCCTGTCTTTGGTGAACTCTCTGCCACAACCAAAAACATTTTAAATAAACCATTTAATGCGTGCTTGAGATTCGCATATGGGGTAGGGCGATATGAATCGGTCTCGGCTTACAGTAACAGGCTCCTAGGCAGTGATCTTTTTACTTACTTTGATTACCTCAATTCTTCCTTTCTGCATAAAGTTATCATTACCAATGAACCTAATTATATATATGAAAACCTTAGTTTCGGGTCATCCGCTAGGACATTAAACCTGATTCTGCCTCGTAATGATAAGAATATTGTTAATGACTCCCTATTTGTGCGAGGAGTCTCGAAATATAACGCGTTGCCTAATGCAATTAAACGAAATCTCTCGATAACTGGCTTCAAGCGTGCCTGCAAAGATCACCTCGGCCTGGGAAACCATTAGTAACCGGCAGAGCCTGCTATATCACCCACTCTCATCTGACATTCATCCACAGATGGGATATTTGCAAGTTGGTTGGGATTGCTGCTGCTGATTTGATCTCAATCTAGTTGTTAAATATTTTTCATCATTAGTATTTTTTATTTTTCTTTTTTTTATTGTTACTTCCATGTTCTTTTTCTTTTTCTTTTCATATTCTATGTTCAAATTTCTCGAATATTAAATGTACACGCGTTGCTTTGCTCGGGGTATATGTAATTTAAAAGGTAAACCACCTTACACATATATTGTCAATAAATAAATTCATTCATTCATTGGAGATAAGTTCAAAGAATAATTTTTATTTAGTTAACTGTTGTATTATTTCTTTAGTACTATTTTTCAGAAAAAAACAAAAAATTTATTTTTATTAATTTTTTTTTTCAAATGTATAATTTTGTTTTCAATATGATTTACTGTAATGAAAGTCTTTGATATTTTTTTTTTAAATAAAGAAGTTAACCTCCCGGGCGCCAAAAAAATATTAAAAATATTTGCTTGGTTCGGAGAATGAATTATTATTCCAGTTAACTGCTTAATTTTTATTTTTCATTGAGTAATTGATACTAAGAAAGTTTTTTTTTTAATTTTGATTTTCTTTTGCTTTATTTTTTATTGAAGTTGATAAAACAATGTTAACCTCCCGGGCGCCAAAAAAATTAAAGAAAAATTATTTGGTTCGGAGAATGAAATCGTGTTTCCAGTTACCTATTGTTATCGTATTTTTTTTATTTAATTTGTTTTTTTTTTTTAATAAATGTTTTCTCTTTTTTTTTTTTTTTTATTCTGAGTACTCTTGGTGTTAATCGTGTTAATGCTATTTTCAATGATTTTAATAATTCAATACCGGCTTGCTTTTATTTTTCTTTTTCTTCTTTTTGGTGCACATATATTTTTTCATAACTCAATTTATTCATATTAAATTGCCTGTCCTCTTGCTCTAGCCGCAATGAGATCGTTGGATGTCGATCTATCGGTGGCAATGTGCGTTTCTCATATCTTCTATAAACTTCTTTATTTTAGCAAGCATATTAAAATCTGAACGGGTATATAATTTTACTTTATTTGCATTTAACACCTCAAAAAAAAAATTTAAATCATCAATTTGATGTTGCTTTAAAGTACTTTCTTTTTCATTTTCATGAAATGCTAAAAAAAACAAAATCAATTGTTTAAAATTATTACTGGCAAATTAATATGGTCAACAATTTCAAAAAAAAAAACAAAATTTATACGATTCAATGTATCAAATAATATAAAATTTCAAATTAAGGAGGTAATTGACCACAATTCAAATTATCTGATTTTGTAATAAAATTGTATTCGTGTATTATTGTTTGTATATGTTATGTTGATTTATAATTGTATGTAATGGCAATTTTGTTTTGTTCAAACATTTATAAGTTCTCAAAAATTCGTTAATATGTATTTCTAAAATTGCTCGTAATCTTTCTGCATCAACCATAATACAAATTCACTCTTCATCATAATTTCTTCAAATATTTTTCTTTCTATTAATAACAAAATAAAAAGTATTTCATATATTATATCCTCGATGTGTATGATGTAATAACTCACTGTTCCTTCGTTTGTGTTGTATATGCCGTGTAGGATAAACATATGCATGCGCTGGTGCGTTGCAACTGTCCTTAGAATTCGTATATTGTCCAGGATATGCAGGAATCAAACCAGATGTAATTCATATAGTGTGTATAGCCAAAAAAAAAAATTTTGCGTGGAGCTTCGCCTAATATTGTGCTTTTCCAAATTAATTATGCAAGTCTGAACTCACTTTTGTAGCTCATATAAATATTTTAATTAGACGCGGACTGGGTAGGACGTCTAACTTAAAATAATTTAAAATCTTTATTCAAATTCATTTAATATATAAATCTTACTCGGTTCATTGGTGTTCGAAAA
>CM055404.1:75594012-75626438 GCA_029228625.1 Pseudolycoriella hygida
AACGGGAGTACGGAGAAAATTGTAGTACGGGGAAAAGTGTTGTATGGTGGAAACGGTAGTAAGGGTGAAACGGTAGCACGGGGAAAACGGTAGTACAGACGTAATGATAGTATACAGCAAACGGTAGTTCGGCAAAACGGTTTTGCAGGAAAATGGTAGTACGGGGGAAAACCAGATTTGCGTAAGCTTATGGTAACTACTAAAATACTACTAAATCCATTTCTTATTCATCTAAATCTAACTTTACACACCCTTGCATACATTTTAGTATTAATGTCGCAAATCTCCGCCCTAGCGGACAAGAATGCCTAATGTGTACCCGGTGATAAACCTTTTTCGTTTATCTGACGTTTTCCAAAAAATTAAATTTATTTTCTGATTGCACAGTTTACTTTTCGCCGGAGTTTCTGTAATTAGCTGGCCGTTACTACATTCTGGCTCCACTTCGATGATAACATGACGACGTATTCTATGACGACTGATTTATTTGATACGATTTACGACGATATTAGTAATTTGGATGACAAGGGATGAAAGTAAGAAAATTCAAACCCGTGTGAAGCTTGCAGCCCGAACCGAAGGTGAGGTCGGCAATCACACGGTTTGAATTTTCTTACTTTTGTCCCGAGTTATCCATACTATTTTTTATCACAAAGACAGCGGAAGGTTTGTACTTTAGCCACGAAAAATCACTGACGCATTCTGAATATAGTATTTTTCACGAAAATGATTGGAACAGCCAATAAAATATATGAATCCGTCAATGAAAATACAGCAAACAATAACTTTACAAAATAACAGCAAACTTACTTTGACGCCATATTTCATGGTTAACATTGATTCTCTTTACGACGTCGTGTTAAGTAAATGAGAAAAAATTTGTTAGGAAGTGATTATAAATGCTCTAATATTATTAAATCAGAAACAACCGCTGGTTAATATGTAGCGCTCAAAATTAAAACCGCTTCTGTGATGGCAACCTTCTTTCTGTCAAGTGAACAAATTTTAGTAGTTCATTGACGCAAAGAGGGCCGAAAGTTGTTCATTTGTAATATTTTCGTTCTCTTGGCTTCCTTCTTTTACTTTCGCCCCGTGGGATGCAGTTTTCTACTTTCGTCCCTGATTTGAGGGGCGAAAGAACAAACTTTCGCTGCCTCTGTGATAAAAACGATTTTTGACGATACCCTTTAGTTGAACTTGCTTTTTCACTTTTGACGGATTTTTTTTCTTTAGATTTTTGACTTAGATTTACTCGATCTTAACTATTTGTTGTTTGTTGTTTATTGAATTTGATTTTTTCTTATCTATGTCGCTTTTTGACGTTTTTTGCTTTTTTACTTTTTAATTTAGACATTTGTACAGATACGCTTAATTTATTGTATTGTAACGTTTTGATGGTTTTTTAACGAGGTCTATGACAGCAGTCATAGACACTCTTTTTCCATGTCATCTAGAAGATAGAAGACAATAAAATGCAATTCATCATGTGTATTCCTGCTTCAGCTGCTGATTTTGTTTGGAATGAAAACTTTGGTAAAGCGGCCGCCACTTTTTACTGTTACTTTTCTGAAAGTTTTCTTCTTCGTAAGATCAGCTTCCGTGAACTGCGATCGAAATTCTCTTGGCCGAACAAGTCAGACCATTCTTAGGCATTACACTGAGAAAAATATCTACAGGCGACGTATAAGCTGTGTTTGTAATAGTACGCCGCCGACGCATTATATACGCGGTGAATGTATTAGGGGCCATTCAAATAGTGGGCACGCTTTTCTGGGGTGAGGGGGGGTTCGAGAAAAGCGTGCGCTTCATACATTTTGAATTTTTTTTCATATATTTTTGCGTGCAAGGGGGGAGGGGGGGGGGAGGGTTCAAAATCCGTCTTTTTTAGCGTGCGCACTATTTGAATGGCCCAGCTGGTGATGTTATCGAAATTAAATCGTTTATTGAGTTTAGTGATACCACTACTCCATTTGGTGGAAAAAATATTGTGTTTTTTGGTGATTTGATGCAATATAAACCGGTAATGGATCTACCAGTTTATTCCAACATACTTACCCAGGGATACGATTTCAAACACGCAAAAGAAATTTTCAAGGAAAATATAGAGGAAGAAAATAAATCTATTGAAATAATGGAAAAAAACTCAGAACAACAGAAACAAGAGAAAGTCCATGCAAAAATTGAAAAAAGAGAACCGATTAAATTGACAAAATTAAACAATACGCTTATTCAAAAAAAGTGGAAGTGCGTTATTGTTGCAAATAAATACCGTAGTTATTACATATTATAAACAAATGAGAACTACGATGAATTAAGAAAACGTATTGTTGGAATTGGTAACGAGATTGGTAATGAATTAGGTTCCTCAAGTGATTCACTTTGGAATTCTGCACCAATAATCGTATTCTGAAATGACTTAAGAACTTGTATAAATACAAAAGCAGTTGAAAGATTAGCAAATGAGAAAGCGACCCCAATGATTGTTTGTGTTGCACATGACAAACTTTCGATTATATCACAAAGAAATAAAGAAATAGAACGTTATATTTTGTCTTTAGATGATAACAAGACACAAAATCTACCGGGCTATTACCTCTAGTAACGAATAGGCCGGTTATGTTAACAAGAAGTTTATTTACGGAACTAGGAGTGAGCAATGGTACAATCGGAATTTTTAAACAATTAATTTATGAAGATATGGACTCAGATAATAATAATAATATTGACACAAATAAATTTCCAAAAAATACTATTTTTATTCATAGACCATTGTTTGCACTGATTGAATTAACCAAGGTAGAAAAATTACCATACTTAGAAAATTAACCACCTAAAATAATACCAGTTCCATTAGAAGATGTTTCAAAAATGTTACCAGCAGCATTAAGAGCCCCATTTATAAAGGTAAAAAGAAAACAATTTCCTTAAGAGTGCCAGAGAGAAATGGCAAAGTATCGTTGGCCACTGCAGTGAAAAGAAATATAGCAAAACCGGAGTTGAAATTCAGAAATCCAACTAAGAAAAGCACATCTATCTGGATGTCCAAGCGCATAGAGAGTAAAATTGCCGAAGGTGACGTTAAGGGTGCAGTTAGAATTTTGTCATCATCGGATAGCTTGGCGCCGCAGGATATATCAACTTTTGAGCAACTTAAAGCAAAACACCCTCCGCCAGATAGAGTGTTTACACTACCAGAACCACCGAACAAAGACATGGCACCATTGAATGTTTCTGAAAGAGATGTTTTCTTTTCAATCAAAACTTTTCCAAATGGATCCAGTTCAGGGATCGATGGACTGCTGCCACAACATTTAAAGGATCTAACTCTGCCCTCGACGGGAGAAGCAGGCTTAAGGTAGATGAAATCAATTACAGCACTATCGAATTACATGCTATCAGGTAAAGTTCAGTCCGAATGCATAAAAATAATGTACGGAGCGTCGCTGTGCGCTCTGGAAAAAAAGAAGGTGGCATTCGTCCAATCGCAGTCGGCAACACTTTTCGCCGGTTAACGTCCAAACTAGCAAGTGCATCTGTTAGGTCGGATATGTCATCGAAGCTAGCACCCCGGCAGGCTGGTTTCGGAATCAAAGGAGGATGCGAAGCAGCTGCCCATGCTACAAGGACCTTCATAAAAAAAAATTCTCATAGAAAAGTAGTGATAGCAAAAATTGATTTCCGCAATGCTTTCAATGAGATCGACCGCGACATCTTCCTAAACGAGATCAGATTGAATTGCCCAACGATATTCCCCTACATCTGGCAGTGCTACTCGTCACCATCGCTACTTTTCTACGGCGATTTCATTTTGCTTTCACAAAACGGAGCCCAACAAGGTGACCCATGTGGACCATTATTGTTCAGTACAGCAATTCAATTTGTGATAGACGCACTTTTATCAGAATTTGTCATATTCTATCTAGATGACGGAACAATAGCCGGTGACTACGACAGCGTTTTACGAGATTTCGAAACGATAATATTAGAATGTGCGAAAATTGGGTTGAAGATATAAACCCTACAAAATGTGAACTGTTCTTCTGTTCAGAGATTGACAAAGAAATCGCAAAGAAATTCGATATACTGTCGCCAGGAATACGTATAGTGAATGAATTTACCATGTTGGGAACATCGATCACTGACAATGCTTTCGAAAAAGTATTCAATAAGAAGCTAAACGAGTTGAAAGTACTATTTGAGCGTCTCCGAGTTCTGGACAGTAAACATATAGCCTTCTATATCCTCAAGAATTGTTTTGCAATCCCGAAACTTGTGTTTCTATTACGAACTACACCAATGTGGAACCAGGGCTGTCAAATGGTGTGTTAAGCGCAATATAGTACTCCTTATGTACCTTAGCCTCTGTCCACCTACTCCTACATCCTATCCTACCCGTGGTGACACCTGTTATAGTGAGCAACCCCACGAACGATCAGGTAACCAACCCTGGTGTAGTAGTGTGGGTCACTTAGCTGAAGGATGAGGGGGGCTGTCTGCGGGTAGTACCTAGACGCTACGTTTAGAGAGGGCTGAAGACAGCTAGGCGCTATCAAGATGGGATGGCGGCTTAGCATGGTGGCGAAGGATCTCGACGGTAAGAGACAACGGCAGCATGCAAAGTCCTAGTCAGATGGACTACCATCATTCACCAGTGCCACGGGCACATTAAGACCAACGCCAGTGCGGTCTTAATTACGGCCTACTGGCAAAGCATTGAACACGGACAAAGAATATCGACCAGCGGATGAAATTTTAGACAAGGGCTGACAACTGTGGTATTCCACTACCTTAATAAGGAAAGGTGACATCTTCACGAAACGGCTAGTGGGCTAATATCATGGTTGCCCCCGTCCCGGTAAAACCTTGGCAGGCCTCCAAGTACGTTCGAAAGCTCGTCCTGTGAAAAGGAGGTGTAGGCTCAGATGAACATTCCTGACTACTACCGATCTGGCTCTGAACGCGGTGCCCCATGAAGGACCGTGTCAACCCTAGCATGGCCTCACTGCTTGCATAGATAACCATGAGATCACGAAGGTAACTACACAATCGAGTTGGAGATAGCGGCTTGGAGGGGGGACCCAACAGCATGGAATTAGGAAAGGAGTTAAAAGAAAATCAACAAGAAAATCAACAGGGAAATCAGCAGAGGAAATCGGAGGATCAGCGGATGGATCAATCGAAGGTTCAGCTATTTGACGTGTTCGCAAGACGATCGAAAGTGGCGAGGTCGCCCCCGGGACGGGAAGCGAGAAGTATAGAGGTTATCCACACAGACGTTCTCCACAACGACGACAACGATGAACCAAAGCAGACAAAATTGGAGCTAGTTAAAAAGATGGTGAAAGAGTTACACGAATTTATACAAAATAAAAATAACGTGCACAAAGACATTAAGACGAAGGTGATCAGCATTCGAGCCTGTCTAAACGAAGTGGAACAGGAAGATAAGCCGTGGAGGATGCGGAGATTCGAAGCAAATTACAAGAAGGCGAGAGCAGGCATTGAAGTCGGCGAAGTTACTGAAGTTGGCGAAGGTATCGAGGTGCTAGCCACCCCGCTCTCGACAAAAAGAAGACAAACACCGGATATTACGCCCCCTCCAAGAAGCGCGGCAAAAAGGAGTAAAAGGGACAGGAGAAACAATGAAAGGACCACAAACAGACTGGATGCACAAACACCGAAGCCCAGTATAAGCGAGTGGAGAGAGGTGAGAAAAAAGAAGAAAGGGAAGAGCGAGAAGCAAGAGCTTAGAAGTCTGAGACCTAAAGCTGATGCTCTAATAGTGGCGGCAGAAACAGGAATGACGTACGCCGATATCCTCAAAAAAATTAAAGAAGACCCAGACCTCAAGGACCTGGGTGAAAATGTCTCGAGCATAAGACGAACGCAAAAAGGCGAAATGCTGTTTGAACTCAAGAAGGGCCCAGAAATTAAAAGTGCAGATTATAAAGAACTAGTCAAGAAGTCACTGGGCGAAGCAGCAAAAGTGAGAGCGTTGTCCCACATGACCACGATTGAATGTAGGTATATGGACGCAATCACGACAAGCGAAGACCTTCGAAAAGCCCTGAAAGAGCAAGGTAATATAAATGACGAGATAGATTCCATGACGATACGTATGAGAAAAACGAGAGACGAACTCCAAACGGCGGAAATAAAACTTTCAGTGGACGCAGCGATTAAGATTCTGAAAATCGGCCAGATAAAGGTGGGCTGGTCCGTATGCCCGTTGAGGGAAACCCAGCAGTTGGAAAGGTGTTTTAAGTGCATGGACTTTGGACACCAAGCAAGGAACTGCAAGAACGAAGATAGATCCAAGTTGTGCAGGAGATGTGGGGGAGAAAACCACCTAGCAAGAGATTGCACGAAACCACCAAAATGCCTGCTGTGCACGTCAGAAAATGACCACGTGACGGGTGGAGCGAGATGCCCAGTCTATAAAAAGGCGCTTAAATCAAAGACGGGACAAGAATGGAAGTGATCCAAATAAACCTTAATCATTGTGACATGGCACAACAACTTCTTTGGCAAGCCACAGCGGAGCAAAAATGTGACGTAGCAATTATTGCAGAACCGTACCGAATTAATAAAAACAACGTTAACTGACGTTATTGACGACGGGAAAGTATCCCATACAAGAAGTTGTATCAGACACCCACGAAGGATTCGTGATTGCGAAAATTGACGGAGTGTATATTGTCAGCTGTTATGCACCACCAAGATGGACGATTGAACAGTTTGAACGAATGTTAGACTTACTCACAGGAGAGCTAACGGGATTAAGCCCAGTCAACATTGGGGGCGACTTTAACTCATGGGCAGTTGAGTGGGGCAGTAGATTTACAAACGAAAGAGGCTTCATTCTACAAGAAGCGCTAGCTAGACTGAATGTGGTTCTGGTAAACGTGGGAAACACAACTACTTTCCGCAAGAATGGACGAGAGTCGATTATTGACGTGACATTCTGTAGTCCAACACTAGTACCCAGTCTGACTTGGCGAGTGGATGAAAGCTACACATACAGCGACCACCAGGCATTGAGGTACACTTTGAAAAAGAGTACGGTGGCGGCAAGGCAGATGAATCAAGTAAGAGAGCGGAGATGGAAGACGAGAAATTTGGATCAAGAAGCTTTCAAGGAATACCTCCAATCAGAAGACGAAGGCGTTGAGAAATCGGCAGAAGAATTGACGAAAGTATTGGTGCATGCATGCGACGTAGCGATGCCAAGAAGGATAGAACCGAAGAATAAACGAAAATCGGCATTTTGGTGGACCGACGAAATTAGGCTCTTGCGCGCAGACTGCTTCAGGACAAGAAGGAGGATGCAGCGGGCCAAAAGTGAGAGTGCCAGAGCCGCGAGGCGAGACGAACATCGTACGGCAAAACTAACATTAAAGCGGGTAATCCGAGCTAGCAAGAGCAACTGCTTTAAGAAGCTGTGCCAGGAAGCTGACGCAAATCCATGGGGAAACGTGTACAGGATAGCGATGACAAAAATTAGAGGTTCATCAGTGCCAAAAGAAAGTTGTCCTGAGAAGCTAGGAGCCATAGTGAGAGGGCTATTCCCGCAACATGAACAGGTCGCATGGCCGCAAACTCATTACGACGATGAAATTGAAGACAGACAGGACCGGGTGATCACTATAGAAGAGATTCAGACGGCTGTCAAAAAGCTGAAAAATAACAAGGCGCCAGGACCAGATGGGATCCCCAATGTAGCTTTGAAGACGGCGGCATGCATAAAGCCGGACATGCTCCGATTGACATTGCAGAAGTGCCTCGACGACGGAAATTTTCCTGATATATGGAAGAAACAGAAGCTGGTCCTACTACCAAAACCAAGGAAACCACAAGGTGAACCATCATATAGACCTATATGTTTGCTGGATGGTATGGGAAAACTGCTGGAGGCCATGATCCGGAACAGATTACACAAAAACACAGAGGGTGAGTACGGACTGTCAGACGACCAATTCGGATTTCGAAAAGGAAGATCGACGATCGAAGCAATAGAAAGAGTTATGGAGATTGCCGACAAGGCGCGAAAGAAAAAAAAGAACAGGGAACCGCTTCTGCGTTATAACGAAGATAGACGTTGAAAATGCCTTTAATAACGCAAGCTGGACGGAGATAGCTAAGGCAATGCATGCTATGAGAGTCCCCGATTTCCTCTGCAGGGTAATGAAAAGCTATTTCGAACGACGGGTGCTAATGTATGATACCAGGGAAGGGAAAAAGATGGTAGACATCACAGCTGGTGTTCCACACGGATCCATATTAGGACCAACGCTGTGGAATACGATGTACGACGCAGCGCTGCGGCTGCAGCTGCCAAGATGGGTTACGACGATTGCTTTTGCCGACGACCTAATTTTCATAGTTATCGGAACGCCAAAGTTGGAGGTGGAAGTCGTCACGAAAGAGGCGTTGGAAACTGTAGAAAGTTGGATGACAATGGCTAAACTGAAGCTGGCCCATCAGAAAACCGAGATCATGCTCGTGAGCAATTGTCGGAAAACTGAGCGGATTGTAATGAACATCGAGGGGAACGAGATCACATCCACTCGCCAGCTAAAACACCTTGGAGTCATGTTAGACGATCGTGGAAACTTTAATGCCCACGTAGATTATACGTGCGAAAAGGCAATGAAAGCCAATGCAGCACTGGCCATGATAATGCCGAATGGGTTTGGACCGCGCAGCAGTAAAAGGAGGCTCCTAGCAAGTGTTACCCTATCGATACTGCGCTACGGGGCACCAGCGTGGATAAGGGCGTTAGACACAAAGAGGAACCGGAGGAGGGTGATAAAAACCCAGAGGTTGTCAAGCATAAGGGTAGCAAGCGCATACAGAACGATTTCCTCGGAAGCGGTATGTGTGATAGCCGGAACGATGCCTATATGCATAATGCTGATGGAAGACAGTGAATGCCACAGACTGAAGGAAAGGGGGGACCAAAACACCAAAACAGTGAGGGCACAAGTAAGAGTCGAATCACTGAGTCAATGGCAGCGAGAGTGGGACTCCGCGGAAAATGGAAGGTGGACTCATAGGCTTATCCCGGACGTAACCACATGGGTAAATAGGGAACACGGAGAGGTTAGCTTCCACCTGACGCAGTTCCTGTCGGGTCATGGGTGCTACAGGAAGTACCTGCATAGGTTTGGACACGCGGAATCACCTTTCTGCGTGACATGCGTTGAAGAGGAAGAAACTGCAGAGCACGTTGTGTTTGTCTGTCCCCGTTTTGAACAGGAGCGATGTGAGCTGATAGCCGCGAGCAGGCCAGACGTAAACGCCGACAACATAATATCGGAAATGTGTCGCGACGAAGAAGTGTGGAAAGTAGCGGACAACGCAATTGCGAAGATAATGGTGAAGCTACAAAGTGCATGGAGAGACGATCAACGAAGACTGGCAGTTGATCTGAGAAAGTAGGTGCGAAAGCACAGCCCCTCCCCGAAGTAATGCTGTGAGGCGGTTCCGGGGAGACGAGAGCGTGGCGATCAAGGAAGGAGGTTTTAGTTGGTAAAAATGCAACACTACCTGGGTCCAGGAGGACCAGGTGCCTTTTGAAGGTTTCCTCACCCTTGAGGAAAAAAAAAAAAAAAAAAACCAATGTGGAACCATATGGCCACTATTAATTAGATAGACAGCGAAATAAAGTCAACGTTTGAAACACTAACAAACTCGGATTTAGACGACGATACATGGACCTTAGCATCACTACCTATCAAGTATGGCGGCATGGGAATACGAAGAGTCCGGGACACAGCTTTACCTGCATTCTTGTCCTCTGTGAACGCAAATTCTCCGCTTATCAGTATCATGTTACAAAATTCTACGCTGAAAATCGAAGAAATAGCCGACTACGAAGACAGTATAAGCGCATGGAAAAACTTACAACCGAACCCGATATACCCTGAAAAGCCTTCTTCACAAAAACAATGGGACGAGATTGTAGTCAACAGATTGTTTGGTAGCCTTCAGTTTGAGCGTGTAGAAGATCGAGCTCGAATTTTAGCAGTTCAAAAGCCAGAGTCTGGCGCTTGGTTGCATGCCCTGCCGGCAAAATCAATCGGTACCTTGCTCGAAAATAACTCCTTCAGAATAATCATGGGCCTTCGGTTGGGGCTGGATATATGCTTCCCACATTTATGTAATTGCGGATCTAGAGTAGAGAAGAACGGTCACCACGGTTTGAAATGCAAAAAAAGTGCAGGTCGTCACGCACGTCACGCCGAGTTGAACCACATCATCACACGAGCTCTTGCGTCAGCAGAGATTCCGTCTCAGTTGGAACCTCCGGGCTTGTCACGAACTGATGGCAAGAGAGTAGACGGAATGACCTTAATACCTTGGTCGAAAGGAAGCAGTCTCATATGGGATGCAACTTGCACAGACACCTTCGCACCGAGTAACATCAGATCCAGTGTAAAGCAAGCAGGAAAAGCGGCTGAAGAGAAAGCCAAAAGGAAAGTGAAGAAGTATGAACTGCTAATACAACAAAATTACAATTTTGTACCCTTCGCTGTTGAGACTATGGGTCCGTGGAGCCAGGAAGCCTCACACTTTTTCAACGAACTCTGCAAAATAATAATAAGGATAAAACCAATGAGCCCCGGTCAAAATCATTTCTGATGCAGAGACTCAGTATGGCAATTCAACGTGGTAATGCTGCAGCGGTTATGGGCACTTTCAGAGATAATACGAAAATGGATGAAATTTTTTATTTATTAGGATAAGCATATTTTCTTTTTTTTTACATGTGAAATATTGACATAGTGTACTAATGCTGACAATAAAAATTAGATATTTCCTTTAGTACCTGCATGTACTTTAACATCACATAAAAGCCAGGGACAAACCATTCCAAAGGTTGTTTTAGATTTAAACTTTCCTCCACCACCATTCCTAAGGGAAGTAGCTACGATATACGTACTTACCTCTAACTCGTGTGAAATTAATAGAAGACCTAGCATTTTCCAGATATTTTCCATTTTCAAATCTTCAAAATAACCCATCGAAAGATCAAAAAGCAGAAATTAGACGGCTTGCGACCTGTGTCTGTTTATTCTCATAACTGAGAAAATTTTAACTCCACGACTGGGACCCGAATTAAAATTAAATTAAAAAAGTTAAAATTTTCTTTCAGATTTAATTTCAGAAATACCATTTCTCTCATAATTTCGCTTCAAAAATTAAATGCTCGAATTTCGTTCACTTCAGTCACTGATAACTGAAAAAATGATTTCAATTGACTTTGTTATTGAGATACTTCTCATTGTCCTATGCGATCAATGCAGCAATGTGTTGATAGCGGTATCCCTGTACAATTAGATGACATCGAATTGATGTCGACATTCAAGTACAAATACGAATTAATGGACATGCAGTTATGAGAATAAACAGACACAGGTATTTGTAGGTGGCAAAAAGCGCGCGTAGTTCGTGAGAACGATAAATGCGTTAGCTTTAGCTACAAATGCATGGGTTAGTATGTAAGCAACGGTTTGAAATTAGATCTGAATTGAAAATGTCCACCGTAGCTCAATTGGTTAGAGCAGCACCCCGGAAAGGTGAAGATTCTGGGTTCGGGTCCCAGTCGTGGAGTTAAAATTTTCTTTCAGATTTAATTTCAGAAATACCATTTCTCTCATAATTTCGCTTCAAAAATTAAATGCTCGAATTTCGTTCACTTCAGTCACTGATAACTGAAAAAATGATTTCAATTTCTAATAACTCTATAAATAATTCTTTGATTAATTTAAAAATTCAGTTATGTGTTGTAGACAGATAACAATTTAAATAGAGATAGCAAATTAATTTGTTTACCAAAGATTAATGACAAAAGCTATAAAAGGTAATTTTTTTAAATTTTATTTTATCATCCCCGCAGCGGTAGCGGAGGGCGTGACGCAGTCCCCACACCCCAAAAAAAACGTCGGCAAACCCAAAAAACTCCATACAAAAACCTTTGGGACAAGGAGCCATATATAGACGAACTTTTGAGTTTTTTCCCCTCGCCTCCCTCGCTACGTCGCAGTAGCTTTCAAACAAGCCCTCACTCATCAAAATCGGTTGGAAATTAGTTGAGATATCGCCAATCAAAGATGACCAATTCCTATGGAAAAATGGTCAAATCTGCTTTGCAATTAATAACAATTTTATTCCTGTGTGGTGTGTCAACGATCTATCTATCTATGTATCTATCTACTTTTTTTTCTCAAGAACCGCTCGAGCGATTTCCTTAAAATTTTCAGGGAACGTCAGTCTCGGCCCCAAATGAAAAATGTTATATGCCGCTTTTCCGGCAAAATTCTGGAAAAGCCGTCAAAGTGGTCAATTTAAGTAATGCTCGGAGTTTTCGAATTTTAGCTCCGAAGTGACGACAGCTAGAGAGTAGGTTTCTTCGGTAAAGTTCTAGAGTTTGGTCAGGAGAATTTTTTGGGACCTTAAGAAAATGGCTGCCAGCAGTGAAACCGGCGCCATCTTGAATTTTCCCAAGCAATAAATTAGGGTTTTTTTTGGTTTTCGAATTTTAGCTTCGGAATGACAATACTTAGAGAGTTGGTTTCTTCGGGAAAGTTATAGAGTTTGATCAGGAGAATTTTTTGGGATTTTCAGAAATCTGCCCAAGTGACGCCATTTTGGATTTTTGTTAGGTATAAATTATGCTTCTTTAAGTTTTCGATTTTTAGCTCCGGAATGATAACACTTGCAGAGTTGGTTTCTTCTAGACAGTTATAGAGTTTCATCAGGAGAATTTTATGGTATCATAAGAAAATGGCTGCCAACTGTCAAAGTGACGCCATCTTGGATTTTCATTTATGCTTCTACGGTTTTCGAATTTTAGCTCCGGAATGACGCTACTTAGAGAGACGGTTTCTTCTACAAAGTTATAGAGTTTTATCAGGAGAATTTTTTGGGATCATAAGAAAATGGCTACCATCTGTTATAGCGGCGTCATCTTGGATTTTCGTTTGTGCTTTTTCGGTTTTCGAATTTAAGCTCCGGAATGACGCTACTTAGAGAGACGGTTTCTTCTACAAAGTTATAGAGTTTCATCAGGAGAATTTTTTGGGATCATAGGAAAATGGCTGCTATCTGTTATAGCGGCGCCATCTTGGATTTTCGTTTATGCTTCTACGGTTTTCGAATTTTAGCTCCGGAAGGGCGCTACTTTGAGAGACGGTTTCTTCTAGAAAGTTATAGAGTTTCATCAGGAGAATTTTTTGGTATCATTAGAAAATGGCTGCCAGCTGCCATAGCGGCACCATCTTGGATTTTCGTTTATGCTTCCACGGTTTTCGAATTTTAGCTCCGGAATGACGCTACTTAGAGAGACGGTTTCTTCTACAAAGTTATAGAGTTTTATTAGGAGAATTTTTTGGCATCATAAGAAAATGGCTGCCATCTGTTATAGCGGCGTCATCTTGGATTTTCGTTTATGCTTTTTCGGTTTTCAAATTTTAGCTCCGGAATGACGCTACATAGAGAGACGGTTTCTTCTCCAAAGTTATAGAGGTTCGTCAGGAGAATTTTTGGGATCATAAGAAAATGGCTGCCAACTGTCAAAGTGACGCCATCTTGGATTTTTTGCTAAATTCTGTATAAGAATACCTAGACAGTTGGTTTCTTCAGGAAAATTATATGAATCAGTGGGAAGAATTCGTGACACGAAGTGTTTCGAAGGTAGCCGAAGGTGACATGAAGTGTTCCGAAGGTAGCCGAAGGTGACATGAAGCGTTCCGAAGGTAGCCGAAGGTGACACGGAGTGTTCCGAAGGAAGGCGAAGGTGACACAAAGTATTCCGAAGGTGATACGAAGTGTTCCGATGGTAGCCGAAGGTGTTGGAGAACAAATTTTTTCGGAGAAAAATTTTTTTTCGGAGAAATTTTTTTTCTAAGAAAATTTTCTTTTCTGAGAAATTTTTTTTCAAAAAATAGAAATTTTTTCAACAACTGAAAACTTCCAAAACGACTGATATCACAACAAAAACCTTTTGAAAGGTAGAGTGTGACGCGGTCCGTAAGTCTGCTTCCAAAATTAATGATATCGCTTGAGGTGACGCTATCGCAGATAATGCGCAGAAGTTTGTTTGAATTGAATCTTGTGTTCAAAGTTTTAATTTCCTGAAAAAATTGCAGCGCTTTTTTTAAAACAAAATTACGTTGTGTTAAACAAATTGCTTCACAAATGCCGGACCCACCAGCGGAATAATTTTTCAATACTTTCAGTTTTTACACGCAAAAATTTAAATTTACCTTAAACAATCTACGCAATAACAAACAAAAGTCAAATTTTTGCAGCGCGAAAACTGAAGGTACAGGAAAATTATTTCGTCGTTGGGTCCGGCATTTGTGACGCAATTTTTTTAACACAACGTAATTTTGTTTTAAAAAAAGCGCTGCAATTTTTTCAGGAAATTAAAACTTTGAACACAAGATTTCATTCAAACAAACTTCTGCGTATTATCTGCGATAGCGTCACCTCAAGCGATATCATTAATTTTGGAAGCGGACTTGCGGACTGCGTCACACTCTACCTTTAAAAAGGTTTTTGTTGTTAATCTTATTTCTGTTATTAATTTTTCTTTCCTTTTATTATAGGTAAATAAATTGATGGATTCAAGTTTTCAATCATAAGACAATCTACATTCGTAATAATAGTATGGCTCCAAATATGCCAATACAAATTATAAATTTTAATTTTCTTGCTAATTTCAAATGGTGGCAAATTCGTCGTGTGTATCAAGGTTATTTTTGCAACCTACGTTACAATAGTACCACTTTTTTAGTTTTGTAAAGCGGGAAAATTGGAACTATCTTCCTAAAAAAGTGGTGCTAATGTAACGTTGCATATTTGAAACGTTACATTAGTACCACGTTACCCGCTTTAAAAAAAAGTGTAAAATAGCACTTATTTATTATAATCCACTTTAAAATTTTGAAAATCCAACTGACAACATGCCGATGGGCATGTTGTGAGTTTTCCTATAATAATGAAATGTATTTTACTTTGTGTTGTTGGTAACCGTGACGCTGTAATACTGTCTTTCTACACACGTATTTTGTTTGACATTTTTGAAGTTGCAATAAAAATTCAGTTTATTATTAATCGAAAAAAAAATTTGAAAGTAAAAGTTAGTGAAATCAAGTAAGTAAGTGACATATATTTTTGATATCAATGATTAAGTGACACTGTCGAAAAGTTGTGTTGTTTTTGGGTGCAACAACAATAAAATAACGACTAGGGACAAGGTTTTCTTCTGCTGCCCGACAAATAAACAGCAGAGAGGACATTGGATGTCTGCCGTTCGTTAAGTGTTTAGTGAAAACAGTTCTTTTCTCGTGTGCCAAGATCATTTTGATATAACCTTGAAACTTCTTTGCCTTGAACTTAAATTATATTATCAACACGAAACTGTCAAACATATAGCTCGTCGTGAAAATTCTGTCCCGTTTTTTTTAATTGATTGACGAGGTAAAGCTTGCGTCTTTTAGATGTATAAATGTTTGGTTAGTGCAACGTTAACACCTGTCTTCAGAATAGTGTCACGGTGAAAAGATCTCACTCGGAATCATCCTAAATTCCGGATACAAAACTAAGCCAACATAAGCTTACATCTGGATTTAAGCAACACCCGTTTTGGGAGAAAACTACACGCCGTAACTTAGCTGCTTGCGACTGGATGATAATAGCCACATGTGCCCGGTCTAACAAGTTCAAACTCCTAGTCCCCTTCTGCTTCCACTTCTTTTTCTCGTGTTCTTTTTACCTAACAAAATATTTGAAAATGTTACAAGCGTTATAAAACAAATTTAAACTTGTTTATGTTTACAAACGTATGACAGTTCAATGATGACAGGTGGTGTGATAGGTCTTTTTTGTTGGTACACCTGATAGTAAAGAAATGGTGCTGTGAAATATTTTCGGTGGAAAATATTTGAACACGAAATTACAATTTCAATTATAAAAAAATAAACATTTTTGATGAGTGTCGTAGAACTTTGTTAGTATTTAACTGAACTTTTTAATTGAATAAAAATATAAAAACATGAATAAAAATTTTAGTCTTAACCCATTGTTGGCCACCACATCGTTACGATCGATATTTAGTAAACCGTAAAATGTGCACTTATTTCTTGTGGAAGAAACTTCAATATTATGTTACCAATGTTATTTCATAGCAACGTCAAAGTAACGGGGTACTGACCTTCCACCAAGATAACTTAGATTCGATCCCAGCGAGGGTAAAAACTTTATTGGATTTTACTCCAATAAATAGCACAAAAGTAACGTTACTAAGCGTACCAAAGCTTGATAATGTGGTTAGTTGAGGTGTTTAGTGCACTGTTCACCTTGGTGTTTCAATGGCTGAATACCCACCATAAGGAGGCCTGCATCCAGCATTGATAATAATAAAGGCTTATGAAGAAGAAGAAGAAAAATGTTAAGTCAATAACATTGAAATTCGCGCAAATGCAAATAGAAACAATGGAACTGTTCTAAAGGTTCTAATTGTACTAATCTTTAAGATAAGTTTGTCAACGACATTAGTATTAGGAAAAGTGGCTGAATTAACGTAATTACCGCAGCACCTTGCTATCGAAATTAATATTGTTGTTATTTTTCGAAAGTTTTTAGTACTGATCGTACAACTATATACATATCAGTATTATTTGCATTATACAAAATTATAATGTAAAATAAATTATCTTCGTTTATAAGTTGCCTATGACTTTAATAAAATTTTAGTTGTAAATTAAATATCTTAAAGTCGACTTCAATAAATGTAAAATACTTCTTTTTAAATATTTTGTTTTTATTTAAAAATTTTTTTTACAAAAGGGCGTCACAAGATCGTATAGATTGGTATGTGGATGGTATTAAGAATATGAAGGAATCGATCGAGAATTTGGGTAAGCAAAGAACTGAAGCGAAAAAGGCATAAAGAAATGGTTAAGAAATTCGATCGTTCTG
This sequence comes from Pseudolycoriella hygida, assembly GCA_029228625.1. Lineage (NCBI taxonomy): Eukaryota > Metazoa > Arthropoda > Insecta > Diptera > Sciaridae > Pseudolycoriella > Pseudolycoriella hygida. The sequence continues at coordinate 75,611,002 of CM055404.1, forward strand.
CATTGTTGGAGATGAATAGTGAACAATGTAACCGCAATCGTTCCAAGAGACATCGCCGGACTTAAATACACCCTCTGTTTTTTTTAAATATTAACAATTTTTTTATCATATAAGATATGGTCATTGCATAAAAATACGGTGCTTGTTGTAAAATTGAATATTTTGTGAATATAAGAATTTAATTAAGTTTACCATACAACGGCGCTGAAAAAACATCCGAACCCTTAAAAAAAGCCCAGAATTTATGAAAGACCTAGAGCACTTAGGATAGGCCTAAGACTCATACTTCCATGGACAAAGAAGTTAGTCTCTTTTTTCTCTATTACACTGCACATAAAACCTAATCATTAAAGGAATATTCACGAAAAACCACCAAATATAGTGTAGAGTCGTTTAGCATGAGTTTGTCCCACAATAAGGACACTACAGCCGGAACCATATAACATCTTTCCACTAATTTAATTTTCCTGATTTTCTAATCTAATCTAATCTAATCTTTCATTCAAAACCTTGAAGAGCGATTTCCGTTCTAATTTCGCAGAGAGAAAAGTTCCAGTAACCTTCAAAAAACCAAGTTTTGACCAATTTTTTGACTGTAAAGTTCTCAATCGATTTTGAAAATTGGATAAGATTTAGCCGAAACTCAGTTTTAGGGCCGTGGCTGAGTCTACAGACTCAAAATCAAAAAATGTTCTTCCATAAAATGTCGGGCATGCCTCAGCCTGTCAAACAAAAAAATTATTTCGAAAATCGGATAAGATTTACGCGAGTTATGTACAAAAGACCAAAAACCACTTAAACGGCCCTAGCTCAGTGGTCCGTGGCCGACAGTGCCCAGATTCAATTTTTTTCCAATTACCTTTAGGGGAATTTTTTTTTTCAAAATCGGTCAAGTTTTACGGACGTTGGAACGGACAAAATTTTAATTGTATTTTTCTTTTATTTAGACCACAAAACGAATAAGTAACCAACTCCCATGTCGAAATTGGGGTGGTTACAAATGTCGTGATAAACGCATAAGACGGGTCTAATAAAAATGAATCTCCAACTTTTCGAGTGTAACAAAGGACAAACTTTAAATTTTGCTATAATTAGTTTGTTGATTTTTTGAAATACTAATCTTTCAATTCCATCAAATCCAACTTAAATTAAAATTATTCGAAGTAAAGAATTTAGATAACAATATTGGTTGTAATTCTCTCAGTCTCCAGAATTTACGATTGTATTACAAAATTTTGTAATCATTGTAAATTTCAGACTACATGTGGAAATATGTGGTAAAATAGAGCGAGTCACTCCTTTTGGTATCTTGTAAAATGCATAAGGGCAGTAGGATTAGGATTAGGATAAGTGGGTGAGTCAACGTGGTTGGCTCGGCACCTAGGCCTCCAATGGGCCTGTTGTGCACCCCACGATTATTTAGTACCTTCCTGTACCGTTTAGGTATTTGGAGCTGTATTTTACTGTATAATTTCCTAAGCACCTTCTCCTGGTGTTCAAGTAAGCTGGGCACACACAGAGAAAATTTTCAGCGGTTTCAACCTCGCCACAATCATCACAGTACGGAGTATACCCATGGTATTGAGATGCTTGTTGAGCGTGCAGTGACCGGTTAAAATGTCTGTTAATCTCTTAAGATGAGTCCTTTTGAGGGAGAGGAAGAATTTGGAATTGCTTTTGCTTATTGTGATGCAGTTTTTAGCTTGTCTGGCTATATTGATATTCTTCCATTCTTTGTTGAATGTTTTTTTCTTCCATTCGTTTATGATTACATTCAGTGTGGAGAATGAAGCTGGAATGCCTGGATCCGGGCCAGTGATGTTCGTAGAAGAGGCAGATTTCGCTAGCTCATCCGCTGCTTTTGAACTGTGATTAGGTCGCATCTTGGCCACCAAATAATTGAAGCATAGCTGAGCCTGGGTCTCACGATAGCCGTATAGATCCAGTGCGATATTTTAGGGCTTAGGCCGTATGTTAGGCCATAGCTTCTACGACACTGCCATAGAGTCGCTATGGCTTTACTTATTTTGTGTTTAAGGTGCATATTAAATTTCCCATTGGGCTCGAGGTAGATTCCCAGATGCTTGACATAGTCTGAAAGGGGTATACGTTTACCAAAAAATTTTGGGGGGTGGAAACCTGAGCGTGATTTTTTCCTATGGAATAGAATTAGTTTTGTTTTGTCTGGGTTGGCTTTTTTCTTCTTTGATGTGCACCAAGATTCTACTATTTTTAGGGCTGACTGCATCAGTTGGCTTAGCGTGTTTACGCATATGCCCGTCAGTAGGATTGATAAGTCATCTGAGAACCCTTGGGCATAGTATCCTGAGTCGTTTAATAAGGTTAGTAGGCCGTCCTTGACTAGACAGTAGAGCAGGGGTGGGAGTACTCCACCTTGTGGACATCCTTGGGTGACATACACAAAAATTTTTACTGGACCCAGGCGTGAGATAATTACTCGCTCTTTCAGCATTTTTATGATCCAGCCAATTAGGGTTTCTTCAATGCCATGCCCTCTACATGCTCCTGCAATGGCGCTAAATATCATGTTGTTGAAGGCACCGTCTATGTCTATGAAGCATCCTAAGGCATACTGCCCAAGTTCATACGATTTCTCAATCCTTGTAACCAAGTGATGTAAAGCTAGCTCAGCAGATTTGTTCGCTTGATACGCATATTGCCTATGGTGGAGGGGATTAATTTTTAAAATTCCCTCTCTTAAATATAAGTCGATTGGTTTTTCTAGAGTTTTCAAGAAGAATGAGGTTAAGCTGATTGGTCTGAATGCCTTCGCTGACATGTAGGATTCTTGCCCTAGTTTAGGAATGAAGACTACTCTTACATCCCTCCACGATATGGGAATATGTTGGAGGTGAATGCTCGCTATGAAAAGTTCAACTATTATGTCGACTGTATACTCGATGCTTTTTTGCATAATGGCAGGAAAAATGCCATGTTCTCCAGCTGATTTAAAAGGGGAGAAAGATGAAACAACCCAGATGATTCTATCCTTTGTAACTATCTTTCTCGCGACGTTAGGGTCTCCCAGACCCGATGGCGGAAGACCCGCCAGAGGCAAGTCTACATCAGCCACCTGTTTTATTTTAGTACATTTTGGAAAATGAGTTTCTACAAGATGGTGAAGTGTGGCTTCAGGCGTTTCCGTATATTCGCCTGACGGCATCTTCAGTGTCCCAATAGAGCATATTGGGTCCTTTGTTAGTGATTTGAAGATGTTGGATGCACCCGCTGCTGTGTTTACCGAGTAGATAAGTTGCTGCTCTTTTAATCTTTTTGATCTGCGTAAGTTTTTAGAGTATGCTCTCTGGGCTTCCCTTCTGAGAGCAATTTTTACCACGTCTCTGTCCTTTGCTGCATTGAACGCTTTACGAGTGGCGGTTCTCAGTGCCCTAATGTCACCGGTGAAGAAGGAAGCTGACCTACCAGCTTTGAAAGTCTTTAAGGGACAAGCGTTATTATAGGATTCAATTTGTGCCTCGATTAGTTCCTTGGCAATTATGTCTAATTCTGTGGTTGAATTTATGGCTGTGGCTGGGCTACGGAGAGCATTTTTCATGTTTGCATCAAATTTAGTCCAGTCTGTGTTTGCTGGGTTACGGAAGGTTATGAGCTCCGCTTTATCAGTGGCAATGTAGAAGCTGATGCACATATGGTCGGACAGAAGGATGTTTTGTGTGACTCTCCATCCCTTGATTACATGAGCGAATGTCATTGTGGCTAACGTGACGTCTAGGACTTCTTCTCTTACGGAATTGTAGAAGGTGAAGTCCCTGCCTCTATTTAGAATCGTAAGATTAGAAGACATAACGAATTCAATTAGGGATTCGCCTTTGTCATTAATATCGGTGCTCCCCCATGCTGTGTGATGAGCATTTGCATCACAGCCCAGAATGAGAGGCATATTTTTAGTTTTGCAATACTGAATAAGTTGAATTACTTCGGGGCTTGGTGGCAAAAAGTCCCTCTCTGATGGCATATACCCCGAAGCAATCAGGATTTGTTTTTCACAGCCGTTAATTTTCAATCTTAAAGACGCAACAGTCAGATCGCCAGTGGAGAGTTGGCTTATTAGCAATAGTTCGACATCCTTAGTTGTTAGGATGCAAGTTCTAGATTTGTTTTGACTTATTTTTGTAAACAGATTGAATTTACTAAGATCAAAGCTACTTATCTTTTTGTTCTTTAAATACGGCTCTTGTATTAGAAAAATGGTTGAGCCTTTTATGGGAATTGATTTGTTGATTTCAATTATTGCCACCTTACGGTGATGGAGGTTAATTTGATGGAATTGGACTTTGTTTTGGGACATTTTAGCTTTGTTTATGTGGTGGCACCGAAGTTTTTGGTTTGGTGCATAAGTAACAGGCAGAAAGTTTTGCTTTGTTTATGTGTTTGCTTTTAGGATTTAGTACAATCAGGAACTTACCTAGGTTCGAGCATTGAACGGGAGTTATCGCTTCGAGAGAAGGTACAATAAATTTGAACTCAGTAATGCTTGCTATAGGTAGAAATTTTATTGAGGTTTCATTTTTGTGATATGAAGTTGATGGTCGACTAAAGCGGCCAAGTGTACATTCACTTTTTTGACTTGTTGTTGGGTTTCGCATCGTGAATGGAAATTTTTAGTTGGTTCAGTCCGTATTGGACCGAGTAATCTTTAGCTTTAATGGCCTTGGCCGAATTTTCGTCAATTCCAATGTTCCAAAGTTGTTTACCCTTTTCAACCTTGTGCTTTTTGTGAAGTCTTTGTGAAGAATTTGGTGTCCACTGATGGATTTCTGGAATCGATTATCTCAAAGACTTCGCTATAGTCGGGAGTTGGATAAGCCAGAACAATTGATGCTCTGATCATTTTTGGTGGACTTCCCGCTTGAACCGGTTTTAGCTTTGCCTCTGGCCATTTCTCGAAATTCAAAGTTGGAGTTATGCTGATAACCCAGTCGCGGGTCTCAGTGTTACGACTTATTGTTCTGTAGAGGCCTCTATCGTAGCCACAGTGTTCGAAATCCAAAGTCTCCATTTTGCCCGATGCAAACAGAGCCTTTGTTAATTCTTCCTCAATCAAGTTGCCTTGGTCTTTGGTGATTTCATGTTCCTCGGCGTCGTTGACCACATCAACAACCCAAAGCGATTTTTGGATAACTTCCTTGAATGAAGGTGGTCCCATTGGGTTGAGGATTCGTTTTTTCGTATTGCCCGGGTTGATGGGCGACAGGTTTTTACGTTTCGGTGTGCGAAATGAGAGTTTTCACAATGCCGATGCTGCTAGGAGAATCTGTGCTAGTTGTTGGCTTGCTAGGTTCTGTCGGCCGAAATATTTTAGTTGTTTCGTAGCCTGTGGTTGCTGAAGTTAATTGGTGTCGGTTGTTTGGCGTTTCTGCGAGTAGTTCGTCTTCGGATGTAGTGAAAGTGTGCTCATCCATTACCTTGTGGAGCGAAGTAGCGAAGTTCGGTGGTGTTCAGCTAGAGGAGGCGCTAATTTGTTAGTGAGTCCCCCAAACACTGGTTCGGTTGCATAAGGGCAGTAAGGTATTAAGTAAGAAAGGCGTAAACCATTTTCAATTGAATTTTTCGGTGTGATCCAGAACTGGCCCTTTTCTTTGATGTTCATACACTAGAAAGATAATGGGATCAATTATTCTGCAAGTACAACAAATCGGAAATACCGAAAAAAAATAACTTTTACCGACAGTAAATGTAATTGATCGACCAGAAAAAAAAAATTACCGAAATTAAATTAAATTTTACCTGAAAAAAGTGATCGAAATAAAAGTCGAAACTACCTGCCGCAAAACTAAATGATTGACCAAAAATTCAATTGATAGACTAAAAATGATAAATTACCGACTACTAAATGTTTTTGATCGGAAAATTATTTGTTTTGTCCGAAATAAAGTGATAGAACAAATATTTAATTTCACCGAACCGAAAAAAAAATTACCGGAATTAAATTTTATTTTACCGGAGACATTTGATCGAAATAAAGTTCGAAACTACCAGCTTTTATATTGATTGATAGACCAGAAAAAAAAAGATTACCGGAATTAAATTAAATTTTACCGAAAAAAAGTGATCGACCTAAAGTTCGGAACTACCCGCTGTTAAACTAAATGCTTGACCAAAAATTCAATTGATAGACTAAAAACGATAAATTACTGACTACTAAATGTTTTTGGTCGACCAAACATGATCGGGACATAATCTAGTTTTGACCGAAAGAAATTGATAGATCAAATATACAATTCTACCGAACGAAAACAAAAAATTACCGGAGTTACATTATATTTTATCGGAAACATTTGATCGAAATAAAATTCGAAATAACGTGATGTTAAAATTAATGATTAACTGACAACAAAAATTTAGATACAGATTTAAAGGTGCGATCGACCGTAAATCGAACGTTGATAGACCGAATTTAAAAATGATTGATCATCTGACCGAATGCCTAACCGGATTTATAAATTACCGACCGCATACTCCATTACCGACACAAAAAGAATCATAACGGGTAACGTTTTTATCGTCAAATTGAGGAGCAAAAAAAAATATTTTTGATATGTTGTAGGCGATGGTCTGAAACGCCGAGAAAACCGAATCCCCCGAAAAGTTTGTTCGAAAAAAAAAAGACATGGGGGTTTGAGTGATCAGTGAGATTAACCAGCTTAAGGATAAAATGACTGTCCGTGCTTGCCATGTGAGCAGTTCGAAAAGTGGTGTATTTTTATGGTTTAGACCGGAATTTGAACGTGTGTTTGAATGGGAATTCGACGGAGTTTTGGACTGTGGTTTGAACGGCGAGTTGGACGGGGCTTGAACTGTGATTTGAATTGGGAATTGGAAGTGGAAGTGGAACAAATTGCTAGGATATTTTTAGACTTTCAACAGTTCTTGAGATTTGTTCGAGGTTCTATAATTTGTAAACGCTAAAACGGGCGCGAGCGATCCGGCCCATGGGCACAAATTGAGCCCCGGAGCGAAGCGGAGGGCCGCGAAATTTGTTCCCATGCGAGCCGGGCGCCGCAAGAACTAGCCTCACCCTCGATAACAATCCCCCTTTACGACGAACCGCTTAAATCCATGTTTTCTGTTTCTATTATCCGTTTATGACGGAAGCTAGGCTGGGGGCAAGGGTGGGAGTTAGAACGAACGTTTGCATGGTGGTTAGGACGGGGATCAGGACAGTGACTTGGACAGTGAATTGGACGGTGAATTGGATGGTGACTTAAACAGGGATTGGAAATTGAAAAGCTATTTCAACTGGGAATTTGAATGGAGGATTGGACTTGGATTTGAAAGAGATTTTGAACGAGGATTGCTTTGATGTTTATGACCGGGGAAAACGGGGCTTACCATGGGGGTTAGGTTGGAGATGCGCCGCAGGCTAAAAAGCGGGGGTTTAGGGGGCGGCAGCCCCTTGGTATAAAAGAAAATTCGGACAAATGATCCTTGAAATAAGTGGGACTTCGGAAATAGTGGGACCTTGGAAGAAGTGGGACCTCGGAAAAAGTGGGACCTCGAAAAAAGTGGGACCTCGGAGTTAACGTCATATCTATTTAGAATAAAAATCCCCTAGGGTCGACGGGATTTTACTAGGGTGGCAATTTTTTTAGCCGGTAATCTTCTTTTAAAAATATAATTTAATTTCGATGAAACCCTTCATCTGGTCGATTATTTTTTTCGGTTAAAAATTAATATTTTTCGATAGAACGATCAATCAATATAAAAGCTGGTAGTTTTGAATTTTATTACGACCAAATGTCTCCGGTAAAATAAAATTTTATTCTGGTAATTTTTTTTTTTCGGTTCGGTGAAATTAAATATTTGTTCTATCACTTTATTTCGGCCAAAACAAATAATTTTCCGATCAATTTTTGTCGATCAAAAACATTTAGTAGTCGGTAATTTATCATTTTTAGTCTATCAATTGAATTTTTGGTCAATCATTTATCAAACCGGTAATGACATCTCGCGGTGAATGGCAGTATATGTATGAACTTCGAAACCAAAACAAATGTCATAATTACTTCATTTTGCATCTTTCAACAATCCTAAATTCATAATTGGTCAAGTTTTATAGCCAAACATAGTTTTTTGCAACGTTCAAAATGTCGAATTACGCGCCTTCAAACCACGATATGCGGACACAATTGATTTTGTTGTTTCATTTGAAGAAATCGGCGTTGGAATCGCATCGAATGCTTGTGGAAGCTTACGGCGGACATGCTCTTGGTCGCACACAGTGTAATGAGTGGTTTAACAAGTTCAAAAGTGGTGATTTCTATGTGAGAAACGAGGAACGCGGAAGACCACCGAAAAAGTTTGAGGACGCCGAATTGCAAACATTGCTCGATGAAGACGATGGTCAAACGCAACAGCAGCTCGCAGAACAATTAGGTGTTCACTACCGGACCGTTGGAAAACGTTTGAAAGCCATAGGAAAGTTTTTGAAGGTGGGAAGATGGGTGCCACATGAGTTGAACGACAGGCAGCAAGAAAACCGGAAAACGACATGTGAAATGCTGCTCGCCAGACACAAAAGAAAGTCGTTTTTGCATCGTATCGTAACGGGCGATGAAAAGTGGATATATTTCGAGAATCCCAAACGCAAAAGATTGTATGTGAACCGTGGCGAACCAGGACGATCGACTGCAAAGCCAAATCGCTTCGGAAAGAAGACGATGCTCTGCATTTTCTGGGATCAGCATGGTCCAATCTGGTATGAACTGCTAAAACCTGGTGAAACAGTTACTGGCGAACGCTACCAAGGACAACTGGCCGATTTGAACCGTGCTATACGCCAAAAACGCCCAGAATATCGAACCAGGCAACACAAAGTGATTTTGCTCGATGACAATGCGCCGGCACACCGAAAAAGAGCGACTCGGGAATTGGTAGAGTCGTACAGCTGGGAACAACTAACTCATGCGGCTTACTCACCAGACTTGGCGCCATCGGATTACCTATTGTTTGCATCGATGGGACACGCACTTTCGGAACAGCGCTTCACTTCTTACGAAGACGTGAAAAAATGGCTCGATGATTGGTTGGCCTCAAAAGAGGAACAATTCTTTTGGCGAGGTATCCACAAATTGCCTGAGAGATGGACAAAATGTGTAGCTAGCGAGGGCGCATACTTTGAAGATTAAATTTTTAACCATTCTTCTTGAAATCAATGCATTTTTTCTAAAAAAAATACCGGTTTCATAGGCCCATACCTGATAGTTTAGCAGCAGGTAATTTCAACTTTTATTTCGATCACTTTTTTCCGGTGAAATTTAATTTAATTTCGGTAATTATTTTTTTCTGGTCTATCAATCAGTTTATAAGCAGGTAGTTTCGAAATTTATTTCGATCACTTTTTTCCGGTAAAATTTAATTCAATTCTGGTAAATTTTTTTTTCGGTTCGGTAAAAATGAATAATTGTTCTATCAGTTTATTACCACCCAAAGATAATAATTTAGTCAAAGTAAATGATGGAAGTTCTTTATTTTCAGCAATTAACGAGTTTATTCAAAAAAATTGAAGAAAAAATATTATTCTGCATTCCTTATTGATTGGGAATAGAATTTAATCACTTCCTAATTAATTGCAATCAGCTAAGACAAATTAAATCATATATTTGAGTGTCCCTTTGTGTAAATTTCTTAATACATTTTTTTAATATTTTTCATCAAAATAGGCTCTGTTATGAACATTGATTCTTTAAATGCAGCTTTCACATATTAATTTCTTCAGAATTTAGTACACTTTGAAATCAAAAAGTCCATATTAATAAAAAAAATTGTCCTAATATTCTAATTTGATAATTTCCTGTAAAAAATGCCTAAGCGATCAATTGCAATTGGTATTATTTGTTAACTTATTTTTTATTTTTTATTTATTAATTCATTAATACATTGTAGGCTCGCAGCCCGTACATGCCCTGTACATAAATCTTTTAGAATCAAAGTTAATCGTACAAAGTTATATATTTTTAATCAAGCTAAATTAAACAGAGAAGAAAGAAAGAAAAAGAGAAATAATGTAATTAACAATCGCAAAATCAATAAATCAAACATAGCTGATTAAATCAAAAATCAAATCAAAATGAAAAAAAAAAAACTATTCGCAATTCTCGATGAAGTTACCAAGAGACACGATAATTTAACGATTCGCGAAATTTATTTATCATATATTCCTTCAATTGTCTTTTAAAAGAAAGTAGGTTGTTAGCAGAGTGAAGTATTGCAGGTAGTTCTTTGTAGAAACGAAAACCATGATTCGTAATCGAGTGCTGCCCAAACTGAGTGCGTGAAAAGGAAGGGTGAAGAAGACCGCTATTCCTTGTAAAATGCCCGTGCACGTCTGAGTTTAATTGAATGAACATGTTATGCTTAATTAAATCGTTTTTAAGAGAATGGATTAGCGTTGCTGTCTGATAAAGGTTAAAGTAGTCAATAGGTAAAATGGAAGAGTTGAAATAGTGCTTCACTGAATCTCTAAATTTTAGACCGTATATGTTACGTAAGGCTTTCTTTTGTAACAAGAGCAAATTCTTAAGAGCACATTGAGGTGTGCGATTCCAAATCGGGTTTAAACAACTTAGATGGGTATGCACGTAAGAGAAATAAAGGTTGAACAGGGCAGGCTTTGGTAGTAGCCACCTAAGCCTCCTCATGACACCTATAATTGGTGAAATTTTCTTGATAATTTTGATGATATGATCATCCCACGTAAATTGTTCATTCACCATTAAGTCCAAATACTTAATAGTATTTTTCTTTTCAAGCATTGTGTTATCGTAGTGTAATTCGAAGGTTGTTGGTAAATCGTACTTAAAAACGATATAGTTGGTTTTGTTTTCATTCACCAATAATTCATTTTGTAATGACCATCTGTGCAAGATATTTAGGTCGTGCTGCATCTGATTTTGCGATTCTTCAACTGAAGTAGTAGCGTACTGAAATGTTGTTTCATCAGCATATAAATACACATTTCCTTTAAAACCACTGTTGAACAGATCAGGGCCTAATATTTGGGAATTAATTCACAAAATTCCCAAAAATTCCCTAAAATTCCCAAAAATTCCCTAAAATTCCCAAAATGTCCCTAAAATTCCCAAAAATTCTCAAAAATTCCCAAAAATTCCCTAAAATTCCCAAAAATTCCCTAAAATTCCCAATTTTTTTTTAATATTGAAAAGCTATACAAACGATCGAAGATAGAGGAGAAGTAAAAAGCGAAAAAAGACTAAAGTTGATGTATGAAATACGTATAAGCAGGACTTAATTTAATATTGTACGAGTTTCTTATTTAAACTATCACAGTTAATTTATTAAATTCATTCATTAAATTCAAACATTTTGAGGCTCGTCCGTTTCACACCATATTTCTCTTCCTGAGAGGATATCTATCAGTCTTGGTAGTCGACTGATTCATGGCATCTTTGATTCCGCTCACAGTAGCGACTTTCGATGCAGCCGAATCAACGACATTAGGCGACGTACGAGTGCTTCCTCATCATGAGAAGAATTAGATGAAGATGTAAGATCGATGGTTCTCTCGAACTTGACCGGCTGTCGTTCGAATCGTTATCTGAATTGCTATCAAAATCGTTTAACTTTGCCCTTGTTAGTCGCGTGACTGTATGTTCCATTTCGAAATGCTTCTTGATCACGTTGAAATTCCACTTTGGTTTCTTGCCGTTCGAACTTTTTTTAATTCGTTCCCCACGCTTCGTATGTACGTAGTAACTCGGATAAACCTTGCGAGTCACTATATATTGACTGGAACAAAGACGAAATGGACCTTTTCATCTTCTAAAGTTTTTGCCGGCGTGTGAGTGTCGAACAAAACAATAGTACGTAATTTTACATGCTGCCTACTACTAGGGGCGAAGATAAAAGAATGTCAAAACAAGCGACAATAATTTTACTTTCCCCGAGGGCTTCGATCAAATATTTCAAGAAACACAATAAAACTTTGTTGTTCCATGAGTGGTTGTGTTACGATCGTTTGCATTTCGTGACTTTTCTAGCCGACATTTTAAGTGCGCTGAAAAAGTTTCAAAAGTCTTGCCAATCAGACCCGATTTGCATCAGTGACGTTTTGCGATTGAAAAGAAGTTTTGTGTCGTCATTGGAAAATTGCAATACGAACACTTTGGCTGCCGGTTGGGAGGAACTCTTCCTACTGAATGTGGTCCACAGCGGGAACGGTGTTTGGTTCCACGGTATCAAATTGTTAAAAAGTCGTTCGTGTCGAACGTTCAACTTCACTCTAAGACATAGGCAAGACATAATTCGATCGCTAATGAATCATGTGAATTTGCGAATCAATTTGGACGATTCCATACACAATGCAATACGACCATTAGTTCGAATCGAAACAACTGCATCACAGCTCGATTTAAATACATGTTATGCTTTCATCGCACCTGATTTCGACGAACTCACATTTTTATCTGAATATAAACTCCCCGCCGAATCTTTATCAACTGTCGAAAGAGTGATAAGTAAACGGAACTTACAACTTTTATTAAAAAGAAATTTTGCTAGGTAAAAAATTATTTCGTTGAAGGTTTATACAACAAATTCAGGAGTTTATGGCGATCATCCTTGTCACCAAAGGCGCTTGTCAACTACATGTGCATTAATGTAAACATGGGTAGTCTGAACCAATTCGACCCAACTTCCACTATCGACTACTGGATGAATCTGAAGAAAGGGCGACCTAAAACGAGCTCCACAAGTAAAGAAAGGGAATGGTTTTATGGTGTATTCACCGAATGTGAAAGCGGACGAAAAAGACATTTACACTCCAATCCTGTTTTCTAAGCTATTGTATTAACATTCTGACAACAGCATCAACTGATAATATATTTTAAGTCAGGTCAAGTCAAGTTGTTTGATTTCCATAAAGAATTCCCAAAATTCCCAAAAATTCCCTAAAATTCCCTAAAATTCCCAAAAATTCCCTAAAATTCACAAAAATTCCCTAAAATTCACAAAAGTACTCAAATACAATTCCCAAATATTAGGCCCTGGAACAGATCATACAAAAATATGACAAATAACAAAGAGGATAGTGTTGAACCTTGTGGCACACCACATTCAACATTCGAAGCGGACCCATTAACCCCACTCACACTAACGAACTGTTTCCTGTTTGTTAAATAGCTTTTTAGGAGATCATACGCAGGTCCACACAAGCCGATAATTTGTAGTTTTCTCAATAAAATTACGTGGTTAACTGAATCAAAGGCTTTGTTGATCAATTCTATTTCTGATTTCCGTGCATAGATCAACGCAACATACTAACGTGTTAGACTTTTTTAAAAACCCAAATTGTTTCATTTTAAAAAATTACATAGAGTCCAGCTTTGCATGGAGCTGATCATATAAAATTTTTTCCAAAAGTTTCGAGAGAGAGGGCAATAGTGAAATGGGCCTATAGTTTCCAGTGTCCGAGGGGTCACCATCTTTTGACAAGACAACCACTTTCGCACACTTAAAGACATCATCAAAATGAGACTTGTCAATAGAATCCTTAATCAATCGGGACAAACAGTCCGACAGTAACTGATTGTACCTTTTCAAAAACTTTACACCAATGCCATCATATCCTGCAGCTGCGCCTGACCGTAACCCATTAATATACGAAGAGACTATTTCAGCATTAAGAGTTTCAAACTTAAATCCCTGCAAAAAATGGCGAATCGAACCCTTGTGCTGGTGATGAACACAACGAGTGGATTTGCCAATACTTACAAGGTATTTGTTAAACTCATTTGCCACTTTTAGGGGATCAAGAAGCCTGTTAATAACTGTGCTACTCTAAGGGCAGCCAGATGATTGAATAATGAAATGATTAAAGAATGGCTAAAGTTAGTATCACAGGATATATTCAAGTGATATTATTGGATGCTGCGTTGACTGAACATGATTGAACATGATCAAGAATGATTTGATGAATTTCTCCAGATTTCTCCTTATTGAGAACAGTTAAGAGTCATATAAATAAGAGTGTATTGTATTGTTCGATGTTCAATATTTGGACCTCCTCTTAGATTGTCTCACCCGACCCGTAATCTTAGAAGGAACAAATATTTAAGTTTGTAATAACATTTAAAGTGAAATAAATATTTTTTATAAAGTGTTGTTATTATTGAAAACTAAAAATTAACCATTCTTCGATTCTTCATGGCGACCCTGCCTAAACAAATTATTCTAAGTCTTTAAAATAAAAGAACTTAGAAAATTTGGAGCTAGTTGAAAATTTATTTGAAATTTATTTGATAATAGAAAATCGGAAAGGGTTAAGTATTTGGTGATACTTTGTATCAGTAAAAACGGTCATAGGCAGCCTCGGACGAGTGTTGGTCACGGGGTACGACCAATGCGGGACTCGAACGGTACCCCATCGTTGACGATCAGGCAATGTAAAAAGGTTGATGGTTTGTTTATTGGAAGTCTAAACGTTAATGGGGGTTTTAGGGGTCGCAAGGGTGAGTTGGTGGACTTGGATTATGGTGTAGATATATTAGCGTTGAGCGACATTAGGACGAAAGGGCAGCGCGAAGAACTGGTGGGCGGTTATAAAGTGTTTTCGTCTGGTGTTCAGTCTGGTAGGGCGAACTGGGGAGTTGGAATGGCTATCAAAAGGGAATTAGAAGAGTTTGTTTTGGGCGTGCGGTATGTAAGTGAAAGGATCATGTGGGTCTCCATTAAGCTGACAGGAGGTATTTATCGGCTGGTTAGTGTTTATAGCCCGTGCGAGGGTAGCAGTGCTGGCGATCTTGACACCTTTTACGAGCAGTTAGGGGATGTTGTCAGCAAAAAAGGTAGTGAGTGTGTGATTCTGGTGGGGGATTTCAACGCGAGAATAGGAAACAGTAAGACCAGTGGCGGCTATGAAAGGGTAGTGGGCAAATTCGGGGAGGATGTTTTAAACTCAAACGGGAAGCGGTTGTTGGATTTCTGCGATTTCAATGGACTGGCAGTAACCAACTCTTTCTTTAGGCATAGGTGGATCCATCGGTACACTTACGTTAATAATAGTTTGGGGCACAAGTCAATAATTGAGTACATGGTTATAGAGCAGGACAGGAGACAGGAAGTCAGGAACACACGTGTTTTCAGGGGTTTCACATTTGGCTCAGACCACTACCTTTTGGGTACCCATCTCTCTGTTAGTGAACTCTGTCAGGCTAAAAGGAAAAAAGTGGTGGTTCGGAAATTTCGTGTGGGAAAATTCAGGGACGAGGCAGTTAAGTCTCGCTTTATGTCAAAGTTCAGCGAAGCTTTCGAAAGGCTTCCTCCGGACTGCGTAGGCATTGAGGTTGAGTGGGCAAACTTTAAGGAATTTGTCTTGGGCGTAGCTGAGGAATGTCTAGGTAGTGTCTCTAGTGGGGGTAGGAACAAAAGGACGGGTT
>CM055404.1:75626938-75644450 GCA_029228625.1 Pseudolycoriella hygida
CTGGAAAATGAACGTCTAAAAGATGCTTTAGGGTGGATTCTGCATCGTCTGTGTACTCTCCCGTCGGAAGTTTTAGGGTTCCAATGGCACAGTGTGTGTCTTTGGCTAAGGATTTTACTAAATATGCAGCCGCTGATGAAGAGGTGATCAATGAATTTGCTTGTTTGACAAGAAATCTTTGATTTTTCCTAATAGCTTTATTGTACGCTTTCTGTGCTGCACGCCTGCAATCAATGTCAGCCAGTCCTCGGCCCGGCTTTGCTTTATTGAATGCAATACGTAATTGTTTCCTAAGCTTTTTGATCTCTGCCGTAAAGAAGTCTGCTGCTCTACCAGGTTTTATGTATTTTTCCGGACAGGCTGCGTTGAAGCTTTCTGTAATGGCTACGTTTAGGGATTTGGCGACACTGTCTAGGTCAGCCGCTGAATTTATGGTAGTGTATTTGGGTAGACATGTGGATAGTTGTGCATTGAATTGGTTCCAATCAGTGCATGTCGGATTTCGGAATTTGGTTCGCTCAATGCGGTCCGTTTTTATTTGAAAGGTTATGCATCTATAATCTGATGCTAGGATCTTATTTGTTACTTTCCAATTATTTATAAGGTGAGATATGTGAACTGAGCATAACGAAATGTCGATTACCTCTTGTCTTGTCGCTGTGACAAAGGTTGGTTCGTTGCCTCTGTTTAGAGTGACTAAACTGGAAGTTAGAATGAATTCCAATAGTGAGTCTCCTTGTGGGTTACAATCTGTACTACCCCAAATTTGATGGTGCGCGTTGGCGTCACAACCCATTAAGAGCGGCCAATTGTGGGACTTGCAGTGATTGACTAGGTTTATGAATGCTTGGGTTGGAGGAAGAATGTTTTTGTCGTACGGTAAGTACACTGATGCGACTATTATCTTATGCTCATTTCCGTGTTTGTTAAATTTTAATGACGCTGCAGTGATGTCTCCACTACAGAATTGTCTCAGAGGGAGAATGTTACAATTTTTCGACGTTAGGATACATGTGCGTATTTTCTCTTTGCCTAGGTGGCTAATGATGTTGAATCTACGCGGGTCTAAATTTGCTATTGCGTTCTTTTTGAGGTAAGGCTCTTGAACGAAGATTATAAAAGTATTTGAGTCTAGAGCAATGTTATTCAGTTCGGCAGTTGACGCCTTACGATGCCCTATGTTTATTTGTGCGAAGGATAGTTTATTGTCTTTCATGGTTCGGTGTGAGGTTGACGGCTTAAAAATGCATTACAAAAGCTAGCTTGAATTTTCCATGCCGATTTACAGTCGCCTTCCGATAGGATGTAGAGCGGTGGTAGACTTAAAAGATTATTGGAGAATGAGCTTAGGAAATAATAATCTAGAAGATGCTTTAAGGTTGAATCAGCGCTTGATGATAATAAGATACTATAAGATACTATAAGATACTATATTTCGGTTTGAGTGGATGTAGGAATATTGAATCACGTGCAAATTGCCTTTGCATTGATAATTTTATGACTTCCGTAGTGAAGTGAAGATAGTACTTTCCATAACGTTTTAGTGAAACTGTTCTACTTACCATTGTACCTATTAAGAAACTTCGTTTCTCTACGTTTAGGGTGGCCGTAAGATACAGGGGTGATCTTATTTCAATAAAGTCAGTCAACTTGGTATGACGCGATTTTATTAAGAAAAGTTTTATGGTTATATGTGTATACATTGTTGACAATTTTAATTTGCTGCTTGGTGGCAGATTTAGTAATGGAAATGGTTGAGGTAAAATTTTACTTTAGGTTTCAAACTTGGATTCAATTTTTGTAGGATGGGAAAGGTGGGGGAAGGTCACTACGTGAAAATACAACAAACATTAGGCCGCGGAAAACCTTCACCGAAGCTCCCAGTCGTCAAAAAATTTGTTTTTATTTTCATTATTGTTTCATTTTTCTAGGTAGGGGATGATGAAGGAAGGTCACCAGATGAAAATAAACCAAGGAATAGGCCGCGGAAAGGCTTCAACATATCTCCTAGTCTTCTTAAAAAAGTTTCTTTTGTGTATTTGTGATATTATAATCTTTTTTAATGTGGTGTATGGAAAGTAATGCTAAATTGAATTGAATTCTTTTATTTAAAAAAAAATTTAAGTCATTTACAGTCAATCTCTTCCGTGTCGCTGGTATCGCTAGTTTCTTCCTCGCTTGTTTCGTTGTCGGTTGCCGAAGCGTTGTCAGAATCTACTGATGACTTTTAAGTGGCATCATACACTTTTCCAGGTGCCCGTAGAAATTCAAGAAATGGATCCCAATGGTTGGCCTTGCACCGTTTCAAGAACATGTATTTTGCTAAGTAGCCACCAAAGAACTCTTTCTTACGCCCACCAGTGTCGCAATGTTTTTTGGCTACTCGCCATGAAGCCTCGATATGGTTAGTGCATGCACCAGTTTCTTTGTCGGCATATTCTACTGAATGATTGACTTTCAAATGGTTGTAGCCTTAGTCGTTCAAGCAATCGTAAGCGCGCCAAAAATCGGAATGGATCGTTGTCCCAGGCAGTATCCAATTTTCTATTATAGGTATAGTAGTGATGTTGAGCGATCTCCGCTATCAACAGGTACCATGAAGACATCACCAGATCCTCGTTGGAAGCCACCGAACACCCATTGTCCCTTCACTCTGTGACCTTTGTTATACTTTCGACTTCCGAATTTGGATTCGTCGATTTCAACATGTTCTCCAGGTCCTTCGGCTTCGAATTGATAATGATTTGATCGTACACCACCTTACGACAAAAATTTGCAAAAAGCGACTGCAGTACGTGATGATAAATGTAAATTGAATACGATCATATTCAGTGGAGTGTTTTATATCCAGAAATGGATAAATTTCAATATCACTTTCAGTGATAAGTGGCTTTTGGCGAAGAATGTACCAGTTCTCACTGACGTACTGAAGCTGCATCGAGCGCGATTTTGCTTATGTTGAATGATAAAGTTGTTCACGCGATGGATGTTCAATAGATGTTGGCAGCGTTCACAAAAGTATTCTCCTTCTTTCGGCAAAATTCCATATTCCATTAATATGTGAATCAAATGTAAATCTGTTCTGAATTCAACCAGTCGTGCAGTTCCAAAATATTTATATTAGATTTATCCATTGTTCGATTTATTTTACTCAATACAAAGCAGACAGTATCGAAACTCTAAGTGAGTACAACCGCACGCAACGAAGCTAAATGGAAGTTCTGCATTGTTGTATGGTTAATTATGTATTATATATTAATAAACATTATTTCTTTATTTTACTTTATTCACCAAATGCATTTAATATAATAGTTGATCTTAACTTAAAGAGGATTGTAGGTTGACTGACTATCATTAGTAGAGAGGTAGTATTTATAATAGTTGATGGACGCTAAGCGTGAGAATGGAATAAAGGAATGTGGGAATGAATTATGATATTAGTAGGAATATCTGGTTGCTAAGTAATAGGAATAATATGGAATGTGATGTGAACCATAATTGCAATAAGTTCACACTACATCATCCCCCTTAGAAAATTGAACGATACTGAAATTTTAAGATAGGGTTAGTCAGAATATAAGTTCTTAGATTATTAAACTTTCCAATGTAAAATCTTAGTGATATTATTCTTAATTTATAAAGTAAACAGAAAATTCTAAATTATCTTTAAGGTATGAAATAAGTAGATGAATAATGATATTGTTTGAAATTTAGAGTCGAATTTAGAAAGTTCGGGACGTCTCCTTTACTTTCTTTCATGGGAAGTTCCGGACGTCTCCTTTAGTTCCCCTTTTGTTTTTGTTATTTGTTTCTTCTATTCGTATTCATTTACTTGATTGCTTAATTCATACAAAATTTATATTAAAATTCAATTTGATTATAATTATTAAATCTATAAAAGAAGTAAGTATGAAATGGTTTAACTTTGTCAATATGTACTGGTGATTGTTTATTATTTTCATCTGCTATTACCACATTTGGTCCTTTAATTTCTATTACTGTATATGGACCTTTAAACAAAGGATCAAACTTAAGTCTAGGAATGTTTTCACGTAATACTAAATCGTTTACAGAAATTTGTTGTGGTTTAATGTTTTTATCGTAAAATGCTTTTCTTTGTACTTTTGATTTTTCTAACATTTGTATGGCCAGTTTACTGGCAACTTGTAATCGGTAGCGAGATCAATTGGATCAATTTGTCCTGAATTTAGGAAATCGTAATTTGCTGGTGATTTGGCAAAAATCAATTGAAAAGTACAGTAATCATTAATGGCTGTAGAAGTGGTTGTATTATAACAATAAGCAAAATAAGATAACCAAGTATCCCAATCTGTTTTAAGGTCATTGACATATGATCTAACATATTCATTGAAAGTACGATGGCAACGTTCGACTGTGCCTAATGTTCTGTGTTGATATGACGTAGAGGTGTTATGTTTTACGCTTAAAAGTTTACATAATTCATCAACAATGCTGTTGACGTATTCCGAGCCTTTGTCCGTAAGTAATTCTTTCATAGGACCGTAGATTAGAACAAAATGATCAAAAATTGCTTTAGCTATTGTTGTTGCTTTCTTATCGGGTACTGCTATGGTCACTAGGTATTTAGTCAGGTCGCAAATAATTGTGATTGCGTATAAGTTTCCGCTGTCGGATTTTACAAATGGACCGATTGTATCGATCAAAACTATATCAAAAGCATTTTGAGGGGTAGGTGTAATAGTTAATTCTTCCTTATTTTTAGGCATAGCTTTGTTAATTTGGCATTTTTCACAATTTTTAACATAATTACTAATTTCCTTTTTAATATTTTTCTAATGATATTTTAATTTTATCTTAGCATATAAACGTTTTGAACCGCTATGACCTCCAAAAAGTGGGTCAACATGGTATTTGTTTAATAATTCTAATTTTTTATTTTCGTTGGTAATTTCTTCCACTATTGGAGTTATTGCTATATTCACATTTTTTAAGAATTCGTTTCCGAATTTTCTAAAATCTTGTTCTTTGATATAGTTTAAAATTTGATCATTTAATGATAATTGTAAGCGTGTAACATTTTTATTAAACAAATCCTCCTCTATTCTGAACAATATTTTTTTCATGTTGATAATGTTATTATTTATAAATTGTTTCAAATTAAATTTTAAAATCACTTTCTTTCCATGGATAATTGTACAATTCAATACGTTTGATAACAGTGTAAATTTTAATCGTGGTACCTTATATAATTCTTTCGTATTATTCGCTTCATAAACTTTCGTAGTGTTAATAGTTTCATTTATTTCAACATTAGTTGTTTCATTACGCCAAGGGTTATTCATAATCTCATTCTTTTTATTAGCATTGTTAGCTATGGAACGTGTTGTGACACGATAATTATGAGCTGGGCCCGTATTACTAATACTTTGCGATTCTGATCGAGATAATGCTTTGGGAATTGCGATATTTATTTTGTGTTTCTTAGTCCTAATAAAATTGCATGTCTGAGATATTTTTCTGATATCTTGGAATTCTATTCTAGATAATGCATCGGCTACAACATTTTTCTTATAATGAATATTTCCCGAGGTGGGAGGGTTATTACTGACCGTTGAATGAATTAATTCAAATTGGAAAAAATAAATAAATATATGAAAACAACATTTTCCAATTTGAATTAACATTTTTCTTACCTGGAATATGTTCTATTACGAAATCATATTCTTCTAAATCTAGTCGCATTCTCATTAATTTTGAACTGGGATTTTTCATACTAAATAAATAAACTAAGGGTCGGTGATCTGTTCTCATTACAAATTTGGTGGACAAAATATATGGTCTGAAATGTGTTATTGCCCAGTGTATAGCGGTTAGTTCTTGCAACGGTGTCGATTTATTTTTTTCTCCCGCAGTAAGGGATCTAGATGCATAGGCAATAGGCAGTTGAATGCCATTATGTTCTTGACTTAAAACAGCGCCACAAGAGATTTTACTTGCATCAGTTGTAATATAAAATTTTTTATTGAAATCTGGGTATTGTAGGATAGGCGGATTAATTAAAGAATTTTTCAAATATTGGAAAGATTTTTCGCATCGTGGTGACCAAATAAATGGAACATCCTTGCGAGTTAGATTAGTTATGTGGTGTGCATAATGAGAAAATCTTCGAATGAAACGTCTGTAATAGTTACAAAAAGCTACGAATCGTCTTGCACTGTCCGCATCTGTGGGGGTTGGATAATTTTTAATTACTGAATATTTAGATTCATCAGGTAGAATACCTTTATCTGTACATTTATGTCCTAAGTATAATATCTCCCTTCGAAAGAATTCGCATTTATCTGGATTCAGTTTTAAATTGTATTTACGGCAAGTGTCAAAAACATCTTTTAAATTAGCTAACATTTCATCTTCTGTGGTAGCTATTACAACTAAGTCGTCCAAATAAATAAAACATTTTGTTGGGGTCAGACCACTGAAAGCTATGGACATCATTCTTTGGAAAGCATTTGGACCTATTTTCAAGCCAAAAGGTATTGCATTAAATCTGTAGGATCCTTGATCGGTAGAAAAGGAAGTGTAGTTCTTTGAATGTTCATCCAATTCTATTTGATGAAAACCGTTCAGTAAGTCGATCAGAGAAAAGTATTTGGCATTACCCAACTGGTCCAAAATGTCGTCTATTCTTGGTAGTGGAAATTTATCACCTAAAAGTTTTTTATTAATTTCCCTATAGTCAACACAGAATCTCCATCTTTTTTCCGAATTTCCAGGCAAACTTTTCTTTGGTACTAAAAGAACAGGACTATTATATTCTGACACGGAAGGTTCAATGGTGCCATTTTCGCACATTAATTCAGTTTTTTTGCTTATAATTTCTTTATGGGCATGTGGAATTCTATAATTTTTGATATAAACTGGAATTTTGTCTCTCAATAAGAGTTTTTGTTTGTAAAAATTATTGAAACTCACAGGGTCCTTTTCTGTTGCAAATATATCTAAATACTGAGAACATAAATTAGACAATTCCTTAGGAGCGTAAGTAGGAAAATTTTTCTGAAGTTTCTCAAAAATTAGATGTTTATTAGGAATAATGTCTTTCGGATCTAAAATGTTGTAGTTATCAATTTTGTCAGTGTGAATATTAAAATTAGTAATGGTTTTATCTGTCATAGATGTATTTAAAATTCTAACATACGGGCGTTTAGCACTAGCTAAAGTTCTACCAACAAAGACTCCTGGGGATAATTCTTGATTTGGAATTACCACAAATTCATCTTCTGTATTCACTGTTATACGTCGAATTATTTCACATCTGGCTGGTACAATCATTACATTTTTACTATCAGTTGGATTATCGAGAATTGGAATTTTAGTGTTTATCGAAGGTATAGTCATGGTATTTTCGAAATAATCTAATGTACAGCGAAATCCTTTTATAAAATCTAGACCCAAAATACCATCGTATGGAATAGGAAAATCATTTTGAACTACGTGAAATCTGTGATATACAGTTTGGCCATTGAGTACAAAATTTGTTATTGTTGCACCCATTGTAAATACTACGCCTTTCTTTATACCACTTAGTTGACAACGTGATTTAAAATTTATAGGACAATTGCGTGAAAGCTTACCAATTTTGACTAACGAAATTGTTGCACCAGTATCTAATAAGTAAGAATTTTGAGTTTGAGTCATTTCCGAATATATAGATACGAAACTACTAAGTGATAAAGTCAAATGATTAACGTCATGGCAACAGTAATGTTCACTTGGCATGTGATTTGTATTTACATATGTGCGGTATACTCCCATACTTTGAATTGGGGAAGTCCTCGCATTTACGGCCTGATCCGTCAATCTCACTGCCGGATAGGGCCGATTAGCACACCCTGAATTTGAATTATTATACCTATTATAGTAAGAACGAGAATATCCTCTGTTGCCATTTCCGTTATTTTGGAAACGGTTGTTATCTCGATTAAAGAAACCGATATTGTTTTGTCCCCTAGTATGATTATATCTCCTGTAATTGAAATTATATCTAAAATTGTTCCTATTAAATTGATTTATATTTTTACTTCCGTTGAAATCTCCATGAAAATATTTTTTATTACCACGAAAAAATTTTCTATTCCTATTATCAGCATAAAATATTTGATTTGAATTTTGTTCTTCATAAACGAGTTTCAAAAATTTAGATGAAGCATCGTTCATATTTGTGAAATTTCCTACCTTTAATATTCGTTTAACTTCAACATTATTTGCATTAGTGCTCAACGCACTCACACCAAATTCAGTTGCTTGTTTGTCAGTCAGCTAAAATTGGTATGAATCCTTCACTTATGTAAGTCGATTTTAATGAGTCTGTTAGTTCTTTAATTTCTGTAACAAAACTATTTGGATCTTTGGAGTTTTGTTTCAAATTAAGCAATTTGCCTCGTATCACTGTAGAGGAATCACCTTTTATGTTATTGCGTAAAGCGTTAATAATACTATCAATGGTGACGTCATCATCACTATAGTTATTTGGCTGAAGTAGCCATTTTTCTTGATTATAGAAAACGTCATCATCACTAACATAATCTCTAGCTGCTTTTGTAAGTTTAGTTTTAATCAAACGAACTGCGTATGCTTCATGAGTCCCTACATCTTCTTTTACTAATAATATTGAATCAATGAATGTTCGCAATTGTGAAAAACAACCATCAAAAATTGGAACTGATCTACAAATGTCTTTTTTTAAGTCTGCTTTAGTCGTAGTCATATTGTTACTTTCTGTTTCAGATTAACTGTTAATAAAAGATAATTTTTCAGATTTTTATATAAGTAACCAAGCGTTCTTATCGAATTGAAAAGTATATACTGGTCTTCCTAGACAAAATTAAAATTCAAATCGTGTAAGTGAAATGCTATCTATTAAAACTTGTTTCTCAGTCTATGAAGGCGTATATAATTTCATTTGAAGTTAGGTGTTTATTTAAAATACACTCTCGTGAAATTGTCTTTTCGTCTTTTAATGTTATTAATTCAAAATTGGAATTATTCAAGGAAAGAATTCACACATTTTATCATAAGTACTAAAAAAAAGCTACGTTTAACCATATTATCTACTCAAATTGCTTACTTGTATACATTTAAAGAATTGAAATTGGAAACCGTTTTTTGTTTAGGCGGTTTGCATGCATTTAAGTTCCAGTCGATTGTTAACCAACGTATATTGAATATTCGATATGCCACATTTACCATTCGCAACCATGAAGTTGTACCAAAATTATATTTGTTTTTAAAGTTGTTCTAGACAGGGTTACTACCCGTGTCGTATCTCCACATTTAATTAGTTATTGTTCATAATATTTTAATTTCTTCTACTTTAGGCTGCTGTCTTATTTTACCACTGTGCACAGTTTTAGCATTTTTCTGTATTAAATCGTTTTAATTATTTCTTATGACCGTATCTGTCAACGAGTCGCCATGTAGGGTTAATTATGTATTATATATTAATAAACATTATTTCTTTATTTTACTTTATTCACCAAATGCATTCAGTATAATAGTTGATCTTAACTTAAAGAGGATTGTAGGTTGACTGACTATCATTAGTAGAGAGGTAATATTTATAATAGTTGATGGACGCTAAGCGTGAGAATGGAATAAAGGAATGTGGGAATGAATTATGATATTAGTAGGAATATCTGGTTGCTAAGTAATAGGAATAATATGGAATGTTAATGGAATGTGATGTGAACCATAATTGCAATAAGTTCACACTACATTGTTACAATATATTAATTGTTTTAATTCTAGGAATCACTTTGAAGAACCGAAATATCTACATTTGACGAGCAAATTCTGTGTGGTAAATGTACAAGTTTCAGAAGCAGCGAGTAAAAGCTCGTAAAATTTTCTTCAACAGATATGATGTTACAAATTTTGACGAAGTACATGAACATATTGTTGATTCTTTTTTCGGGTCGTGCACTTACAAAAATAGACTAATTGTATTAACATGGCTTTTTAAATGGCTTGCATATTGATCAAGTGCTCCAACTAAGCCAATGAAAAGATTTGATACTAGTTGAGCGCAATAAAATGGTCAATTTATACAAAGATTTTGAGAAAAAACGTTACCAACGAGACTATTATTCTTATAATGTCCACCGAAAATTAGTAATGTTTCTCAACGGTGATATTCGCAAGTTTGGACAGCGACTTGTCAACCAATAAATATAAAAAATGTTTTTTTTTCCAAACAAAGAACGGTGTTTTGTAATTGTTTGTTCATTCCTTGCAATTTCGTACAAGAAGAATTAAGTTAGTTAACGTGTAGTTGCCAGTATTTTGAGCAAGGAAAATGTTTCGCCGATATTTCGTAAAAGGAAAATGTTTCGCCGATATTTTGATCAAGGAAAATGTTTCGCCGATATTTTGTAAAAGGAAA
Source organism: Pseudolycoriella hygida (assembly GCA_029228625.1). Classification (NCBI taxonomy): domain Eukaryota; kingdom Metazoa; phylum Arthropoda; class Insecta; order Diptera; family Sciaridae; genus Pseudolycoriella; species Pseudolycoriella hygida. The sequence continues at coordinate 75,637,362 of CM055404.1, forward strand.
ATGTTTCGCCGATATTTTGTACAAGGAAAATATTTTCCATATTAGCCAGAAGAGCCTTCTGCACCACCCACCATACCAAAAAAAAGTTGAATAATGTTATCGAAAATTCACAAAACAAATTTTTAAGAATACTACGAGCTTTGTTGAAGCCTTTCCGCTGCCTATTTCTTGGTTTATTTTCTTTTGGTGACCTTCCCTCATCATCCCCTACCTAAAAAAATGACATATTAACGAAAATAAAAATTTTTTTTTGACTACTGGGAACTTCGGTGAAGGTTTTCCACGGCCTAATTTTTGTTGTATTTTCACGTAGTGACCTTCCCCCACCTTTCCCATCCTACAAAAATTGAATCCAAGTTTGAAACCTAAAGTAAAATTTAGCCATGGTTGAAGATGAAGTGACGAAAATATCTAAAATCAGAACACCCCTTTACTTTAGATATGTAGATGACAGTTGTACAGCGTGTCCACATAACATAACAGAAGAGTTAAAAAATGCATTCACAGTGTAAATGAACACATACAATTTACTATGGAAATTGAATGCAATCGACAAATAGCATTCCTGGACACGGTAGTTATACGTGATGAACGTGGGTGGATCACCACAAATTGGTACCACAAAGAAACGTGGTCAGGAAGATATTTGAATTTCCATTCCAGCTTGCCGTTCAACTATAAGAAAAACACGATAACAATTCTCACCCAATAGTGTAGGGCAATCAGCTTTCCAGCTTGCAAAAATTAGGTAAAAGACAGATCCACCGTAATTCGATAGTCATCTTAGGCATCTAAATAACGTCCAAAAAGTCTCACTCGATCCCACTTCAGCATTTCGAGAAAATCGAAAAACAGTGAAATTTTCGAGGTTAAGTGTAAGACTTTACCCAGAGCCCAATTTCAGCAACAATTTTCCAAATTTTTTTAAAATGCGTATTTGTCCCAAATTCTACATACTTCAGGCTTTCATCTGATACCCATATGAGTAAATTTGGTCGAAATTTGCCTAAGGTATGATTTTTCAAAGTTGAAATTTCGTCGAAAAATGGACACTCGGGAAAATTTTTTTCGTCTTTGAACTCCGATTCCCAAAATAGGTATATCTAAATTTTTGATGTTAACTTTCGGTACCAAACGAAAATTTTCCTCGAATGTCGAAAATTTCATTACACGGTGAAAAAAGTCTACGAGACCAAAATTAATATCCAAAATTTTCATTGTTTTTCTTTAACGAATTTGTTTTATATCAAATATTTTCGTGAAAATGTATTTTTTTTCGTGAAGTATCAAGGAAAGCGTATTGGTGTGAAGGATAAAGTTTTTTCTTGTTATCTGGTGGATGACGGATGACTAAGAAAATGGTCTCCAAATCATCTGTGAAAATTTAATTCTATTTGGTTCAGGCTTCATTTGATACCCATATGAATATTACTCATTCCGTATGACATACATTTATTTATTCATTATCTTCATAGTAATTTTCGGCACGACTCTCCCACCCGACATAATGTGGATATGGCCTGGAATGTGCATAACTAGATTGGGTCATGACATAGATTGCATAATGAATAATGGGAAATGCAAAAGAATTGATGTTTGCATAAACGATGACACCAATTTATATAAAACGAATAATATTTACAGATATGAAAAGTGTAACGTAAGACTTTCGTTTTCATATGCGAAGGTTGATTATTATAAAAGACATTTTTGTATAAACCGTTTTAGTTCCTAATAAATCGTTGAAGTAGCAATATCTCTAGCGTTTTATTATACTCTAAGGGTTCTCCCACCAAAGGAGATCCCACATGGGGGCTCAACCGAAGCCTTAGTGAGTGAAGTTAATTATTGTCGAATTAAGTGAAATCTTGTTTGATAACGGTGGTGAATATTGGTGAATATTTGCAACAAAAAATGTGGACCTTTGATGACAAGTCCAAAGTAACGATGGTCAGACAAAGATGATGAAAGTTTCACGAAATTCAGACAAAAATAATGACAATGGCAATTATGTTGGCAACGATTTTCCCTATAACGATTACAAAGAAAGGTGTATGAACAATGTACACAAACGATGTTTTGCAAACCGGTATCACAGTTAAGATCCCACATGGCTCAACCAAAAGAGCGTACACGAATTAGTCGTTGGATTGGTCATCGACAGAAAGATTAGTCGTTGGATTGGTCATCGACAGAAAGATTAGTCGTTGGATTGGTCATCGACAGAAAGATTAGTCGTTGGATTGGTCATCGACAGAAAGATTAGTCGTTGGATTGGTCATCGACAGAAAGATTGGTCGTTGGATTAGTCATTAACAAAACGAATTGGTTGTTGGACTGGCTAACGATTGCACGAGTTGGTACGTTACAACTGGAACGAACGAGGAGATCCCACATGGGGGCTCAACTACAAACAGATTTTTCGGATGGGAACAACGCTGATGGTTCTACAAACAGATTTTTTCATGATGTGAACAACGCTGATGGTTCCACAAATGATTTTGACGATGGAAATTTACGAGGAATTTCAACTACGATGGAAATTCAGGTGGAATTCCAACGAAGAATTGGTCGGTTCATACCGATGAAGAGCGGTACACACGCAGGTTGGAAGAAATTTCAAGAACAGTTCAAACGGTGGTCCAAACGATGAAAATGGGCAGGTATGAAACATTAAAGTTTTGCAGAGATTTAATGTGTTTTTAGATTTTTTTTGTCTTTTTAAAAATTGACGAAGTTTAACGGTTAAAGAAAAAGCATGAAAAATTATTAAGGAAGTATAATTTAAATGAAAAAAAAAATGATTTTGCTAAGAATGGCATGTAAATGAACAAGTCATTATTGTTGAGGTGGTCAGTACATTTTATTGTTGAGTTTGTTTGACCATGAATTAGTAAATTTTTCGTGATGACGATGAATTAATTTTTATGTTGATGAAAACGAGGCTTAAAATTTATTTTGTTTTGAAATTTAGAATTTGATTTGATTTTTTTTTATTTGTGTATCTACCGAGGGCGGTTAGATAGTCGAATGGCCGAGTGTGGATATGGCCTGGAATGTGCATAACGAGATTGGGTCATGACATAGATTGCATAATGAATAATGGGAAATGCAAAAGAATTGATGTTTGCATAAACGATGACACCAATTTATATGAAACGAATAATATTTACAGATATGAAAAGTGTAACGTAAGACTTTCGTTTTCATATGCGAAGGTTGATTATTATAAAAGACATTTTTGTATAAACCGTTTTAATTCCTAATAAATCGTTGAAGTAGCAATATCTCTAGCGTTTTATTATACTCTAAGGGTTCTCCCCCCAAAGGAGATCCCACAATAACACTTTGCGATCTGCATTTTGTTGGTAAAATACTTGTAGCTCATCGACTAATTTTTTGTTTTTCTGCAAAATTTTCAAAGCAGCTGCCTTTCCTTTGTTGTGAAAAGCAGATGTAGTGTCACAGCCAGTGACAGCGTGCCAGAACAAAATTATTTTCGTAATACCATCCTCCAATTGTCGTTGCAAAGATCCCACGTGAATCATATTGGGCGATCCGAATGAACGTTGCATTGGAGTATTCATTGTGGTGTAACAGCAAGTTCAGAATGTCTACATCATCTGATACAACGATATGGGATGTATCTCCCAATCTGTAAAACGGTAACGCTGTATTCACGATTGATGTGTCGGCGTCACCCTCGCACAGCGTGACACTGTACCCTCGTTGCAACAAAAACTGAGACAGTCTCTACCAATCAATCGGGACTTGTTCTTTGGATTGGACAGGAATCTTGTTTGAGTAACGCTGTTCACCATACCGTCTTCGAATAATATGTCTGGACAAACTGACGACTTCGTACGGCGATTCTGCTCGTGACTTTTCGTTGAAATCCGATTCGAATATCCGTCGAATATTACATGAGTTCCCCGATCGTAATGAGAAGACAAATAGTTTTCGTAAAAGGTGTAAATTTCTGCATAGGTCGATGATGGTTGCCACACCACTTTGTGAAGCAACATGCCTCCATCAACAAAATAAATTCGGCGATTATCAGTATGAACAGATTCTGCTTGCTGTAAAAATTTTTCGTAGATTTGGAACATTGCGGATTTTTTCGTTTTCCGCATAGAAAAATTCAAGAAAAGTGAAGTCGGCTCAGTCGATAGCTCATGCTGGAAGCATTCCTCAAGTTGTTCGGAAGTGTGTGCAGTGCATATAATTCTGTTAAAGAGTTGCCTTGGATCGACAGCAACGTTTTCATTACGAATTTTGATCGTGTGTGGATTTAAAGTTTTGACTTTGTCCGTTCGTTTGAGTTTCACATCTTCGAAATTTTGTTCCACAATGTTTTTCATAATCTTCTTTCCGTGACTTTCAGCATCGTGACAATTCACATCCAGGAGAAATGGAGTACAGCGTTCCATCATATTCGACTCTGAATGGATTGTGACTTTCGAAGAACTCGAACAACAAGTCTTAGTCTTGGTGATCTCGCTTGATTCTCGCCTCTGACAAATCCTTATGCTGCAAAGTGCTGACTCGTTTCAGACCCGTGAAAGCATCGACTCGATCGCCTTTTTTAATAACTTGAAAATGAAAGTGGAAATAAGAAGGAAATGACGCATCGTACCTATTACACAGCAGTATGGAATACTTGAAATCCATTTCTCTAATGATGTCTCTGTCGTTCCTCTTCCATGAGTAAGACCACCTCGTACCTTTATTTGTCTCCGCAGGTGATAAAGTAGCTATTTTCACACCGCTCCCACGATACAGATTTTTGTGGAAAACACTCGTTTTCGCACACACAAGCATGAAAAACGTTGTGTTACCCTCGGGGAGAAAAGTGAATTCCAACTCGAGCGAATTGTGGCCGCAAACTTTCGTTCTCGTTGTAATTCATTATTTTCTCCCCTTGGTTAACAAATAACTATTCATACTTATCCAGAAGAAGCTTCGTTAAAACGATATGTGCCAAAAAATGGGCTCGAATTGATCGATCATACGCATGACCGCTCATTATGTGGACAATCGTGTTTTTGGAATAAACGGTTTGAAGCGCATCCTCCAGTCCACTCCCACTCATTATATATCCAATAGAGCCCATAAGCGACATAACCAGATGAAATCCACCAAGTCTAACGAATATTTTTGAAATTGGATCTGTCGAACTCGCTGTATGAACGATTTTGACAGCTTTTATGTAAAGTGGTTGGTCGAATGTTACTATACATGTTGAGAGACCAAATTTGACTGCTTGTTTTATAGCGAATCTATGCCAAGTGAGTAAAAAAATCATTACAGCAAATTTATAATTCACCTAAGAGATGTATGGATCGTATCTAAATTTCCCGGGTCCAGGTTGATGAATGGTACGGGTAGCACTTTGGTGATAAGAAATCCGTCAGTTTTTTTATTGTAATGACGTGCCATGAAGCCACTCCAAGATTCGATTCTTTCTCCTAAGAATAGGCTTGAAAGGTACAAAGCATCTACCATCATGGGCGCGCGGTAGCAATGCGCCCGTGACGCAAGTCCCCACGAGCAAAAAATTCAGAAAATTTTTTTTCGTAGACTTCGGAACCATATATACAGCTAAGTTTTGACTTCCCCCCCTTGCGACGTACCCCCCGGAAAATATTTTTCCTGGATTCTACGGAAAATTCTAAGGCGAAATGTCTTTTCACTCATTAAAATCGGTCCAGTGGATCCGGAGATATGACTTTAGAAAATCGTCATTTTCCATACAAAATGTGCACTTTCATAGAAACCAAAGTTAATGGAAATATCCTACGTTAGTTAGTTACTTTGTTAGTTACTTAGTTATTTAGTTACTTAGTTCCAGGGCCATTTGTATGAAAACCCACTTTTTTGGAGTTTTCTCCAAAACGGCTCGATATCTTTTCTTGAAATTTTGCAGAGACCTTCGGCTGGGCATTCTACGCCATATGAGATTTTAAAAAAGGGAGGTACCGGCCTCGTTTGGGCGCCACGGCTCTTAGAAGGCGCCATATAAAGCCCATATGTATGTGTTTGTGTGTGTGTGTACGGAAACATATTTTGTATAAGACATGGTTGGGTTTTCGAGATACAGGTTTGGTGTCAAAGGGAAAGATGTTGGGTTGAGTGTGTAGTGTATAGGGGTGACCGCCAAAATGGCGGAAAATGGGCCGGGGGCTCAAAAAAAAAAAACTTTTGATATGTTGTAGAGGAAGTTGAGGGGATCATTTTCGCCCATGAAAGTAGTAGCCGCCGCGGCTCGGTTTGGCGGCGGCGGCGGCTCAAAAAAACTTTTGATATGTTGTAGAGGAAGTTGAGGTGATTATTTTCGCCCATGGAAGTAGTAGCCGCCGCGGCTCGGTTTGGCGGCGGCGGCGGCTCAAAAAAAAACTTTTGATATGTTGTAGAGGAAGTTGAGGTGATTATTTTCGCCCATGGAAGTAGTAGCCGCCGCGGCTCGGTTTGGCGGCGACGGCGGCTCAAAAAAAACTTTTGATATGTTGTAGAGGAAGTTGAGGGGATCATTTTTGCCCATGAAAGTAGTAGCCGCCGCAGCTCGGTTTGGCGGCGGCGGCGGCTCAAAAAAAAACTTTTGATATGTTGTAGAGGAAGTTGAGGGGATCATTTTCGCCCATGAAAGTAGTAGCCGCCGCGGCTCGGTTTAACGGCGACGGCGGCTCAAAAAAAACTTTGATATGTTGTAGAGGAAGTTGAGGAGATCATTTTCGCCCATGGAAGTAGTAGCCGCCGCGGCTCGGTTTGGCGGCGATGGCGGCTCAAAAAAAACTTTTGATATGTTGTAGAGGAAGTTGAGGTGATTATTTTCGCCCATGGAAGTAGTAGCCGCCGCGGCTCGGTTTGGCGGCGGCGGCGGCTCAAAAAAAACTTTTGATATGTTGTAGAGGAAGTTGAGGTGATTATTTTCGCCCATGGAAGTAGTAGTCGCCGCGGCTCGGTTTGGCGGCGCCGGCGGCTCAAAAAAAAACTTTTGATATATTGTACAGTAAGTTGAGGGGATCATTTTCGCCCATGAAAGTAGTAGCCGCCGCGGCTCGGTTTGGCGGCAGCGGCGGCTCAAAAAAA
>CM055404.1:75644950-75692825 GCA_029228625.1 Pseudolycoriella hygida
TTTGTACATTTTCGCCGAAAAATTGGACGTTTTCGAAAAAATTGAACGTTTTCGAAAAAATTGGGCGTTTCCGAAAAAAATGGGCGTTTCGCTTTCGGCGATACTTCTAACACATCACTTCAAACAGCTGTTGGAAAGAAAAATCACACCGCTCTTGAAAGATAATATCGTTCTAATGGATAATGCAAAAATCCACTATTTGCGTCAAAACTGTTTCAAAGTTTTAGATTTTCCCCCGATTTAAATTCAATAGAGAATGTTTGGTCACAAGTACAAAAAATAATCAACAGAAAATTGAGGAACATTGCTATATCTACTAAGAATAATCTAATCGAAGTGATACGCGAAAGCTGGAAAGAGATTTCACCAAGAACCATTAACAACTGTATATTGTCAATGAATCAACGTATTCAGGAAGTAATTCGTGCAGAGGGCAAGCAGACACGATACTAAATTTTGCATAGGCTATCTGGATACTTTAATCAATAATTTAAAGTTAAGGGCCATTCCACGAAAACTTCATTCCCACGTTCGAAATGCTCCGTTGATACAAAATGATGTTCATAGAAAAAGGTACACCATAAAGGTTGATCCTTTAACTAGAAGTGGTTATAGGAAAGTGACTATCATTTTGTAACTACTGAGAATTTTATGCGTTGGAATGATGAAGTCCATGGAATTGCCTGTTAGTTCAAATCAAGTGATCAATAAAAATATATTTATGAAAGCAAAAAACATGTTTCAGCCAAAATCGGTATGAAAAAGCAAACTACAAACCATGAGCAACATCTTGCCCGCATATAATGACGATGTTATTCTTGAAATCACATATCATTTTTACTAGATTTTTTCACATTGATTTCGGCCACCGCTTCCGCAATGCGCATAGCTCTTTGCTCTTGAAACTCTTTCTCTGATCTCAAGAGTTTTTCTTTATCTTTCTCCAATTCCGACTCTTTCCGTTCCTTTGCATCTGTTACTTGGCGTATTATTAAACCAACTGCTTTATTAATTTTTATAGCTCGAGCTTGAACTCCCTTGAACTCAAAATATTGTTTTTCCTCATTCCAGTAATGAGACGAATAGCTAAAAATATTGATCCTAAAAGATTTCGTTCGGGTCGTTACTTTCTGAGATCTAATAAATTGCTGAACTTCTTCTGGATGACGGTTTAGCGGTTGGTGATGGAAACGGAAGAAACAAACGTCGTCGTCTTTCTCTTCTTTTCTGATGGTGAGAATAATAATGCCACGGTCTTTATCCAATCTCGCCTCAAAAACGACAAAAGGGTTTATCGAATCCATTTCAAAACGATCCAGCAGATGTGTATGTTCGTATTGTAAATAATTAAAAACTTTTTTATGTATACACGTTAGTTTATTTATTACAAATTGTTGTTAAAAGCGGGGGAAAAATGCACTTTTTTAACTCGACAAAATGCACGACTATAACAACAAACTGTAAATCAGCCCATTGAACAAAAACGTCATTGGACCATTCCACGAAAACTCCGTTCCCACGCTCGAAATGTTCAGTTGTTACGAAAAAATATTCATAGAAAATGGTGCATCAGACGTATTGATCCCTTAACTAGAGATTAGTAACTTTTCTATTGCTTTCATTTTGTAACTACTGAGAATTTCAAGCGTGGGAACGAAGCGGACCGTGGAATTGCCCCACCACGCGTGATGACACATGAGAGTAAGCAAGACACACTTATTTGACAGCAATCAGTGTGAGAAGTATAAAAAATATACATATCTTCGAAATTCACAATTCACAGAGGGAGATCGATCGGACCGATCGGACGAATGAATCTTGATTTCGAATTCTAAATAACCCCAACAAAAACGAGCAGCTAGTCGTCAATAAAAAGAGCGGTAAATTTTAAATGTTCAACTTTCATAAACATTGAAACCAGTACTTTAAGGTTTATTATTGCAATTGAAACACAGAAGTTAGTTTTTTTCTTTTGATATTTCATTTCAACTAAAAGAAATTAGCAATTTTGAATGTCAGCAGCTAATTTCTTCAATAAAGAAACTTTCTCGTCTGGGACTTACATTTGAATTCGAATATAATTATATCCAATACATAAACACTAAATCCAGCTGGTACCATAGTAAAACTAAAAGATTATTATTGTAAGAAATCAAGGCATACTAAAAATACTCCTTTGCCTACTGGATCATTTGTATTAATAAACCAACAGTTTCAACGACCGAGTGCTACTACGTTAAATCATAGTACAAGTGAGGTCATGTAAACAGCCTGTAACACAAGGACGATTATACAATCTCGCCTTCGGCTCGATTTTGCAAACTTCGCCCTTATGTTACCGGTTGTTTACATGACCTCAATTGTAATATACTATTAAATCGGTAAGTGACGAGCCAACATAGATGGTGTTATTATAGTTGCTTTACTGTTTCCTACTGAATACTATTATAAATATAACAATGATGGCGCTACTGGATAAAAACTGCTCAGCTTTTGTGTTGAACCGTATTTTTTTTAATATGAAAATGGTGGATTTCGCCGGCTCTAAAAAATGCGTTAGGAAAACAAATATTATTAATTTGACATCAAGGTACAAATCGGTCTAAGTCATAGTAGATTACATTGGATGCGGCGGAAGTCGTTCATTACACGAGGGATCAATTTTGTGATACGAACCGAACTCAAGAGTGTGTTGTTGAGCAACAAGGTTTGAGAACTGTTATTTTGACAAGTGAAAAAACTGTTATTTTGACAAGTGTAGAGTTTGCATATCCGAGCCGAAGGCGAGGTATGCAACTACACGTGTCAAAATAACAGTTTTTTCACGCGTCGAAATAATAGTTTTCAAACCGAGTTGATCAACAACACACGAGTGAGTTCGAGAGTTCACAAAAGTTATCCCGAGTAAATGAACGACTTCCGCCGCATCCAATGTACGCTGGTTTATTGCCTATACCATCCGGAAGTTAAGCATGACATGTATGTTTGTCCCCTAAGGTAGCAATATGGTTTATTTTCATTTAGCTGTGTCCGTAATTTATTACACATTCTCATTTCTATTTACAATTTATCTTCTTTTTTTATAAATAACGGATAGACAAAAGGGATTGGGAACCCTTTGATGATTGAATTGTTTATCAATCACGGTCCAGACTAAAGGATAGGTTGGAGTTTCGGAAGTTGGAATGGTTGTTTTTTTTGAATGTTTGTGGATTATATTGGCAAGGGAAAACATGAGCAGGAAGGCGATTCCACAGCCGAATAGCGGATGAGAAATATGTTACTCTGTATTATACCGTGCAACAGAATCTAGCAGTGACAACGCAGAGGTGAGCTTGGGCCGACTGTCTGGTGACACAAACCGAGTTGTGGAGAGGAGGCACAATGCCTAATAGCTCCGATGAACACTGGCCGTAAAAGAACCGATGGAACAGTGTAACGGCACCAACTTTACGGCGGTGATCGAGAGAATCCATACGGCTGGTTACATTTATGTCAGCTGTTAGTCGGTTGAGGGAGGAGCACCAACCCACGAATGTTAGTTGAACTCTATGAGGGGCCTCACATATGCTTTGTATATGGTGGCAAGTTCTTCGGGAAAAAAATTTTCTTGCATCGACGAAGAAAACCCAATCTTTTCGCCGCATTCTTCGTCACCTCCTTTACGTCTTCATACCACAACAGTTTTTTGGACACATTCGTTACTAAAAGTCTCACATTTGAATTATCTTGAAGCCCTTCACCTATAGAAGACACACCAGACGTCAGCGCTTATGTGAGAAACGGCAAGCCTGAGTTTTATTCAAATTCAACTCAACCCTGTTAAGCCGACCCCACTTCATAATAGCCCTGACATCCGAGCCTACAGTGTCGATCATTTGCTTCTGAGCTTCTTCGACCTCCTCCTTATTCGGCCTCTTGTTGAATTTGTAGAAGTGGTGTAAGGTGCTGTCATCAGCAAAACTATGGATGGGATTTTCAGTCAGCGAAAATAGGTCGTTGATATAAATAAAAAATAGGACCGGGAATCCTTGCAGGAATCCTGCATTAATTGCTTCCCGTTCGGAAATTGATCCATCCAGCACAACTTGAATTGATCGATTCTTTAAGAAATTTTCAATCCATGCGCACAAAGATGGGTCTTTTCCTAAAGCTGATAATTTACAAAGCAGGTTGTCATGCCAAACTCGATCAAAAGACTTTGAGAAATCGAGGGCAATGGCTTGTGTTTCTCCAAAAGAATGGAGACTTAGACTCCAGGATTGGCGATGATCGAAAACCGCATTGACAGTCACGGAGGAGTCCATTGGACTCAAGATAATTCATGTTTGATGATTCTCTACATAAAACTACATGATTTTGGCGGCTCACACTACAAGGGATTTTATCTGACTCATGGTAATATATGTAACGGGTCACAGTGGTCATAGTCGTTTTTGATCGTAGTGTGCTTAGAAAAAATATAATTATTGTATTAAAGCGTCTAAACATTTTATTTCGGGATTTCAACGTGCTCGAGATCGTGATTTTAATGTAATGTAAGAGCATTTTATTGGTTCCAAAAGCAATGTGAGTGAATTGTTGATGATTTCGGTTTTGTTTGTTTATTGAAACATTTCGTTTTACTAGACAATGGAAAATTATCCGACGACGAGCAATGCGGTGAACGTTCGAAGTAATCAGTTGGAATCAGTTGAAGTGGCAGGCGATTTTCTTCGAGAACTGGAAAATGGATTACGATTGGGAGCAGTCACCTGAAGCACTGGTAGAAATGACGGACGATTCGGGACAAGGTGCGGACCAAAGACTTGGAACACCGGACGAAATAATCGAAATTGCTGACAATGCCAGCAATCAACTGCTCCCTGCAAAATCGAAGCAGAGGTATCATCAAGTGTACAAGAGCTTCCAGAAATGGAAACATTCGAAAGAAGCAACCTCGAATTCAGAGAGAGTCTTGATCTCCTTCTTCACTGAATTGTCAAATCAAAATGCACGTCAACATTGTGGTCCCATTATTCGATGTTGAAAGATACGTCCAGATCTACTAGAAAGTTGACATTTCAAATTATTTATCGTTGAATGCTTTCTTAAAGGTGAAGGCTAAAGGACACGCTACAAAGAAAGCAACGATTTTAATTAAAGCTGATATTACGCGATTTATTGACGAAGCTCCAGATGCTTTATGGTTAGACGTGAAGGTATTTCAATTTTTCACACATTTTCGTTAAGCGCATTGAGTAAATTCCGCAGCCATGAATTTGCTACCATTCGTATGAATGATATAAAACGGTACGACGACATGTACTACGTTAATCGAACGAATTTGCTATCATCGGACGATTCCTGGATATTGTACGGCAATACGAGAAACTACGGCCAGAAAATGCAGAAGATCGATTTTTTCTGAATTACCAAAAGGGACGTTGCACCACCCAACCTATCGGTAAGAACAAATTCTACAAGATGACCCGCCGGATTGCTGAATATCTTCAATTACCCAACACTGATCAATACACAGGTAATTTTTCGAAATTAGCTAAAATCATAGCGCATCATTCAACCGAACTATCACCTATAGGACATTCATTTCGACGTTCGTCTACAATGTTATTTGCTAACACCGGAGCCAGCATGGATGCGATAAATCGTCAAAGGTATGCGAAACGTATATCTACAATGACGGCCTCAATGAAACCGGTCTCGACGGTTATGAGTTCCATGAAACCAGTGTCTACTGCTGTCTCAAATTCCATGGCGGCATTTACTAACGAAACCACAGAAACTTTCCCGATTGATACTCAGAATCATTTCGTAACTACATTCAACAATTCTGGCAGTTCTAGAGAATTACGAAATGCTTCCGTTCAAAATCGCAATTTACGTCGCATGGAATTCAATCGTCAGCTCAAATGGACAAGCGCTTCGCATTCTACAAATGCCACAATGTGACGATTAACTTTAAAAAATAAAAACTAAAACCAGAGGATGGCAAGTTAGTTAAGGAATTTGAGGAAAGGAGGAAAATGGGAAACGCGGTGGCCAGTCAGTTGAGGTCGCACGTGTTCAACAAAAGGGAATTAAGTAGCGGAACAAAGTTAGCTATTCACAGGTCAATATTCCGGCCGACGATTCTGTATGGTAGGGAGAGTTGGGTTGACTGCGGATATCTCGTGCATGACCTGGAGGTTTCTGATATGAGGGTTCTTAGGAATATAGCGAAGGTTAATAGGAGGGAGCAGTGGGATAATCATATAAGGAACGGCGACATTAGGGAAAATTTAGGGATTTCGTCAGTGGAAGAGGCGGCAAGGGCCAGTCGTCTGCGCTGGTTCGGGCACGTTCAAAGGATGGGTTATAACAGGCTACCGAAAAGGATCTTGGATGCACAGGTCCCGGGTGTTAGGCCAAGGGGTAGACCAAGGAGAAGGTTTATCGATTCAATTAAATCAGATTTAGAAGTTAGGGGGCTTTCTCTGGGCGAACAAACCATCTCCTTGGCGGGCGATAGGAGGGCATGGAGGACGATAGTTCACCAATCTGGGGTTGCGACAGAAAGACCTCACACCGGAAGGTACTAACGGTCTATAAAGTTTGATGATGATGATGATCGGGCGTCCTAACCGAACCGAACCGAACCCAAGAACCTCGAGATTTTTGATATAAAGAACCGAATCTAAACTTTAGAACCGAACCCCAGAACCGAACCTTTACAATTCTTAGTTCGGAGAACCGAACCGAAAGCCGATCGATCGGTTAAAAAAAATCAAATTATATAACTAATTTTTGATTTTTGTGTTTCAAACTTCGAAAACGAAAGGATGTTTGCGTCACATTCAATATCGTCGTGTCTTATTTGCAATGCATTTTTAACGAGTATTTTTTTTCATTTACTCAAACTCACAAACACAAATGTGTTTGCCAATTCCGATTCGAATCAACTCATGTTATCACAGTCACAGAATGTAATTATGTAAGCAACTCGATAGCGCAGTGGTTAAAACGTCTGCTTGCTACTACGAGATTGAGTTGTCAGTGCGTTGTTTCGAAACTCAACCGCAGACAGATTTGTACCGATTGTTAAATTTGTAAACAAAACAAAACTGATTGAATCGTTCAAGTCAAGTGAAGTTGAGTGTAGTGCCATCATACGGCTTACCGGAAGAGGCATTGTTGGGAGAACCGGTATTCTACTCCTACTAGTTTCGCTCCTAGTTACATCTCAAAGATGGCACTGGGTTTGTCGCACAGCTTGCCACTGGCACAGTAAAAACTTTCCGGTAATGAAAGGATCTCAAAAAGTAGAACCACAAACAGCGAAACTAGGGGAAACATATGGGTTGTAAATTATTATTATTATATTATTAGTATGTAATTATAATGCATTCTATAGATCGAACACGTCCCGAATTATTCAAAATTTCGGAAATTGTGTTCGCAGTGCCAGCTACCCAAGTGACAGTCGAACGCGCATTTTCGTCGCTCGATTTTGTATTTACTAAAAGAAGAGGCCGAACCAAGGCCGACATTTTAGAAAAACAGTTGATTGTATGCCTAAACCGAAAATTCCAAGACAAGTGGTTCCTGTGCTAAGTACAAAAAGATACTTTATTTTTTCTTCGATTTGAAATATCAAAAAAATTCTCAATAAAATAATAAAACTAAATGAGGTTACAAATAACCAAACCGAAAACCGGTTTTGATTTGATCGAAGAACCAAAACCGGAACCGAACCTTTCACTTTTCTTTTTTAAAAACCGAACCTCGAACCGAACCGTTTTTTTATTTTCTTTAGAACCAGAACCGAGAACCGAACCTTTTTTCCACAGGTTCGGAAGCCCGATATCGCTCGTTGAGTGCGTTGTATGAATGACGACTGATTTATTTGATACGATGTAGTGTGAACTTATTGCAATTATGGTTCACATCACATTCCATTAACATTCCATATTATTCCTATTACTTAGCAACCAGATATTCCTACTAATATCATAATTCATTCCCACATTCCTTTATTCCATTCTCACGCTTAGCGTCCATCAACTATTATAAATACTACCTCTCTACTAATGATAGTCAGTCAACCTACAATCCTCTTTAAGTTAAGATCAACTATTATACTAAATGCATTTGGTGAATAAAGTAAAATAAAGAAATAATGTTTATTAATATATAATACATAATTAACCCTACATGGCGACTCGTTGACAGATACGGTCATAAGAAATAATTAAAACGATTTAATACAGAAAAATGCTAAAACTGTGCACAGTGGTAAAATAAGACAGCAGCCTAAAGTAGAAGAAATTAAAATATTATGAACAATAACTAATTAAATGTGGAGATACGACACGGGTAGTAACCCTGTCTAGAACAACTTTAAAAACAAATATAATTTTGGTACAACTTCATGGTTGCGAATGGTAAATGTGGCATATCGAATATTCAATATACGTTGGTTAACAATCGACTGGAACTTAAATGCATGCAAACCGCCTAAACAAAAAACGGTTTCCAATTTCAATTCTTTAAATGTATACAAGTAAGCAATTTGAGTAGATAATATGGTTAAACGTAGCTTTTTTTTAGTACTTATGATAAAATGTGTGAATTCTTTCCTTGAATAATTCCAATTTTGAATTAATAACATTAAAAGACGAAAAGACAATTTCACGAGAGTGTATTTTAAATAAACACCTAACTTCAAATGAAATTATATACGCCTTCATAGACTGAGAAACAAGTTTTAATAGATAGCATTTCAATTATACGATTTGAATTTTAATTTTGTCTAGGAATACCAGTATATACTTTTCAATTCGATAAGAACGCTTGCTTACGTATATAAAAATCTGAAAAATTATCTTTTATTAATAGTTAATCTGAAACAGAAAGTAACAATATGACTACGACTAAAGCAGACTTAAAAAAAGACATTTGTAGATCAGTTCCAATTTTTGATGGTTGTTTTTCACAATTGCGAACATTCATTGATTCAATATTATTAGTAAAAGAGGATGTAGGGACTCATGAAGCATACGCAGTTCGTTTGATTAAAACTAAACTTACAAAAGCAGCTAGAGATTATGACGTCACCATTGATAGTATTATTAACGCTTTACGCAATAACATAAAAGGTGATTCCTCTACAGTGATACGAGGCAAATTGCTTAATTTGAAACAAAACTCCAAAGATCCAAATAGTTTTGTTACAGAAATTAAAGAACTAACAGACTCATTAAAATCGGCTTACATAATTGAAGGATTCACACCAATTTTAGCTGACAAACAAGCAACTGAATTTGGTGTGAGTGCGTTGAGCACTAATGCAAATAATGTTGAAGTTAAACGAATATTAAAGGCAGGAAACTTCACAAATATGAACGATGCTTCATCTAAATTTTTGAAACTCGTTTATGAAGAACAAAATTCAAATCAAATATTTTATGCTGATAATAGGAATAGAAAATTTTTTTTTTCGTGGTAATAAAAAATATTTTCATGGAGATTTCAACGGAAGTAAAAATATAAATCAATTTAATAGGAACAATTTTAGATATAATTTCAATTACAGGAGATATAATCATACTAGGGGACAAAACAATATCGGTTTCTTTAATCGAGATAACAACCGTTTCCAAAATAACGGAAATGGCAACAGAGGATATTCTCGTTCTTACTATAATAGGTATAATAATTCAAATTCAGGGTGTGCTAATCGGCCCTATCCGGCAGTGAGATTGACGGATCAGGCCGTAAATGCGAGGACTTCCCCAATTCAAAGTATGGGAGTATACCGCACATATGTAAATACAAATCACATGCCAAGTGAACATTACTGTTGCCATGACGTTAATCATTTGACTTTATCACTTAGTAGTTTCGTATCTATATATTCGGAAATGACTCAAACTCAAAATTCTTACTTATTAGATACTGGTGCAACAATTTCGTTAGTCAAAATTGGTAAGCTTTCACGCAATTGTCCTATAAATTTTAAATCACGTTGTCAACTAAGTGGTATAAAGAAAGGCGTAGTATTTACAATGGGTGCAACAATAACAAATTTTGTACTCAATGGCCAAACTGTATATCACAGATTTCACGTAGTTCAAAATGATTTTCCTATTCCATACGATGGTATTTTGGGTCTAGATTTTATAAAAGGATTTCGCTGTACATTAGATTATTTCGAAAATACCATGACTATACCTTCGATAAACACTAAAATTCCAATTCTCGATAATCCAACTGATAGTAAAAATGTAATGATTGTACCAGCCAGATGTGAAATAATTCGACGTATAACAGTGAATACAGAAGATGAATTTGTGGTAATTCCAAATCAAGAATTATCCCCAGGAGTCTTTGTTGGTAGAACTTTAGCTAGTGCTAAACGCCCGTATGTTAGAATTTTAAATACATCTATGACAGATAAAACCATTACTAATTTTAATATTCACACTGACAAAATTGATAACTACAACATTTTAGATCCGAAAGACATTATTCCTAATAAACATCTAATTTTTGAGAAACTTCAGAAAAATTTTCCTACTTACGCTCCTAAGGAATTGTCTAATTTATGTTCTCAGTATTTAGATATATTTGCAACAGAAAAGGACCCTGTGAGTTTCAATAATTTTTACAAACAAAAACTCTTATTGAGAGACAAAATTCCAGTTTATATCAAAAATTATAGAATTCCACATGCCCATAAAGAAATTATAAGCAAAAAAACTGAATTAATGTGCGAAAATGGCACCATTGAACCTTCCGTGTCAGAATATAATAGTCCTGTTCTTTTAGTACCAAAGAAAAGTTTGCCTGGAAATTCGGAAAAAAGATGGAGATTCTGTGTTGACTATAGGGAAATTAATAAAAAACTTTTAGGTGATAAATTTCCACTACCAAGAATAGACGACATTTTGGACCAGTTGGGTAATGCCAAATACTTTTCTCTGATCGACTTACTGAACGGTTTTCATCAAATAGAATTGGATGAACATTCAAAGAACTACACTTCCTTTTCTACCGATCAAGGATCCTACAGATTTAATGCAATACCTTTTGGCTTGAAAATAGGTCCAAATGCTTTCCAAAGAATGATGTCCATAGCTTTCAGTGGTCTGACCCCAACAAAATGTTTTATTTATTTGGACGACTTAGTTGTAATAGCTACCACAGAAGATGAAATGTTAGCTAATTTAAAAGATGTTTTTGACACTTGCCGTAAATACAATTTAAAACTGAATCCAGATAAATGCGAATTCTTTCGAAGGGAGATATTATACTTAGGACATAAATGTACAGATAAAGGTATTCTACCTGATGAATCTAAATATTCAGTAATTAAAAATTATCCAACCCCCACAGATGCGGACAGTGCAAGACGATTCGTAGCTTTTTGTAACTATTACAGACGTTTCATTCGAAGATTTTCTCATTATGCACACCACATAACTAATCTAACTCGCAAGGATGTTCCATTTATTTGGTCACCACGATGCGAAAAATCTTTCCAATATTTGAAAAATTCTTTAATTAATCCGCCTATCCTACAATACCCAGATTTCAATAAAAAATTTTATATTACAACTGATGCAAGTAAAATCTCTTGTGGCGCTGTTTTAAGTCAAGAACATAATGGCATTCAACTGCCTATTGCCTATGCATCTAGATCCCTTACTGCGGGAGAAAAAAATAAATCGACACCGTTGCAAGAACTAACCGCTATACACTGGGCAATAACACATTTCAGACCATATATTTTGTCCACCAAATTTGTAATGAGAACAGATCACCGACCCTTAGTTTATTTATTTAGTATGAAAAATCCCAGTTCAAAATTAATGAGAATGCGACTAGATTTAGAAGAATATGATTTCGTAATAGAACATATTCCAGGTAAGAAAAATGTTAATTCAAATTGGAAAATGTTGTTTTCATATATTTATTTATTTTTTCCAATTTGAATTAATTCATTCAACGGTCAGTAATAACCCTCCCACCTCGGGAAATATTCATTATAAGAAAAATGTTGTAGCCGATGCATTATCTAGAATAGAATTCCAAGATATCAGAAAAATATCTCAGACATGCAATTTTATTAGGACTAAGAAACACAAAATAAATATCGCAATTCCCAAAGCATTATCTCGATCAGAATCGCAAAGTATTAGTAATACGGGCCCAGCTCATAATTATCGTGTCACAACACGTTCCATAGCTAACAATGCTAATAAAAAGAATGAGATTATGAATAACCCTTGGCGTAATGAAACAACTAATGTTGAAATAAATGAAACTATTAACACTACGAAAGTTTATGAAGCGAATAATACGAAAGAATTATATAAGGTACCACGATTAAAATTTACACTGTTATCAAACGTATTGAATTGTACAATTATCCATGGAAAGAAAGTGATTTTAAAATTTAATTTGAAACAATTTATAAATAATAACATTATCAACATGAAAAAAATATTGTTCAGAATAGAGGAGGATTTGTTTAATAAAAATGTTACACGCTTACAATTATCATTAAATGATCAAATTTTAAACTATATCAAAGAACAAGATTTTAGAAAATTCGGAAACGAATTCTTAAAAAATGTGAATATAGCAATAACTCCAATAGTGGAAGAAATTACCAACGAAAATAAAAAATTAGAATTATTAAACAAATACCATGTTGACCCACTTTTTGGAGGTCATAGCGGTTCAAAACGTTTATATGCTAAGATAAAATTAAAATATCATTAGAAAAATATTAAAAAGGAAATTAGTAATTATGTTAAAAATTGTGAAAAATGCCAAATTAACAAAGCTATGCCTAAAAATAAGGAAGAATTAACTATTACACCTACCCCTCAAAATGCTTTTGATATAGTTTTGATCGATACAATCGGTCCATTTGTAAAATCCGACAGCGGAAACTTATACGCAATCACAATTATTTGCGACCTGACTAAATACCTAGTGACCATAGCAGTACCCGATAAGAAAGCAACAACAATAGCTAAAGCAATTTTTGATCATTTTGTTCTAATCTACGGTCCTATGAAAGAATTACTTACGGACAAAGGCTCGGAATACGTCAACAGCATTGTTGATGAATTATGTAAACTTTTAAGCGTAAAACATAACACCTCTACGTCATATCAACACAGAACATTAGGCACAGTCGAACGTTGCCATCGTACTTTCAATGAATATGTTAGATCATATGTCAATGACCTTAAAACAGATTGGGATACTTGGTTATCTTATTTTGCTTATTGTTATAATACAACCACTTCTACAGCCATTAATGATTACTGTACTTTTCAATTGATTTTTGCCAAATCACCAGCAAATTACGATTTCCTAAATTCAGGACAAATTGATCCAATTGATCTCGCTACCGATTACAAGTTGCCAGTAAACTGGCCATACAAATGTTAGAAAAATCAAAAGTACAAAGAAAAGCATTTTACGATAAAAACATTAAACCACAACAAATTTCTGTAAACGATTTAGTATTACGTGAAAACATTCCTAGACTTAAGTTTGATCCTTTGTTTAAAGGTCCATATACAGTAATAGAAATTAAAGGACCAAATGTGGTAATAGCAGATGAAAATAATAAACAATCACCAGTACATATTGACAAAGTTAAACCATTTCATACTTACTTCTTTTATAGATTTAATAATTATAATCAAATTGAATTTTAATATAAATTTTGTATGAATTAAGCAATCAAGTAAATGAATACGAATAGAAGAAACAAATAACAAAAACAAAAGGGGAACTAAAGGAGACGTCCGGAACTTCCCATGAAAGAAAGTAAAGGAGACGTCCCGAACTTTCTAAATTCGACTCTAAATTTCAAACAATATCATTATTCATCTACTTATTTCATACCTTAAAGATAATTTAGAATTTTCTGTTTACTTTATAAATTAAGAATAATATCACTAAGATTTTACATTGGAAAGTTTAATAATCTAAGAACTTATATTCTGACTAACCCTATCTTAAAATTTCAGTATCGTTCAATTTTCTAAGGGGGATGATGTAGTGTGAACTTATTGCAATTATGGTTCACATCACATTCCATATTATTCCTATTACTTAGCAACCAGATATTCCTACTAATATCATAATTCATTCCCACATTCCTTTATTCCATTCTCACGCTTAGCGTCCATCAACTATTATAAATACTACCTCTCTACTAATGATAGTCAGTCAACCTACAATCCTCTTTAAGTTAAGATCAACTATTATATTAAATGCATTTGGTGAATAAAGTAAAATAAAGAAATAATGTTTATTAATATATAATACATAATTAACCATACAACAATGCAGAACTTCCATTTAGCTTCGTTGCGTGCGGTTGTACTCACTTAGAGTTTCGATACTGTCTGCTTTGTATTGAGTAAAATAAATCGAACAATGGATAAATCTAATATAAATATTTTGGAACTGCACGACTGGTTGAATTCAGAACAGATTTACATTTGATTCACATATTAATGGAATATGGAATTTTGCCGAAAGAAGGAGAATACTTTTGTGAACGCTGCCAACATCTATTGAACATCCATCGCGTGAACAACTTTATCATTCAACATAAGCAAAATCGCGCTCGATGCAGCTTCAGTACGTCAGTGAGAACTGGTACATTCTTCGCCAAAAGCCACTTATCACTGAAAGTGATATTGAAATTTATCCATTTCTGGATATAAAACACTCCACTGAATATGATCGTATTCAATTTACATTTATCATCACGTACTGCAGTCGCTTTTTGCAAATTTTTGTCGTAAGGTGGTGTACGATCAAATCATTATCAATTCGAAGCCGAAGGACCTGGAGAACATGTTGAAATCGACGAATCCAAATTCGGAAGTCGAAAGTATAACAAAGGTCACAGAGTGAAGGGACAATGGGTGTTCGGTGGCTTCCAACGAGGATCTGGTGATGTCTTCATGGTACCTGTTGATAGCGGAGATCGCTCAACATCACTACTATACCTATAATAGAAAATTGGATACTGCCTGGGACAACGATCCATTCCGATTTTTGGCGCGCTTACGATTGCTTGAACGACTAAGGCTACAACCATTTGAAAGTCAATCATTCAGTAGAATATGCCGACAAAGAAACTGGTGCATGCACTAACCATATCGAGGCTTCATGGCGAGTAGCCAAAAAACATTGCGACACTGGTGGGCGTAAGAAAGAGTTCTTTGGTGGCTACTTAGCAAAATACATGTTCTTGAAACGGTGCAAGGCCAACCATTGGGATCCATTTCTTGAATTTCTACGGGCACCTGGAAAAGTGTATGATGCCACTTAAAAGTCATCAGTAGATTCTGACAACGCTTCGGCAACCGACAACGAAACAAGCGAGGAAGAAACTAGCGATACCAGCGACACGGAAGAGATTGACTGTAAATGACTTAAATTTTTTTTTAAATAAAAGAATTCAATTCAATTTAGCATTACTTTCCATACACCACATTAAAAAAGATTATAATATCACAAATACACAAAAGAAACTTTTTTAAGAAGACTAGGAGATATGTTGAAGCCTTTCCGCGGCCTATTCCTTGGTTTATTTTCATCTGGTGACCTTCCTTCATCATCCCCTACCTAGAAAAATGAAACAATAATGAAAATAAAAACAAATTTTTTGACGACTGGGAGCTTCGGTGAAGGTTTTCCGCGGCCTAATGTTTGTTGTATTTTCACGTAGTGACCTTCCCCCACCTTTCCCATCCTACAAAAATTGAATCCAAGTTTGAAACCTAAAGTAAAATTTTACCTCAACCATTTCCATTACTAAATCTGCCACCAAGCAGCAAATTAAAATTGTCAACAATGTATACACATATAACCATAAAACTTTTCTTAATAAAATCGCGTCATACCAAGTTGACTGACTTTATTGAAATAAGATCACCCCTGTATCTTACGGCCACCCTAAACGTAGAGAAACGAAGTTTCTTAATAGGTACAATGGTAAGTAGAACAGTTTCACTAAAACGTTATGGAAAGTACTATCTTCACTTCACTACGGAAGTCATAAAATTATCAATGCAAAGGCAATTTGCACGTGATTCAATATTCCTACATCCACTCAAACCGAAATATAGTATCTTATAGTATCTTATAGTATCTTATTATCATCAAGCGCTGATTCAACCTTAAAGCATCTTCTAGATTATTATTTCCTAAGCTCATTCTCCAATAATCTTTTAAGTCTACCACCGCTCTACATCCTATCGGAAGGCGACTGTAAATCGGCATGGAAAATTCAAGCTAGCTTTTGTAATGCATTTTTAAGCCGTCAACCTCACACCGAACCATGAAAGACAATAAACTATCCTTCGCACAAATAAACATAGGGCATCGTAAGGCGTCAACTGCCGAACTGAATAACATTGCTCTAGACTCAAATACTTTTATAATCTTCGTTCAAGAGCCTTACCTCAAAAAGAACGCAATAGCAAATTTAGACCCGCGTAGATTCAACATCATTAGCCACCTAGGCAAAGAGAAAATACGCACATGTATCCTAACGTCGAAAAATTGTAACATTCTCCCTCTGAGACAATTCTGTAGTGGAGACATCACTGCAGCGTCATTAAAATTTAACAAACACGGAAATGAGCATAAGATAATAGTCGCATCAGTGTACTTACCGTACGACAAAAACATTCTTCCTCCAACCCAAGCATTCATAAACCTAGTCAATCACTGCAAGTCCCACAATTGGCCGCTCTTAATGGGTTGTGACGCCAACGCGCACCATCAAATTTGGGGTAGTACAGATTGTAACCCACAAGGAGACTCACTATTGGAATTCATTCTAACTTCCAGTTTAGTCACTCTAAACAGAGGCAACGAACCAACCTTTGTCACAGCGACAAGACAAGAGGTAATCGACATTTCGTTATGCTCAGTTCACATATCTCACCTTATAAATAATTGGAAAGTAACAAATAAGATCCTAGCATCAGATTATAGATGCATAACCTTTCAAATAAAAACGGACCGCATTGAGCGAACCAAATTCCGAAATCCGACATGCACTGATTG
This sequence comes from Pseudolycoriella hygida, assembly GCA_029228625.1. NCBI lineage: Eukaryota > Metazoa > Arthropoda > Insecta > Diptera > Sciaridae > Pseudolycoriella > Pseudolycoriella hygida. The sequence goes on from CM055404.1 coordinate 75,662,051, forward strand.
GAACCAATTCAATGCACAACTATCCACATGTCTACCCAAATACACTACCATAAATTCAGCGGCTGACCTAGACAGTGTCGCCAAATCCCTAAACGTAGCCATTACAGAAAGCTTCAACGCAGCCTGTCCGGAAAAATATATAAAACCTGGTAGAGCAGCAGACTTCTTTACGGCAGAGATCAAAAAGCTTAGGAAACAATTACGTATTGCATTCAATAAAGCAAAGCCGGGCCGAGGACTGGCTGACATTGATTGCAGGCGTGCAGCACAGAAAGCGTACAATAAAGCTATTAGGAAAAATCAAAGATTTCTTGTCAAACAAGCAAATTCATTGATCACCTCTTCATCAGCGGCTGCATATTTAGTAAAATCCTTAGCCAAAGACACACACTGTGCCATTGGAACCCTAAAACTTCCGACGGGAGAGTACACAGACGATGCAGAATCCACCCTAAAGCATCTTTTAGACGTTCATTTTCCAGGCTCTTCTCCAAACAATCAATTAGATCCATTACCTGTTCCCAATAATGTCCTGTCAGTTGGCGACCCAGAAATTGCTCACAAAATTGTCTCCAAAGATAAAATTAAGTGGGCTATAGAATCATTTGTGCCCATTAAATCTGCCGGAGAAGATAACATCATCCCAATAATGCTTCAAAAAAGTAATCACCTAATCTTGGACACTCTACATGATCTGTTCATTGCCAGCATCAACTTGATACATATACCACTAGCTTGGAGAGGAGTCAGAGTAGCATTCATTCCTAAACTAGGCCAAACGGTCTAAACCTTAGCGAAATCCTTTCGGCCAATTAGTCTTACTTCTTTCATGCTAAAGACATTGCAAAAGTTAGTTGATAGGTATTTGAGGGACGGAATACTTCAGGAATTTCCCATTCACCAAATGCAGCACGCTTATCAGCACTGTAAATCAGCAGAAAGCGCACTACACCATCTCGTCAATAAAATTGAAAAAGCCTTTGAATGCGATAACTTTGCTCTGGGTGGTTTCGTTGATCTGTCAAACGCATTTAGTAATATAACATTCGTATCCATAACATCTGCATGTTCAAATCATCATGTGGATAACACCACTACCAGCTGGATTTATGCAATGCTGAATAGTAGAATAGTTTCTGCTAAATTAAACTCAATAAAAATTACGGTTAAGATCTGTAAAGGATGTCCACAAGGCGGAGTACTCCCACCACTTCTTTATATTCTTGTAAAAGATAGCCTTTTGAGGAAGCTGAATGACTCAAAATACTTTTCTTTAAGTTTCGCCGACGACCTCACAGTGCTCATAACGGGTTTATTTGTGAGTACCCTCTGTGATCTAATGCAAGCAGCATTCAAAATAATAGAAAATTGGTGTTTGTTGCACGAACAAGAAGTAAATACGGAAAAAACCAAGCTCGTCTTATTCACTAAGAAAGGAAAAATCGAAGGATTCAAGGCTCCGAAAATCTTTGGCAAAGAAATCCCACTGTCTGACTCCGCTAAAGTACTAGGCTTAGACCTAGACATGAAATTAAATTCTAATGCTCACCTGAAAAATCGCAGCCGAAAATCCATATCAACGCTGTGGATGTGTCGTAGCGCGTTTGGAAGAAACTGGGGTCTCAGCCCTAAGGTTCTCGCATGGATATACACAGCTATAGTCAGACCACAAATTTCCTACGCAGCATTTATCTGGTGGCCTCGCTGCAATGTAGGCTTTGTTCAAAAACAATTAGCAAAAATTCAAAGACTAGCCCTAATTGGCATAACTGGGGCACTGAAAACAACACCAATATCAGCCATGGAAGCTCTGCTGAATATCGAACCACTACACATACACATAGAATCTATTGCTAGGGCCACTTGTGTGAGACTGCGACGATCTAACCTTCTAGTTAATGCAAACTTCGGTCACGCTAGACTGTGGAACATAATGGTCAAAGAAGACCCTTGTATTGAAATGCCCTCCGATTTTATCACCCCCACGTATTGCTTCGATAATAGTTTTAAAACATCATTCCCCACCAAGGAAGACTGGCTTAATAATTCAATCATCCCGGCTCAGGCCGATCACACTCGGTTCTCAGATGGATCGAAATACAATGACGCAGCCGGTGCTGGTATCTACAACTCTACAACTCAAATTTCCAACTCTTTCAGTCTAGGGAGGTACACGTCGATTTTTCTAGCTGAAGTATTTGGAATCGCACGATGCTGTCAAATGATGCTAGATAACAAAATCAAAAATTCCAACATCTTTATTTGCTCAGATAGCCAAAGCGCACTAGATAGCATTAAGTCATATAAAATCTACTCATCATTAGTTCTTGATTGCAGAGAACAGGCACAGCTATTAGCTCAAAACAACTCTCTCACTCTAACCTGGGTCCCAAGCCACAGTAATATCGAGGGCAATGAAATAGCTGATAACCTGGCAAAATCAGGGGCAATGAAGGAATTTATAGGCCCGGAACCATTCATCAGAGTTCCTCCATCGGTTGCCAAGAGCTGTATCGCAAAATGGAAAATTAAAACGTTTCAAAAGCACTGGAAATCTATCGACCACGCAAGACAATCGAAAAAATTGCATAAGTATCAATGTGCGTAACTCCCGATTCTTTCTATCACTCAGTAGAAGAAATCTCAGAAGAATAACAGGAATCCTCACAGGTCACTGCCTCAACAAACACCTTTCCACCATCGGTGTCATCAATAGCCCCTACTGCGCCCAATGTGGTGAAATAGAATCAGTAGAACACTTCCTCTGCAAATGTCCTGCATATATTTCGGCCAGAGTCAAAACCATCGGTGCATACATATTACCACACAACATCATATGGAGCATACCGCCGAAGTACATTTTAGATTACCTTAATCGCACCAACAGAATTTAGGTAATCTCATGTGGGTATGCACAACAGGCCCATTGGAGGCTTAGGTGCAGGACTTCAGTCCACCCACTCTAATCTAATCTAATCTAAAATCTGCCACCACTGGACTGACCGGCGACCCCATTGGAGTTCCAAATATTTGATGGTAGATTATGTCATTGAAAGAAAACGTTCAATTTTCTAGGACTATCTTCAGACCGTCCAAAAATTCTTGTTTTGGTAATTTGGTGAATTTTTTAATTTTGAACCACTGCTTTGTACACTAATTCACACGGTATGTTTGTGAATAATGAGACTACTTCTAGTGACAATAGTACATAATCTTCTGGTAAAATAGTGTCTTTGATTTTTTCTTTGAATTCAAACGCATTTTTTATGGATTTTCTTGTTTTGCCTGTGACATTTTTAAGAATGTTCGCATACATCTTTGACAAATTATATGTAGGTGAGTTTATGCAGTCTACTATTGGTCTTAACGGATTACACTCTTTGTGGATTTTGACCTGTCCATGTCCATACATTCTTGCAAGATGTGAGTTATATGTCCGAAGATCTTTCGCATCTTTTGCTATGATATATTGCTGGTCCCTCCATTTCGATATCTCTCGGTTGCATAGCGCCTCGATTCTGTTAGTTGGATCAGCTTCCAAAATCAGAGCCTATTTTCTTGAAAACTTCTCGATTTTCGTGAATTTTCTCGATTTTCTTGAAATTTTCTCGATTTTCACGAATTTCTTGAAATTTTATTGAATTTATGGATTTTACAAAAAGGTTACTTGGAGAGCGAAAATAAAAGCAGATTATATATTTTGTGAGAAAAAAACAAATAAAAATTCAAAATTTAACAATTCTTGTAGATTCTGGTTTTCGTTTGTGTGCTTCTGTAAATACACCTTTAAAATATTCTTGTTGTTTTCTCGTTTGAGCAACGGATGGACAACGATTTTTTTTCTGCATCCAGTGCCGTACGGCATCATTTGGGTCAAAATGCTCTAAATCCGGCATATTTACGTTTATATGCAAGTAGTTATTTAGGCTCAATCCAGATAATGACGAACGATCTATAGTTTTGGCCTTGTTGCATTTGCCTAAGGAAAAATTATAACAAGTGTAAAAAATTTTCACGCAAATATCAATTTGGTAAATAATAAACAATAATTGTCCGTTATATAATACGGTCGATAACAAATGAAAAGTACCACTCTTGACGATTTAAGCCATTTCAGCTGTTTCATTGTATTCTCAAAAGCAAAACCACTGAAACGTCTTATGTACTAGTTTGGCTACTTTTCGTTTGATATCGACCGTAACGTTGATTGCCACGTAGTGATATGATATGATATTCGTGATAAAAATGAATTCTGCGCTAAATCCAAGCAACATTTTAGCGCTTATCGGAAACGATTTCTTCGATAAACTGGAGGAAACACTGCAAACTGAAATTCCAGTATTAGTTCGCAATGTTCTTTTAATTAATGACCTCGATCGTGCAATGCTATTGTCAACATTGAACCAGGATGCACTCATGGAAATAGAAAGTTTTATGAAATATGATTTCAATGTTGATATGGTTGCTGAAAACCAAACAATTGATCAGTACTTGGGAAAATTTAAAAAGACTCAAGAAAAGTTCGTAATTTCAGTGGGGCACAAATTACTTATAAAATTAATGGTACAGGCATGTCAAAAGCTCGTTCCTACATCTTCGGCTGCCGGCGTCGTCACCAGCAAGACTTCAGAAGCGGTCACGAATGATGTTCCAATGGTTGAAAATGGTTCCACAAGTTCTTCATCACACAATAACAGTTTGGAGTCAAGGCAGAAATTGCTTGGTTTGCTTTTTCGATCGCATCGCTAAGTTTATACATCAAGAATAATAACACTCTAGCTCGGGTATAGTTTTTTCCCAAATAATTCGACAAATTACAATAGATTGTTTATTTAAGATTTGCTCCGAGGAAATGGAATTTAGAGCGTTGTCAAATTCTTTTAAACAACTGCAAAACGGTACGGTTACAGTTATCTTAGTTTGCCCAGTATCACCTTGCCATAAACAGTTTACCGTGTCATATAAAACCTATAAAAGCTGTTACAAACCAAAGAAGAAATTAACAGCAAGCCGAAAAGCAATACCACCCAGATGGTACTTATTTCCTGTACAAAAACATTTGTTGAAATGTCATCTCCCGACTTCAGTTTCTCCATTGTCCCAAAGCGACCTATCTATGCCAGATTCTCCTGATGAATTGCTTTCTATGACTCACAATCAAAGTGAGGAGGTATCAGCTGCAGCAGCGCAAGCATCTTCTGTCGTAGAGGAGAGTTGCACATCAGACCGTGCACAAACTCCTTCTGATTTACAGGTAACGCCACACCCAACAACAGAAATTTACAACACAGACCTAGCACAAATAGCTCCTGTAGCACAGGAGAGTTGCACATCAGACACAGCGCGATCCCCTTCTGACTTACAGGAAATACCAGACCCAGCGCAAGTATCTTCCGACGCACATGAAAATTTAAACAAAGACGAAATCGCTTCTGTCGTACAAGAATTAAGACCAAGACGTACGAGAGTGCGTAACAAGCCTTCATTTCCTGGCTATAAATCAAAAAAATCCAAAAAATTTAAAAAATATAATTTTTCGTCCTGAATTTCAGTAAATTTTCTAGATATTTTTTTAACTCCTAGCGTTTTCTCGATTTTCTCAAAATTTTCTTGAAATTTTCTCGATTTTCTTGAAATTTTCACGATTTTCTCGAAATTTTCTCGATTTTCTTGAAATTTTCTCGATTTTCTCGAATTTCTTCAAAAATTTTCTAGAAAATAGGCTCTGTCCAAAATCACGTACGTTTGGTGGTCTTGTAACAGGTCTTTCATTTTGTTAATGTACTGTTCTTTTGGCATTAACACCGTTACATTTCCTTTATCTGCATTCAACACTATTATGTCAGGGTTTTTTTCCATGAATTATTTGGTTATGCTGACTTGTTGTTCTAGGATGACGTCCACAGTACTTGTTGGAATGTGCATCCGAAGCATATTTCAACATACGCGTGTTGCTATGTTAAATATAACGGAAACACCGTAGACAAAACATTTTGCTTTATATCGATTCATTTTATTGAATACATTTTATATTCATTCACAAGGAAACCACCGTTGTATTCAGTTCACCATATATCCACGAGCAACAGTACTTTTCTTTGATCTGGCTTTTTGTGGTTGGTGAGTATATTGCATAATTTGTTCATTAGTTCAATCCTTTCTGCAGATTGTGGTAGTTTTTGAATCATCGGTTCTAAGCTAGCGATGATATTTTCTGTTGGTATTTTTTCGTTAGGAGTTTTGATGTTGAATTTTTGTCCTAGACCAAGGACATTTTCTACGGGTTTTGGTATTGTTTTGTCCGTAAGATTTTTTAACCATTTGTCTTGATCGTTAAGTTGTCTAACTGTCGGTTCGATCAAATTTGAGTTTCCTATTCAATTTATCGGTCCGTTCCTTAAATTGTGTTTTGTACCAATTTTTTGTTTTAAGCGAAAACTCTTTATGAAGCAATTACGGTATTTCTTTTTTAAGCGCGTCTGCATAGTTCTTCATTTTTAATTTTGCAGATTCTATTGTGGCATGTAGATTTCTGATTGCTTCATTTTGTATTGTGTTTGAGAAAGTATTACTGATCATATTACGTACATCTTCATGAATGCAGTATTTAAATCCGTTTAAGTTCAATTTTAAGCTTTTAACTACGATTTTGTGTCGGCGGCACTCCTGTAAGAAGTTTTTCCTTGTACATAAGCTTCAAACAAATCCCTGTTTATATCATGTAGTGACAAAGGAGTAACACTCATTTCGAAACGTGAAGATTATTTACAAAAAGTAAGGAATCTCCTAGGTGACAACACACAATTCCAAAAGCTCAAACACGACCCCACGTCTTCTTGCCAAACAAAAAACAATTCACTCGTCACAAAACTCTTTAAAGATGGCATCATTTATAAAAAGCAGAATTTTTCGTTAAAAACTTATACAGCAAGTGCACCTAGATTGTATGAACAAATTAAGATTCACAAAGAAGGACACCCCGTTAGACCAATCGTCTCAACCATCAACACTCCAGTGTTCAAGCTTTCACGTTATCTGGCGACTATTTTAAGACATGCTTTCAGCAAACCTAAATACAACATCAAAAATGCTACACAGTTTGTATGAAACATTCGACACCAAAAACTCAAAAAAGGATATAAACTTGTCTCATATGATGTTGTCAACTGTTTCAGAACTATTCCACCCAAACATGCAATCAAAATCATTCACGATGATTTTGATAAGGTCGCACAACACACAAACATACCACGTGAACAATTCATTGAGCTCCTAAGTTTTTGCCTATCCACATGCAATTATTTTGTTTTTGAGGACGAGTTTTACAACTACAACTACAAACTAATGGTTTGTTTATGGGATCTTCCCTGAGTTCAATTTTAGTTGAACGAGTCATTGAAAAAGCAGTTGACACAACAATTTCGAAACTCGACTTCGAACCCCAGTTTTGGAAGATTTATGTCGACGATCACATCACGGCAGTCCCAGCGGATAAAATATACATTGTTAAACAGATACTTAATGAATATCTTGAAGGTGTTATCGAATTCACCGAAGAGATTGAAACCGATGGCACAATAAATTTTTTAGACCTAACTATGCATGTTAACAAATGCGGAAAATTGCGGACGAACTGGTATTCTAAACCAATCGCTTCAAACCGGCTAATCAATTTCTATTCCGCCCACCCCAAACACATGATTAATAATGTCGCAAAATCATTCATCCGAAAAGTACTTTCCGTTAGCCACTACGATTTCCATCCAGCTAACAAACAGAAAATTATTAAAGTCGTAACAAAAAATAGCTTCCCACTAAAACTCATCTACAAATTGTATGATCAAAAGTAGTTCACACCACAAAAAACAATATTACACAGAACTCTCAGATCCACCCAGGTTCCAACCAAAACAACAATAAGAACAATAAGCTACCCGTTCCTCCCCAATGAGAGTAGAGCGAACATCAGCACCGGGAAGACCAATGAACAATTCGCGGCAATGACCTACATTCCAGGGCTAACTGAAGAGCTAAAGTCCCAAATTAAATACTTCATACCAAATGTCAGAATGGCACCTAGACCACCAACAAAATTGACACGGATTTACACAAAAATGAAACAACCTATACTCAAGCCGGACATGTGTGGAATAGTATATGACATACCATGCGAGCAAAACGATGCGTGGTACATTGGCGAAACAATCCAAAAACTAAGTGCCCGAACTGGTCAACATCGCACACCAACAAATTTGACTAAACATACCAAACTACGTACAGTGTTGGCATGTCACGTCAAAGAGACTGGTCATAAATTCAATTTTAATTTCGAGAACATCAATATCCTGAAAAGGGAACAAAACAAATCGAAGCTTCAAATCCAAGAAAAAAAACAGATTATCATGAATGAAGACCGAGTCTGTAACTTTAAATCAGACAGTGCTGTAATGAGCCCAACCTATGGCCACCTCCTTAAACAACACAAACGAAAAACATCCGTTCCGACCACCAACGCAAACGGATACACGCAATGAAAGGTTTTTACCTAACTTCACACCGATCTTCATAACGCAATGACTATGCAATAATCCGTTTGTAATCATTTAAATAATTCATCTCAACATAAGAACATCAATTTTTCCTGCGTAATAAAATAGAATTTTGGTAAATATCTTCAACAACAATTTAAAGCCTTATGCTATAAGATTTTTCAAGCGTTAAGTTTAAAGACTCGTGTCTAACAACAATTAAGGAGTAATAGCAACTCTATTTCTATTATAGCCCTGATGATTGGACATATCTCCCGAAATATTGGCGAATAAAAATCCTAACCATTGAAAAATCAAATTGTTTCAAACAATCCAGCAATACAACTATAATATATATTAGAGCCGTGGGTCGAAAAATTTCGGCGGCGGCGATTGCTCTTTTCAAAATTTCTCGGCGGCGGCGAAAATCGGCGTAAGGGGGTCTCGGCGGCGGCGAAAATCGGCGTAAGGGGGTCTCGGCGGCGGCGTAAATCGGCGCACGAAAAATTTGTTTTCGGTGGCGGCGGCGGTCATATTTTAGTGTTTTTCGGCTGGCGGCGGCGTAATTAAAAAAAATGACATTAAAAAACATCGAAATACATAAAGAAAATCATTGACGTCTTAGATATTGAATGCAGCAACTTAATTGAAAATCAAATTCAACAATGGCTTTATTTGACTTACTGTCATCCGTTTATAAGCTTGTGCCACTTTCTGCTAAAGCTGATCAACCAGCTGGTTCTCTTATACATAGATACTATAATTGAAAAGTCTAAGAAATTGGCAACAGTGTACCGTAGAACCATTTTTCTGTGTGTGACTGAGAATGTCATTCAAGACCATCCCCATAGTTATTTATGAAGCTAATTTCTTCTATTCGCTTTTTCTAAAACTGTTTTCAAATCAAAATTTTTTGAGTTGCTAATGAACATAAGTATCAAATGACATATTCGTTGTGACTTTACGACTGAATCAATTATTTACTAAAAAAAACATGGATTTACCTAAATGACAAATTATTGCTGAAAAAAATTGGCTAAAAAAAGAACGTTTTGAAGCCCAATTAAACATTTTAGAAATTCATATTAATCATGTGTGTGCCTTTGTTTCGAATGTCAACAAGTGCTTGCAATACTTTCCGTACAATTTGATTTGAGTAAAGATTTGAAATTAAAGTGTGTGGAATAACAATGATACCTAGTTGTATTTTTTATTAATTAGCATGTCAATTCTATGAGATGGAAAAGAAAAACGGCAGTGGGGAGACACCTTTTCACATCAAAGCATAAAGTGCATATTAGCGACCTAAAATTGATAAGAGAAGCACGCGATCACTGGAAAATTGAATTTTACGAAGCAGTTCACATCTACAAAAACAAACACCAAAATTTATTGAACGAAAACTTAGGAGATGTAACATCACCACTACTGACTTTGTTGACAATCGAGAGGTTAGTGGACAAGAATATATATGACTTGACAAATGAAACTGAAAACGAGACATCAGATGATGAATACATGGACTGTGAATAGGATATTGATTAACCCCCGAGTTCCTCAAATTGACTTTATTGTATGAAATGTAAAGGAATGTATTGTTTTCATTTTCTGTTATTTTCTTATTCACCTGATTAGTTTATTTTTTAAGTTATATCTTTAGTTGAGAACAAATACCCTGAAGATGAGGACATTAGATCCTTGAAACTGCGGTTGGTTTGCTTATAAAATAAAAAACTGGTACAATTTAAATGAAGACTTGTTTATTTCAACTCAAAAAAAAGAATTTTTAATCACAATTTCATTCCTGTGTTGTGTGTCAACGATCTATCTATGTCTCTATGTATGAATGAATACATCTACTTTTTTTCTCGAGAACCACCCGAGCGATTTCCTTAACATTTTCAGGCAACGTCAGTCTCGGCCCCAAATGAAAAATTTCATGTGCCGCTTTTCTGGGAAAATTCTGGAAAAGCCGTGGCATGCGCAAAAGTGGTCAATTTTGAGGGTTTTTGAGTTTTCGAATTTTAGCTCCGGGGTGAAAATAGCTAGAGAGTTGGCTTCTTCGGGAAAGTTATAGAGTTTGGTCAGGAGAATTTTTTTGTATCTTAAGAAAACGGCTGCCAACTGTCAAAATGACACCATCTTGGATTTTTTTCTAAATTCTGAATAAGAATACCTAGATAGTTATATAAATCACTGAGAAGAATTGGTGACACGAAGTGTTTCGAAGGTAGTCGAAGGTGACACGAAGTGTTCCGAATGTAGCCGAAAGTGACACGAAGTGTTCAGAAGGCAGCCGAAGGTGACACGAAGTGTTGCGAAGGTAGCCGAAGGGGACACGAAGTGTTCCGAAGGCAGCCGAAGGTGACACGAAGTGTTCCGAAGACAGCCGAAAGTGACACGAAGTGTTCCGAAGGCAGCCGAAGGTGGCACGAAGTGTTCCGAAAGCAGCCGAAGGTGACACGAAGTGTTCCGAAGGTAGCCAAAGTTGACACAAAGTATTGGGAAGGTAGCCGAAGTTCAATCACTTTGTGTTCCGATAGACATTTTATTTTCCTTTTTGTTATTTTTGTTTCGCATATTTAATAGATTGATTACTATAATCAATTTTTGAGATTCGTTTATTTTCATTGCGCCGATAAAAATACGTCGACGGCGACGGCGGCGATGCTATTTTTCAGTTTTCGGCGCAAAAAATTCTTATGTTCGGCGGCGGCGCAAAGTGGGATTTTTGCAAGGGTTTGAGGGGCAACGTCGCATTTCTATAAAAATGGTGGAATTAAAAATTTTCTTCTACAATTTGCGTAAAATTGAATGCGCAAACTTTTCCATTCTTTTTTAATTTTTTTTATTTTTTAACTTAACGTTTAAAAATTCCTTAAGTTAAAAAATAAAATTTAAGTTAAAATTAAAAAATAAAAAATGAATGAAAAAAATCCTTGAAGTTTTAGGATCATGATGTGTAACTATTAATATTTTCCAGCAAGTGGTTTTCAAATGAAAAATAATTCTTTAAAGCAAGACATGGTATTTTTTTAACAATTTTAAATTTTTTTGAGTAAAACTCGAAAAAAATACCATGTCTTGCTTCAAAGAATTATTTTTCATTTGAAAACCACTTGCTGGAAAATATTAATAATTACACATCATTATCCTAAAACTTCAAGGATTTTTTTAAAACATTTTTTATTTTTTAATTTTAACTTAAATTTTATTTTTTAGTTTAAGAAATTTTTAAACGTTAAGTTAAAAAATAAAATAAATTGAAAAAGAATGGAAAAGTTTGCACATTCAATTTTACGCAAATTGTAGAAGAAAATTTTTACTTTCACCATTTTTTATAGAAATGCGACGTTGCCTCTCAAACCCTTACAAAAACCCCACTGTGCGGCGGCGCACTTTTTTCGTACTTTTTCGCCTGGCGATTGCGCCGGCGCACACCTCTAATATATATACTGTTTTTTCGTATGAATTTTGGTATTTTTTCTTCGTATCGTACGAGTGTATTGTCTAAATAATTTTTTTTCTGTAAATTTATTTTATTTAGAAATGACGAACTTATCAATTGAAAGTCAATTAAAAATGTGCATTGAGAACGATTTTTTTGAAATTCTCGAAAAATATGTAGAATGTCGCATTCCATTGCAAATGAGAAACATTTTAAAAATAAACGGATATTGCAGTGCAGTTGCTCTGAGTAGAGGGTACGAAATATTAGTGGACGAAATAGAACACTCCATGAAATTTTAGTTCAACGGCGACATGATAACTAATAGCGGAGAGTCCATTAAAGATTTTTTAGGAATTTTCGTACACGATAAAAAAAATTTTCAACTTTCGGTTGGTCAAAAGAAAATGCTGCAGGTTCTTCATGAATATTGTCGGTCATTGTACCCAACAATACCCAACGTTCGAATCTGTTATTACATCACCTCAAAAACCTGCACCTAGTTTACCATGTAATTACGTACCATTGTTATCAGATAACGACGGTTTGTTCAGCTCATAGTGTTGCCTTTGTATGAAATTCTTAAAAATATTTTTCGTCTTAAAGATCAAATTTCACTCCGCCGTCTGATTGGATCACGAATGATGACTTGTTATAACAATGCTAAGCGAGTAAAATTGAGTGGCTGGTCTTGGCCTTCGAGGCAGATACAATTACAGGAGACTGGTCGTTAAACAAGAACACTAGATTTCAATTTTGATAATCTGACGCCGCATCATCATGCATTTTTCATTGATGCGATAGTTCAGGCTGACTTGGATGTAATGCGAAAGTCATTACGCCAGTCATTAGCCGTTTCATTGAGAGTGGATGGTTCAGTCGATCGGACAGGTCGTCACAACATTTACGTCATGGCCCACATTGTCAAGTACGATTTCACAACGTACACATTGGGTATGGGTTTTGTTGAACCGAATGGCTACTACGAATGTGTTAAAGATGTAGTCAAAGCAACATTACCATGGGACGAGCTTTTTAACCTCGTCACATCAATTGTAACTGACGGTGAGCCACTTAATACTGGAAAACTGAGTGGATTTTGTGCAAAGTTGAAATAGGAACGATTGCGATCAGCACATCCGCAAATGCCTCTATTTACGATATGGTGTGTTGCACATCGCATAAATTTGGCCTGGAAATCGACTCGCAGGAATGCTATGATCGATAAAACTATACAGCACTGCATCAAACTTTCAAAACTGTTTCACAAGTCGGCTCTCCAAACCAGACATTTAAAGACGCGTTTTTCAAAATACGTTGGACAGAGTACGTATAAAACTTGTTGAATGTGGTGCTGAAAAATTACCGTTCAACAATAAAATATTTCGAATCGAAAAATTTAACGTCGTTTTTGAAAGTGTGGCTAAGTTACGATCGAGTTCATTTCATCACTTTTTTAGCTGACATTTTAAGTCTGCTGAAAAAGTTTCAAAAATCTTGTCAGTCAGACTCAATTTGCATCAGCGATGTTTTACCTTTGAGATCAAGCTTTGTATCATCACTGTATCAAGATTGTAACGCGAACACTTTCGTCGATGGCTGCGAACAACTCTTCTTGAATAACGTTGTCCACAGCGGAAACGGTGTTTGTTTTTATAGAATCAAATTGTTGAAAAGTAGAAATTCAAATTTACGACCCAACATAGAGAAAACATAATTCGTTCGCTTATCAATAACGTGAATTTACGAATCGATCTAGACGATTTACTGCACAATGCAATACGTCCACTGACTGGTACAAATTAAACCAACTACACAACAATTCGATCTGGAGACATGACGTGGTTTCATCGCGTCTGATTTCGATGAAGTCACATTTTCATCGCAACACAAACTGGTTACCGAAGCTGCTGTATGAAGCCGACTGTAACACACCGAAAGTGTATTTGCGAAGTTTGGGGCAATCACATGAGGAGTTGGGAGCGATAAAAGAATCAGAATAATAGCTGCCAAGCCTCACTCAACCGATGTAGAAAGATTTATAGGTGCGGGGAAGTTATAACTTTTATCATAAAAATTTCACCGAAATTAAATAATTTTGCTTTTGAAGGTTTGTACAACAAATTCAAATTCCCGAGACGATCATCTTTTTCACCGAAGGCTCTTTGGAATTATATGTACATTTACGTCAACATGGGAAGTCTAGACCAGTTCTTTCCAAATCCTGCTGTTGACTACTGGCTAAGCCTTAGAAATAGGAGACCTGAAATGGGTGCAACGAGCAAAGAAAGAGAATGGTTCTATGGGGTATTTATTGAGTGCGAAAGTGGACGAAAAAGACGTTGGCATTCATCGATTGTCTTCTGAAATTATTCGATTATTGATTTAAATGAAAGTGCTTCTGAAATAATTAAATGACGTCCAACATGGAAAAGTATGTAAATATTGAACTGTTTCTGCTAATTCGTTCATCAATCATACTCAAAATCCAACTCTAATAAAGATTCTCTAAGATTCCCAAAGATACCCAAAAGATTCCCAAAGATTCCCGAAGATTCCCAATGATTCCCGAAGATTCCCAAAAATTCCTAAAGATTCCCAAAAGATTCCCAAAGATTCCCAAAGATTCCCAAAGATTCCCAAAGATTCCCGAAGATTCCCAAAGATTCCCAAAGATTTCCTAAGATTCCCAAAGATTCCAGAAGATTCACAAGAGATTCCCAAAAATTCACAAAGATTCCCAAAAATTCACAAAGAATCACAAAATTCTCTAAAATGATTCCCAAATATTAGGCCCTGGTTTTGTGAGTAGATAAGGTCGGTTTGAACATTGGTGTAGAAAAAATTAAAACGATCATTTTTGTTCATATAAGGCGATTACTTTCCTTAATGGGTCAGGTTGGCCCAAAAATAATATTTCTACGATTGATCTTGACGATTGACGGATTTTTCAATATTGCCATTTCGGTAATTTCCAATCCATATGAATATACACAATAAGTAATTTAATACAACGGGAATAATTGCAACGAGATTCGTAGACTTCTGCGGAGCATATGTTTTATTTGTTACGATGCGTAAAAATTGAGAAAATTCTCATTTTGGTACAATTGCACCCATAGAAATAATATTTTACTATGGCTGCTGTACCTTCGGCAGATTAAAGTCCACCCGCTTGAATCAACATTTAAAAGCCACTCACAATTCTTCATCCTACTTTCAATTGTTTAACAAAAATCGAAAAACTAAAAGTGCTGATTTCGTCGTTTACGACTCATCAGTACACCTTGTCTTAAGACCATGTTTTTATCAGCAACGATGGCCATAGAATGATACTCAGACTATGTCAACTCGCCTTTTCGTTTGAACAATTTGGAAGTAAAAGAATTGTGAGTTTTTTTAGGTTATTTTTTAATTTGGATTATTCTACTAAGCAGATTACAACAATTCAACGACTATTTCTAACTGTACAGTTCCGGTGGATTTCAGCGACCATTCTGCGATTTTCACACATATCTCTTTTACAATTCGGAAAGCTAACAATGGCTACCTGCAAAGCACAACGAATTATGAACTTCTTAGGAATAGAATTGCGGAAAAATTGTTGGAAATCGACGCATTGTCCTATATTGATCCGAACTGTTTCTTGGAGGACTTTCTATTGATGTTCAAGGCTTGTCTGGATGAATGTACTGTGACAGTTTGGAAAAATAGAACGACCAAATCTGATCTTTGTCCTTATATGAACAGTCACCTAAGAAGTATGATCAGCAAAAAAGACAATTTATTCAGAAAATCCAAAGATACGATCTTTATAATATGACGGAAATCTTGCTATTAAGGCTAAACTACGGAATCTTGATAATGAAATAGGCAAGTTACGTTGGTTTTATAAAAGCAAATATTATGAGGGGATGTTTGAAGACAATTCTACCTGACCTAATAGCCCCCATAATCTCCTGTATAGTAAATAAACTTTTTGAAACAGTACTGCACTCTAAGTTAATGGAATTCCTAAACTCCCAAAATTTCTTTTACAAAAAACAATATGGCTTTAGAAAGGAATCGGGCACGCACACAGCTACATATGAACTTCTAAATGAGTAACTATTACACATTGACCAGGGCAAGGTCGCGAGTGCGTTGTTTCTTGACCTAATGAAGGCGTTTGATTGTGTAGATCATGAAATCCTAATCCAAAAGCAGGTATCAGGGGGATTGCTCTGGACTTATTCAGGAGTTACTTGACCAATCGAAAGTAGCGTGTAAAATTAGCTAGCAGTGATAGTGAACTGGTGAGTATTGATATCGGTGTTCCGCAAGGTAGCGTTCTTGGTCCACTTCTTTTCAATATTTTTATAAATGACATCCATAGGCTCCCTATCAAAGGTTCTATCTCGCTGTTCGCAGATGACACTGTAGTCTTTTGCTCCAATGTCTCTCACACGTTAAATGTTGATTACTTCAATCATGACCTTGTACTACTAAATGACTACTTCAATATCAATAAACTATCTTTGAATATAAATAAGACTAAAGTCATGCACTTCAGAACTAAAGAGCATAGTGATATGCCAGATTGTTTGCTAAATGGTCAAGTTGTTGAGGTTGTAACTGTCTATAAATATTTGGGGCTGCTGATTGACAATAAACTCAATTGGGTGGCCCACATCACTAATCACTAATCAGGGGTCCTTAACAAATTAAAGCACATTCTTCCCAAAAGCTTTCTTCTTAAGATTTACTATGCTCTGGTTCATTTTAGAGTTAACTATTTAACAGGGATATGGGGGCATGCGTCCACGAAAATATTGCATCAGGTCCAGGCCATGCAGAAACGATGCTTGAAGAATGCATGCAAGTTGTCGCAAAGACACTCTACATCTGATCTTTTCAATGCCCATTGTAAGGGAATACTCAATATAAACAGCTTATTCCGTCTGAATGTATGTGTCTTTGTACATAATTCGGTACGTGAGAATTACCTCCACATTGTTGCATTTAAAAGAACGGAGCATAGATACCGAAGTCGTAAAAAGCCATATTTATCTTATAGAAGTACGTCAACGAAAATGGAGAGTTGTGACATCACGGTTTGGGGTAGCCGGTTGTACAATGCACTACCGGAGCCATTCTTTGAGATGAGACCATGCCTGTTTAGACAGAGGCTAAAAGAACGGCTATCCGAGCGGCAATACCCAAGGATGAGTGTGACTGCAAATTGACAAACTGGTCGTTCGTTGTTGTTGTGCACGAGCTTGATAAAGTGATAGTAATTCTGTAGTAACTATGAATTTGTGTGTTGAATCAGGCTCAAGTGTTTTCTTTTTTTTTGTATTCCATGTATAAACTTAATAATTAATATGTGGATGGTGCATAGTTTTTATGAAGAGGTTTATCGCATACATTTGACCTCTGCCTATTGCCACCAGTTGAAGAAACCTACGATTCCCTATACCCTACGATAAACTAAAAAATATGTAAAAAGAGAAAAAAATAATTATGATTTAATGACTTATCCTATAATCCCTGCCATTTTTCGTCCTAAGATAACTATGAAATAATTAACTTTAAATGAAAAATTTATTATATTATACAAATTTATTATAAATACAAATTGCCGAAAGAATCTCTACTGTGTTTCTTTAACGTAAACTGTACCTAGCACAATCCGCCAGAAGCTTTCGATTTGTCGTTACGAAATTTTTGATTTGTATGTCTTCTTTCCAAGGGTTTTCCCGTTAAATTCAATTTTTGTAAGAATGCTTTCATGTGCAGTACTTTAGAATGATCTTGTCAACACAAAGTAGTAGGATCTGCTCCGCAAGTTCAATTATTAGTTTTATGTATTTGTTCTTTCAAACAAATAAAACCTTAAAAAAAACAAATTGCCGAAAGCTTAAAGCCATGGTTTGATGTTGAAATTAATGCTTTAAATGAAAATTAATTCATTTATTTCAATTTATTTTAATTTTCGTTCATACATATTAAAATAATTTTGCTTTTGTTTTCTAATTGGCTTGTTTTTTTGTTGTTTTTCAATATTTACTTGTAAATCAGTTCATAACTTTTCAAAATATTTGATAAGTGGCGCAAAGGAATATATGATTAAACATAAGATAATACATGAGTGTATATGATTAGAGCGTTCACTGTAGTTTTGAAAAAAAAAAATATAATTCATGCGTTTCAGCTAGAAGTAATGAAAGGGAAGAATTAATTTTAATAATCTAAAATAAGAATTGGCCGCTATAAATAAACACTTGATCAATAATAATGAAGAATCGATCACTAAAAATGAAGAATTGATCAATAAAAATTATTGATCACTAGAGAAGTCTCCGGGACCTCAATTCTCTTCGGAGTTTTGTGCTAAGCTAAGAGTGCTACCTGATGACTATCCTACGGGTCATCGGGGAAACGGAAGTAGGTTGGGCGTGTGGTTAACCTCCAAGCACTGGAAAAAATGGATAACGGTTATGAATTCAACAACACAGCCTCGGATCGGACAGGATAAACGGCAACGACTCAAGCAACGGAAAAAGGACATCGATTTAAAACTAGGAACACGGAATGTAAGATCTTTGTTTGCAATTTCGTTAACAACTTTTAGTGCCGGAACTAAGCAGCCGGGACGTTACAGCAGTCTATATGGATAGAAGTGTACAGGGCGCCAACCAACCAGTAATGGTTACATCGGCATACCTGCCATATGAACATCCAGATAGATCAGAACATTGCACAGCAGAAGTGAGGCGATTAGTGGAACATTGTAAAAAAACAAAAATACCGCTCATAATCGGGATGGACGCAAATGCTCACCACGTTATCTGGGGTAGCACGGACACCAATTCGAGAGGTAAGTCTCTAATAGAATATTTGGCAACGACAGACCTCAAAATCCTGAACAGGGGAAACGAACCTACGTTCGTTACCGCGAACAGGAGAGAGGTCATAGACATCACACTTGTGTCTCCGGAAATAGAAACGCAACTTAAAGGTTGGCACGTCTCCAAAGATTGGACGGCCTCCGACCACAGATGGATAAACTTCGAGCTCTCTGCGGACGAGGTGAAACCAAGATATTTCAGGGACCCAAGGAAGACTGACTGGGATTTATTCTTAGACAGACTGACCGCACACCGAGATTTCAAGGATCACGCACCTCGGACGCAAGAAGAGGTAGAGGTAGCGCTATGTGACCTCGAGTCAAAACTCTCGACCTCCTATCAGGCAGCGTGTCGTCTAAGGAAGACATGTGTTCGTAAGTCTCGATACTGGACAAAGCAGATAGAGAAGCTTAGGAAAATGTCACGCCATTTGTACAATAAGGCACAGCGCATCGGTAGCGTAGAGAGTTGGGATTCGTATAAAGTGGCACTGAGGGAGTATAAAAACTCCATAAGAAAGGCAAAGAGGACGGCATGGCTGAAATTCTGTGACGAAGTCATAGATCTAAAAGCCACTGCCAAACTCAACAAAGCCCTAGCGAAAGACCCAGTTTACCCAGAAATGTTAAAACGCAGGAACGGGACATATACTGAATCAAATGAGGAAGTAGTGGACCTCCTGATGGAAACACATTTTCCAGGTAATATACAGGTCTCACAGAGCGAACCCCAGTCCGCAAGAACGCCAAATTCTACGGACTGGAATCTGGCAGAAACTATCGTAACGAATCGCAGACTTCAATGGGCTATAAATTCGTTCAAGTCATACAAGTCGCCATGGAACGACGGTATCTATCCGATAGTTCTTCAGAAGTCAGCTCATGTAATAATGAAGCCTCTGAAAAATATTATGCAGACCATCCTCGCTTTGGGATATGTTCCCAATTCATGGAGGAATATTAAGGTTATCTTCATACCTAAGCCCGGGCGTATAACCTACGACCAGGCCAATTCGTACAGACCGATCAGTTTAACGTCCTTCGTCCTGAAGACGCTTGAAAGGTTATGCGATAGGTACATAAGAGCAAGGCTGCCGCGCTATAGCGAAATAGCGCAAAAATGCGCAATCGCTGTCGCTATTCGCTATAGCGATAGCGCTGCGCTATTTTTTTTCAAATAGCGACAGCGATAGCGCAACTTTTTCAAAATTCTGCGCTATCGCTGCGCTATTTTATTTGATATCATATTTTAAGATTCATCTCACTACTACTACTATTCTAAATAGGGTGTTAAATACTTTCGGTTCCCTGAAGAGTGCGAAAATAAGTGTAACCATCTACCAGAGGTCTATGTCTTAAATTCTTCTAATATAGACTAATTGCCGTTGTTATTGACGTAAGGAATAAATGATTGTGTTCCTCAATAAATTCAATGTTCAATAGCATCTCAAACACTACCCGGGCAAAGCCCGGGACACGGCGCTAGTCGTAATATAAACTCAACCCACAGTTATCTTTTTCATTTAAAATCCAGCTAATTCACACATACACATACAGTATAATTCTATTGCTTTTGTGTAAAATTGGAACCCTATTCTTTGCATTTCGTTCTGGCTTCTTCTGTATGTTGTGACAGTTTCAATTTCAAATTTAAAGTGCAAACTGAAAGTGAGAGTCGAGTAATCGAGTGAATATTTTTTTTGAAAATGAATAATTTTAATGATAATGTTGATGATGAGGATAGTGAAAAAATCATAATCGATAATAGCGATGACGCACCCATACCATCCACAACCAGTATTAGTTGTAAAATTGTTGATCTGTGGCCTGGATTCAACAAGTATTTCAAATTAGTAGACCAAAACAACACTCATTTCTTTGTAAAATGTTTAATGTGTAAAGATTCGTCAAAAAGATTAACAACGACGAAGCGATCTTCCTTCAATATTAAAAACCATATCAAGGTGAATTAGAGGTTGTCCATTTGTTTCATCGAGCATCGTCATTAAACAATTTTTTTATTGTCTTCTAGACGGTACATAAAAATGTATTCGAATCGTTCACAATCGATATCGACGAAGCAAAACAGTTGCAATCTAAAAAACGATCTGCCAGTGAAAATGTGTCTGTTGTTGCAAAGACTAAACAACCAAAATTGATAGATGTTTTGGAAAACCGAAAGCCGATAACGAAAAATCGGTTTGAGAATTTTGTCGTGGACGCTATTCTTGATGCTCATTTACCTGCGCAATTCGTTGAAAACAACTCCGTCAAGGCGTTATTGAACGCCGGTTTCCTGGGTACGAAATTCATAGAACGACTGTAACTGATAGAATTAGTAAACGGTACAACTCAATGATAGAATCAACTGTTCGAATGTTTCAAGAAATTCAATGTGTTTGCCTCACAGCGGATTGCTGGACATCTTTCAGAGGGTAATAAAAAGAAACATGCAGTCTATTATTACAATTTTTTAAGACTTTTCATAAAACTCTTAGATCGTTTCTGGGAATGACAGCTCACTGGATCGATATAAATAATTTCACCAGACAATCTTGCACCTTAGCATGTAGACGAATCAAAGGCTCCCACAAAGCTGAAGTTCTTGCTGCAAACTTAGACGAAGTCATAACTAGTTTTAAACTATCACAGAAAGTTGTGAAAGTGGTCACTGATAACGGGTCAAATTTTTTAAAAGCTTTCAAATTGACTCACTCCCTTTCCAAAGAAGACAATCAAGTCATTGATGATATCGAATTTTTCGAAGTGACAGAAATGTTAGATAATGCTTCCGCGTTGGGTTTTGTTTTACCACCACATAAAAGATGTGTTGCACATAGTGCAAATTTGTCGATGAGCTCAGACATGAAAAAACAGATTAATAATGCAGAATTTAAAAATATGGAAGAACTTAGTTTGGCTAAATGTGCCGAAGTGTTCAAAAAACAGAGTAGGAGTAGTTTGGCAGCTGATCTTATAAAAGAAAGGCTTGGTAGATATTTTGTGACTCCTTCTAAAACTCGATGGAATTACATCGTTGATGCTGTAAGACTGCTATTGAAAATGATCGATGAAAAGCCTTTGCAAGTAAATTCCATCTTCGATAACTTCAAATTATCTAAACTGACCCCAAACGAAATAGCCTTTTTAAAGGAATATGTCATGGTAATATTCAAGGCCTATTTTATAGAAATAAATTTCTTTAATTTCTTAAAATTTCTTTAATTTCTCTTGAATTCCTTGAATTTTTTATTTAAAGAAAAATTCAAGATATTTAACAAATTAAAGAAATTCAAGAAACTAATTTCTATAAAATAGGCCCTGGTAATTTTTCAATTGTGTGAGCGTGAATGTGAAATTTATTTTTTGCATTTCATGCATTGTTAGGTTTTGGGCATAGTCGCAGACGCACTCGATATTCTCCAAGGCGAAAGTTACATGTACATGGGTCTCTACTCGCCGACAATAATACGATTGCTTCAAAGACTCAGTGAACTGAAAAATCTAAAATATTGTGAATGTCTGGCAAAAGAATTGCGAGTCTCAATAAATGAGAGGTACGTTTCCGTGACATTATGAATGTGTCAGACATTTTCCTCAATTTTCTTCTACTTTTTTCAGATTTTCAGACATACACGATCATGATAATTTAAAAGCTGCGTTATTGCATCCTTTTTTCAATAATTTTCCATTCCATTCTGGAAAACAAGCTAATTCTAGGCTTCGAAACGATCTAATTGATCAACTTTCAGATGAATTGCAAGAAAGCGACGCATACAAGAAGTATGTATCGGACTGCAATATTTCAAAGTTCACCACAGCCGCTGCAGCGGATAATAATAAAATCTTGAGTGATTTTTTTTTAAAGACAAAGGCAATGAATTGCCTGCATCAAAATCAAGTTCAGAATCTAAGGCGATTTTACCTCCTAAGCAAATAATTACTTCTTATTTAATGTCAAATGACGTTACAGTGGATAGCTTAAAATCATACCCTTTAATACAAAAGTTATTTATCAAATACAATACTGCTATTCCATCTAGTGCTCCTTGTGAGCGGTTATTCAGTATTGCTAAACATATCTTAACGCCTTATACATGTTCCTTAACCGATTCGAATTTCGAAAGTCGATTGTTGTTGAAAACTAATTGCTTTAAAATGAACAAATAAAGATGTTTTGGCAGTGTAAATGTAATCGTTTTTGATCCTCTTTTCAAATAGCGAATAGCGCGAAAAATAGCGGCGCTATGCGCTATTGGGTTGATAGCGATAGCGATAGCGTCGCTATTCATTTTAGATAGCGCATAGCGATAGCGACGCTATTTTTTTCAATAGCGCGGCAGCCTTGCATAAGAGACACCATTTTGAAGGTTAAACCTTTACACAGAAATCAACACGCATCAAGTGGTGCATAGCCTGGAGATGAACATGAAGCACGATAAACTCACCTTGGGGGCGTTTATTGATCTGGAAGGAGCCTTTAACAAAGTAACTTTTAGAGCAATAAATGCCGCCTTGAGAAAGTTCGGCTTGGACAGAACCCTAATAAGGTGGATAATGGCAATGCTTGGAAACAGGCTATTGACAGCAAATATGCTTGGCGTCAGTAGAACTGGTTTAGTAGATAGAGGCTGTCCCCAAGGGGGAGTACTACCTCCGATTCTTTGGAACATGACGGTTGATGATGTGCTAACTAAGTTGAACGAATGGGGGTACGTAGCAATCTATGGGTAGTGTACTAAAAATTTTAGCATACATTCATCAAGCTGTCAAAGAATTTGGAAGCGAAACGTCAAATTTGTTCCGATGCAAAAAAAAAGTTGAAGACGAAAAAACTTAAAAATAACCATTAAATGATCGTGCTAATTGCAAAAAGACATTTAACTTACAATTCTCAAATCACAGGGTACGTCGATTAACTGGAGTTCATGGGAATCAGTAAGTTAAAAATTTTTTTAAATCTCTTCGCCGCTGATGGCGTATTTCACGCTTTTCGGGGTCGTTTGTGGCGTTCGTTTTCAGTTTTATGTGACTGCAGACGGACAATTAAACAGAATTATGGAAAGGCATGCGTTATTTTCGTTAATGCTTCCTTCAGCGCCATATTTTCGATTTTTGAGACTGGTATGACTGTGTGAACCTCCAATCAGTCGCTGTGACAAAAAAGGTACGATTGCTCCAATCCAACCATAAACTGCATCAAAAAGTTTCAATCATCTTTATCGAGGTCTATAAAAGTTTGGACCTACACCACACTTCCTCTCATAACATTTCGAAACTAATTGATTCATCGAGAAATGTTTATTATAATCGTCTGTTTTTTTACATCTATTCACTCATTTCAATTAGAGCG
The DNA here is from genome assembly GCA_029228625.1 of Pseudolycoriella hygida. Lineage (NCBI taxonomy): Eukaryota > Metazoa > Arthropoda > Insecta > Diptera > Sciaridae > Pseudolycoriella > Pseudolycoriella hygida. Next base: position 75,686,269 of record CM055404.1, read on the forward strand.
AGGGTTTGTAATCTCAGTGTTTCAACAGCGTCTGTTCTAGTTACACCGAATTTCTTGCAGAAAACAGCTAATGCCCATTCCGGTACGATGGCATCGAAAATTATATCGGTTGACTGAAAAAAACGTAATTGTAAACTACTGGCAAAAGCTGAATTGTTTGAATAAGATATAATAATGTTACGTTATGTTCCTCTTCGATATTAGCCAATTCCAACTCGGAAAAATTTGCCATTTTTTTAAACTGTTCCTCGTTGACAATATCTAACGCTACCATACTTGGGAGGTCTTTTGATCTGTAATTTCTTTTCTGGAAGCAAATACATTTGTATCAGATCAAAAATTTTCAAGTTGTTCTTACTGGGTTGGTAACATGCTCAGTGTACAACCGTTTTAACATATCACCATGTTCAAAAAATGTAGTTAAAATATCATCGATGGAGTCATTCATCAAATTTCTGAGTTGAAAACTGAAAGTAAGTAAAACCTAAGATTTTATAGGTTTTGATGATAATACTTGAATTCGATGATCCCTATTTCATTTATTGGTTCCAAGCTTTCAGTTTTCGTAATATCAATGTTTGATGTCGGCATGTGCACAAGTTCCGCATCACTTGTCGCTTTATTAGCTTGTCGATTAACGGCTTCACTCCTTGATATGGGTACTGTAAAAATTTAAATACATGACAAGAATTATACTGAGACAATTCTTATGGTTAGATCGGATAGGCTTCTATATTTACGTTTTTCGTGTTCGTCGGGGCACACAATTTCAATTTCAAGTTTTATAAGCTCAGGTTTCCCCTCTTCTATTTTTTGACTTGAATCTTGATGAGAATGTAGTTAAATTAATTTTATTTTTATGTGAACAAATTAGTACTTTTTGTGTAAAATTTGCCGAGAATTTCAGGAATTATGACTTGTTCATGGAAGTTTAATGCTTTCTTCATCGCTGTGTTCCAAAAGCTGATGTATGGTTTGACTCTTATTAAAAGGAATTCTTCGGGTGACCAAAGTACCAAGTCAGAGAAATTAAATTGATATGTAGCTGAATCTGATAGAAGAGTTCATGACTTTCTTCTAGAATGTATAAATCATTTTGCTTCTTTAAAATGTTATTCGGTTTAATCGTTAACACTTCAAAGTATGGGTTAGTTTCCAATATTTTTAGGCATTTGATTTCAAGACATCCATTCCCATGGCATTCGCAAGAAATTAATCCGTCGTTAGCGGCAACAAAGTATGGAATTTTGGGATTGATAATGAGTCCACATTTGTGATATCTAAATTGGATATGTTCAGACATAGCAATGCTTTTATATTGTTCAATCGCGGTGTTTTTGTTTCGGTTGTGATATTTTACACTTTTAATATCATCTAGTATTGTTGGATTCATCAACTGGCGAATAATAGTGATTGGCGGGGTACTAATGCTAGCGTCGCAACAGCTCTTGAACATTGATCCAGTTATGCGTCCTCTTTTCAATCCTGTAGTACATTTCGATTTAAGGTGAGGAAGGGTAGAATGGGATATTTCTTTGACTTCGTCATTTGTAATATTCAGAAGCAACATTTTTCCGATCTCAACCAATTCACCATGGCTCTTGTTCACATAAGTGGCGTCAAATAAACTAACAAGGAAAATCTCATTCCTTATGTTGGTTTTCCGAATTTTTCTTTCAGGAAACATGATAGTTTCGAGAGCCATCGTGTCTCCATTAGATCTGCATTTTTCAATAAAATGTAAAACACAATCGTCAGATAAAGGTGCTAAAGAATCACAATAAGAAAGAAAACTTGTTGATTTTGCTTGAGATTTTGCTGTCCAGTTTATTTTCGCAGCTTCACTCATAGAGACTTCTTTAAAACTTGGGACACTCCATTTGCAAAGTTTGTCAGTAACTGACATCTTGAACAAAATTTATATAGTAAACTAAAAGAATACAAACTTGAAAAGTAATAATTACTTCTCAGGAGAATCGGTCATGCTAGCAACTGCAAAACTAATGGCACCTACGTGACTGCATGTTTCAGAGAGCCGGGCTGTACAAGTACAATGTGCACATATTATTTGGCCACTCATTTTCACTAAAATCCATGCATCAACGGGTGGTTCATTCATTTTTTGAGAGTATCTTACCTTTAAATTTAAGCACAATTTACAAGTTTGGTATACAAGTCTTACTCTTCCTTTCAATATTGACATTTCATTTTCTCTCCTTGATCCAACATGGATAACGAACCCAGATTCAAAAAATTTATACGCCTCCGTGCTTTTGTAAGCATTGAATGAACGTTGCGTGTACGGACTTGAAGAGCTAATCATATAATTTGCAATATCTCTCGTCGTCATTAAAGGGAAATTTGCCGAGTCGAATGACAAATCATTTTCCTTGATAGAATAGTGATCGATTCCACCACATAGACGAATTTTTTCTACATAGCGATCCTTCACATCACCCGATAACTTGGTACAGTCTCGCCTGTAGTTAATACTTTTCTTTTCTTTAACGTCCTTTCTTTCCATGTTCTATTTTACAGATAATGAAATAATTTAAGAAAATGCCAATCAAATGTTACATTTGCAAATATTACGATCCCAAAAGGAGCATCTATCGGATTCCAAATCGCAACGACGAATATTGTGAGCGCGCAAGTCTTTGGCTCAAGTTATTAAATGAAAAACCAGAAAACGTTAATTCAATAAGAATCTGTTCTGCCCATTTTTTGAATAGTAATTTTTTCGTTAATTTATAACATATATTTAGTACTTTTCACTAATACACACGAACTGTCACACTCTATAAAGGCCTGTTTTTTGAAAAAGAAATTTTGCATTCCTAGGACGGAAAAGTGCTGTTTTCGTCCTGTTTTAAAACAGAAAAGCACTTTTCTGAACCCTCGGAATGAAAAATATTGTACGAAACTAGGAAAAATATATGTTTTTCCTTGTTACGTAAATAACTATTGAGCAATTGTTTTCTCATAAATGGGCAAGAGGGTCCATTTTTGAGAAAACAAGAGAACAGTCACTCTAAGTCTGTATAGATCCGATGAATATAAATATTTTATATTTAGGAAAAAAAAAGATTTAGATTGATTGCTGACCATAAGAATCCTACTTCTGTAGCTGTATCTCTTGATATCATAATAAAATGCATCTAATTTCGATAAAAAAGTTTTATTCTACGAATTAAATAAAGTCTACACAACTACACCAGTTTAAAATACAAAAATGCTAACCAATCTACGTCTAATATATAAAATACACATTACTAATTTTACAGGAAAACCTGCAGCGTATTCTGATTTTTTAAACGTCGATTGGGTTCCTAATCAAAACCTTGGACAATTTTCAAAAAACTATGAGTCGGTCGAGTACCGTTTAAATAAGATCAAGGAGAAAATCACGGTAATCATAAAAGTTACAGCCTTAATTTCGTGTCCACTGGAAATTTACTCCCATACTGTACAACTTCTGGTCTAAATTATTCGAGTTACTTTCCTTCTATGAAGCTTATTGAAACTCAGAGCAATTTCAGATAAGTTAAGATAACATGTCTTCCTTAAATCCATTCTTCTTGAGACACGGTGGCGGAAACGAAACCCCAACTTTCCCATTCCTATCGTATCGTCTTCATACAGAGTGCTCAACAACAATGCGAAAGCGTTACAATCAGAATGTGGAAGGTCCGCTAGTGTCAGTTTTTGTCACTATGAAACAAGTGCATTGGATGAGATGTGGATTGAAAATGAATTTCCATTAGACCAATTAGTGAGAGTTCATAAATGACGTCACGTTATCAGTGTTCACATACATGCCTTGAATCATGAAAAATAAACCCTTTTGTGGTGTCGAATGCATAGCTTACCATTTAGAGTTTTTCGCCTGTATAACAACGTGATAGCGTGATTTAATTTATCAACAGTATTTCTACAACTTTCTGCTTAAGGCATTTCATTTGAAGTAATTCCGTTTTTACTTTTTAAGGCAAAAGAAAATGGAATTGATTACCGTGCTAACAGCAATTTTCTTTCAAACGATGAACTAAATGTTTCTCAATCCGTTGTGTCCACAACGCAAAATACAATCTCGAAATTTGTTGTGCCAGCCGCAAACCATGTAATTTTATCCAATATCGCTATACAAGAAGTCAGCAACATCCAATGGACCGAATTGGAAACGAGTGAGCCACTTTTAGAGGTAGAGAATTCAACCGTCGACGATGTAGGGAAAGATGTAACAGTTCCTGAAGATGAGCCCTCATCAAAAACCGTTCGATTGTCTTTGAGCGATCGATTTCCTCTAAAAAAAAGAAAAATTAACATCATAGATCAAACAACATTATCTTTCAAGAACATCCAAACTGACCTCACACAAGCTGACATAGAACACCTTTTCCAATATTATCGGGAATCTAAAAAAGAGAGAAATGAAATGATGATAAAAATATCAACTCTAGTCATTGATTATGATTACTACAAAGAAGATGATAAAAAACTCTCTTTTATACAGGCTTGACAACATGGACTCTTTTCAAAAATTTTTTTGAAATGGTTAATAATTATTTGCCAACTCATTTCAATTCCAAATTATCTCCTTTTCAAATGTCTGCGTTGACTTTAATGAAATTGAGATTGAACTTGAAATTTGTTGATATCGGATACAGATTTCAAATAGACGAAACTGCGGCATCCAGATACTTTCACAGATGTATCAGTATTTTGTATAAATTGTTCCAAGGGTCGAAACTTATTCATTGGCCTGAAAGAAACAACTTTCTCCAGAATATACCAAGTTACTTTAAGTCGACCTTTAAAGAAAAGATCACAACTATCATAGATTGTTTTGAAATATTTATTGAAAAATCAGGAGTGTTAAAAGCATCAGCGCAGTCCTTCTCGCTCTACAAACACCATGCAACACTTAAATATTTGATCGGCATTTCTATAACTGGTGCTATTATTTTTATTTCGATTGGGTTCGGTGGTCGTGCCAGCGATAAATTTGTCGTGAATCATAGTGGATTTTTGGATAAAATTCAGGATGGCGATTGGTGTTTGGCAGACAAGGGATTTTTAATTGAAGCTGAACTTGAAGAAAAAAATGCTACATTAGTGATTCCATCTTTCGTCAAGAACGGTAATCAGCTACACCCAACCCAGGTAGAAGAAACTCGTTTCATTTCCAGTATTCGCATTCATGTGGAGCGTGTAATTGGTTTATTAAGGAAGAAATTCAATATTTGCTCGGATGTAGCTCTTATGTCTGCAGTTTCAAAGCAGAATGATCTGTTCGACTTTGACTTATATGATAAAATTTTGTATAATTGTTGCAGTCTCGTTAATATATGCCCGTCAGTTGTCACTAATGACTTCGAGATGTAGAATTGAATTTTTGTACCTTGTTTTTTTATTTATTAAATTGTACTGTTGAAAAATAAATGTGTAAGAAAACCATTTTAGTTAGCAATAATTCATCCACCATGCTGTCTTCTGTTGGGGCATTGGTGAATAATTTATCATCTTCCAATTTCGAGTTACCTAATTGGATTACTTTGGTGAAAACGTCGGTGATAACCAAAGCCGATGCGCGACTATAAAGTAGCGATTTAGTCTTTAGTCAACGATTTCCAGGTGTGGTTTCCAATTTACCCATAAGATACACAAAATAAGACTTTGATTGCTGCGTGACTAAAACCCTCCTGTTAACTATTTTTTTTCGAAAACCTGGGAACCTGGTTTCCAGGCTCCGAATATTTTCCATGTCCGAATTTAGACGAATCAAATACTGAAAGTTAAATGATAAATTTGATAAATGTGGAATTGAGGTTGCGTTACATCATTGTTTGATTTGATAAGTTTTAAATGAAAAGGACCTACACGTGTTTCTCCTCTATTCAATAGCAGCGAAAATGTTAGATCATCGAACACCGGCTGATAGTTAGTGTTAATAGTCACAAAATTTAATAACGATATCGACACATTACAAAGAATGTTGACGTTGCGATTCTGTTGACAATTCTGTTCTATTATCCGTCTGCAGTCACATAAAACCCATAAAACTGAAAACGGACACCATAAACGATCCCGAAAAGCGTGAAATACGCCATCAGCGGCGAAGAGATTTTAAAAAATTTTTAACTTACTGATTGTCATGAACTCCAGTTAATCGACGTACCTTATGACGTGAGAATTATAAATCAAATGTATTTTTATAATTCACACGGTCATTAAATGGTTATTTTCAAGTTTTTTCGTCTTCAACTTTTTTTTTTGCATCGGAACAAATTTGACGTTTCGCTTCCAAATTCTTTGACAGCTTGATGAATGTATGCTAAAATTTTAGTACACTACCCATAGATATTTTACGCCGACGACATAGCGATACTCGTGTCAGGGCCTTTCGAAGAAGTATTTGGCCAATTAATGCAAAGGGCCTTCAGCCTTGTTGAAGAATGGTGCAACGAGTCAGGACTATCGGTAAACCTCGATAAAACCGGACTGGTACTATTCACCAACAGGAGGAAGGTCCAAGCATTTAATAAACCGAAACTTTT
>CM055404.1:75693325-75732585 GCA_029228625.1 Pseudolycoriella hygida
TTACGCCGATGTCATAGCGATACTCGTGTTAGGGCCTTTCGAAGAAGTATTTGGCCAATTAATGCAAAGGACCTTCAGCCTTGCTGAAGAATGGTGCAACGAGTCAGGACTATCGATAAAACCGGACTGGTGCTATTCACCAACAGGAGGAAGGTCCAAGCATTTAATAAATCGAAACTTTTCGGAAAGCAACTAGTGTTGACAAAAAAAGTCAAATACCTTGGAGTCATACTAGATGAAAAGCTGACATTGAGGGAACACATTGCAGAAAGAAGCAGCAAATCAGTTAGAATTTTCTGGCTGTGCCGCAGCGCGATCGGTAAAAACTGGGGATTAAGACCCTCAGCTTTATACTGATTGTACACGGCGATAGTGAGACCGATACTAAGCTACGGCTGTATGGTATGGTCCTGCAAGGCAGGAACAGCTAGTGTGAAGAAAGAGCTGTCGCACGTGCAAAGACTAGCATGTGTGGGGATAACTGGAGCAGCGATGACGTCGACCCCAACAGCAGCCCTTGAAGTCTTGCTGTCACTCAGTCCCATTGATTTATTCATAAATCAAGAGGCAGAGCGGACAATAGCGAGATTATTCACGAGCGGCCAATGGTTGGCGCTGAATAGGAATATGGGACACGCGGCCATTTTGAATTCACTGAAGAAAGACTTTAGAGAAATAGAAATGCCCAACCACCGCATTCCAACAACTTTTAAATTCGAAAAAAACTTCGAGACACTCCTCCCGGGTAGGGAGGAGTGGCTAGGCGGGACTTGTCCTGTGATTGGGGACTTTATAGTTTACACAGATGGATCCAAGACGGAGGACGGAACGGGGGCAGGTATTCATTGCGAGGAATTAGAACTTAACACATCAATTCCCCTCGGAAAACTTGCCACAGTGTTTCAGTCTGAGACCTTTGCCATCAAACAGGGTTGCAAGAGACTGACAGAGAAACGACTTATCAATAAGAGAATAGCAATATGCAAGATGTCAGCGAGATCGGTACTCGGGGCTTGAGTAGCTCTGGAATCCCTAGCAGAGAACAACGAAGTATCGCTTGTTTGGGTCCCAGGCCACTCAGATGTCCCGGGTAACGAAATTGCAGAAGAACTAGCGAGAAGAGGCAGTGAAAAAGAACCATAGGCCCGGAGTCGGTAATCGGAATACACGAGGGACTAATATCGACGCTGATAAGGCGTAGAACAAAAGAAAGGCACCAACGTGTTTGGGAAAACCTAAATACGTGCAGACAGGCAAAGGAATTTTTGGTAGGTTGCAACGAGCACACTACCAAATATCTTTTGAGCCTGGACAAGAGATCCTTAAGAAAGATAGTAGGAGTGCTGACGGATCACAATAATCTGAGATACCATCGAAACAAGATGGGACTCAGTGATGACCCAAACTGCAGGAGATGGGGAGACGTGCCGGAAATAGCAATGCACTACCTATGTCACTGTCCCGCTTTAGCGGGACTCAGGGCGCAATGTCTGGGGGACTTCTACCTAACAATAGAAGAATTCCGTAAAGTACCACTCCCAAAAGTCCTCTGTCTTATCACAGGGAACAATTGGTTGAAGGTCAGCGTCACATAATCACCACAATCATTATACACGAACAATAGCCAGGAACCATAAAACTCACCCCATCACACTACACCACACACACACACACACAAAATCGGGAGCAGCACAATGGGCCCAAGAAAGATGGCCTCAGTGCTAATAATTGTGATCAATTGTATCAATTGTAACTTTTATACCTGTGAAATAAATCAATCAATCAAGATCTTTGTTGCGGCCAGGAGGAATGAGATCTTTTAGTTTTTCGATTTTTGTTAAACAATTGGAAGTAGGATGAAGAATTGTGAGTGGCTTTTAATTGTTGATTCAAGCAGGTGGGCTTTAATCTGCCGAAGGAACAGCAGCCATAGTAAAATATTACTTCTATGGGTGCAATTGTACCAAAACGAGAATTTTCTCAATTTTTACCTTGATTGAGATCTCTCACAAGTGCGCTAAGAGCAGCAAAAATTAACATTACGGCAATGCAAGAAACGAGATGACCTGGAAAGGACGAAAGTCCAAGAGAGTATGGAACAGGTTTCATGGTTTTCGGCACAGCTAGAAACGCGGTGATTGTTTTCAATCCTGCTGACGAGCGATTGTGCTCTCTACGGATAAGAGGAAAATTTTTCAACTATACCCTTATTAACGCCTACGCACCCACGGAGGAAAAAGACAACGAAGCGAAGGAGCTATTTTACGAGAAACTGGTGGATATATACGATGGAGCACCGAAACTTGACATTAAGATCGAATCGACACTAGGAGGAAACCGTAAGGATCGACACAGACACATTCAAAATGGTCAACAAATTCGTATACCATGGATCGGAGCTAAACACTAATAACGAAATCGCGGACGAAATTAAGAGACGAGTAATTCTGGGCAACGGGAACGGGTTAGCTCAGTGGTAACGTACTGGCTTTCCACCAAGAATACCCGGGTTCAAGCCCGGTGAGGATAAAATTCTGTATAGGATTTTTCTTCAATTTGTAGCATGAAAGTAACGTTCCTAAGCACACCCAACCTTCTAAAAATGGGTAGTTATGGTGTTTGGTGTCCACAACGAACCGTACACAGAAGAACGACATGTATGACGTTACCCATACATGATGAATTCTGTGTACAGATATCTGAGTCTATCTTAAGGCGGAGATATAATGAACACCAGATGAAATCCTATATATGCAGACTACAATATATAGGCGTGGTTCGAAATTCGCGTTAAGCATGTGGTCCAACAAACAGATTAATGGTTGCTCACATAAATGCCCTCGAAAAAGGTATTTCAGTTGTGTGATACACTGCATTTACGGGCTCGTTTAGAATAAGCATAGTTAAATCGGAGGCTTTAAGATGTATCGTAATGTCCAGGCCCAAACAGCGAGATTCATTTGGTGTGTACGGCTTGTGCCGGAGGCTAAAAGATGTATCGTAGTGCGTGTGCTCAGACGACGAGGCTTATTCAGCGTACCGGTTACAACTATGCGTTCTGAAATGGGAACATTTAAATGTGGGAATCTAAGACAGAATACATGACTAGGTGGAATGATAGAAGAGTAACGGGGAAGGAACAAAGGATCATAGGATCTGTGCTTCAAGGCCAGCCTCGACCAGAAAATCTAATTCTGGGCAACCGAAGCTATTACGGCCTGCTGAAAATCTTAAAGTCCAAGTCAGTACGCCGAAATTCAAATTGCGCAATATACAAATCTATGATCAGACCGGTAGTAACGTATGACTCGGAGTCGTGGTGCTTCACACAGAAAGACGAACAATCGCTGCACACGTTCGAAAGAAAAGTACTGCGGACAATATTTGGACCAGTATTCGATCAAAGACAGAACCGATGGCGCAGACGTTTCAATCATGAGCTTTATCAGCTTTATGGAGAGCCAGACATACTCAGAACTACCAAAATAAACAGACTGCGTTGGCTCGGTCATGTAAAACGAATGGAAGATCATCGTATTCCGAAAAAAATCCTTAAAACCAAACCGGAGGGCAAGAGAGGTGCAGAATCTAGATGGTATGACGCAGCTCTTGCCGACTTGAAAACTGTGGGAGTATCCAGCTGGGAGACGTTAGCTGCGGATAGATCCGATTGTAGAAGCATGTTGCAGAAGGCCAAGACCCTTAATGGGTTGCAGTGCCGGTTAAGTAAGTAAGTAAGTAATATCATCAAAATATAAACAAATTGTGCGATACGATTTGACTGGCGCCAGCGTGAAAGCCTCGGACAAGGCGTACGCATCACTATCGCGTCAACCTAACCTACAATACATGAGCAATAGATACGTCCTACATATCACACACGATGTATTTTCTTATTTCCTTCGTATGGAAAAAATATTTCGTTTAATTCATCCAGTGCTATCAGAAGACAAAAACTTTAATCTAGGAAAATTAATAGCAAATAAAATTTTGGATTTTGATCTTCACACCAACATTCCAAATTGCCCTTCTTTAGGTAAAACAGTTGCAACAAATGTTAGTGTTCGATTGAAAAATGCTGGCAAACCCAGAAGAAAAGACAATCCGATAGATTTTAGTAGTAAAACAATAAACTAAATTTTAATGTATAAGATTTTGTTAAAAAATAAAAAAATTTTTTATCAACCTTTTTTTTGATTCAAAATATATTGCGCGCCACCTACAAAAGAAGTTAAACCAACTTGACAAAAAAAAAATTGAGAAAAAAATCGACTCGGCGGCTGTTCCCCGTAGAGTGTGTGTTGTCAGTGTATAGAGGCTGTTTACCTGCCATTGCATTATTTCTTCTTACTTGTTCCTTCATTTTATGATCGCCTGATTCAATTCATTTAGGCGAAATCGGCTTCTGTCAAAGTATATCAATTTTAGTGATGATATTCACGAAATGTCAAGCAATCCAAATTTTACTGGTATGGCGCTCACACATTTCATGACTCAATTCACTATAAAATACTTAGAAATAAGCCGATGCAGCACTCAAGGCGTTAAATTTTTCAAAAACCAACAAAACGATTGCAGCTTGTATCAAAGTAAGGAGAAAACTGGTTCTGTGTACAGTCCGTGAATAAAATAGGTAACAATAGTCGTAATTTATGTACTTCCCTAAAAGAATACGTTGCACAGAATTTCAATTATTACACAAATGTGTGACTGCACCTTATCACACGTAGATTATAATATAATGACAACCTCATTCGTACATGATCGAATATAGTCAACTCCGTAACGGATTAATAAAGTTCATATGCCTAGTATATTTCTAAAGTATTTCTTCTCAGGAAAGAAGCCCTACATATCTCGCACGGCCTCTCTCCTGAATGAGAAGTAAATTAGTCCATCGGACCGAGATAATTAAAAGATACCACATTGCCGCACTGTCCGACTAGACGTGTGTGAAACTGCTAAAGACTGATCAAGGCAGCAAAAAAGAATGATGTGTACAGTTCGTTAATAAAATTGAACTGGTAATCATAACATATTTGTATTTGTGTGTCAAACCTCAAACCCTTGCCATTGCATTAATTCTTCTTACTTGTTCCTTCATTTTATGATCGCCTGATTCAATTGATTTACGAATAATAGAAATTTTAGGCGAAATCGGCTTCTATCAATTTTAGTGATGATACAATGATCATCTTATATTTTTACCAGTTTATTTTCTATCCAGCTGTTGGCCCAGCTGGGCTCAATGCATACACAACAAGTTGTGTATGTATTTTGTATTCTGTATATATATGGTAGATATTCGAATTATTCGAAGTAGAGTGAAACTCCCAACCGATCGACTTTTTTGGTTGAAAAATGTTTTCGGAGGGGATAGATCAGTAAATATTTTTAATTATTTAATACATTAATTCATTTTGATTAACTGATTCATTGAATTATTAATTTCATTTCGAGTATTAAACACATCAAACACCGAGGGGTAGTCACGTCAATTTAACATATAAATGAATGGCACTTGGTTTGTAGTAATTACCCCTTCACATCTAGCTATTTGTGTGTCTGTAAATCAAAAACAGTCAACTACATGACATGAGTTTTTAGGCTTGTACGAAGTAAACAGAGCACACGTATTTGTCACGACATTTGTACCCAGCTTGGTACCCAGTCAAATTTCGACCTTATAAATCTTTTTCCTCCCTGAAAGGGGATCGATGAAGTTTGAAGATGAGCGAAATTGGTCACAAGCCTTCTAAGACACGGTCGAAAAATTGGTCAACAGCTTACCTTTGCTTGTCCGTTGATACCTTTGCAAAAAATCATGGAAATTGTTGAAGATCGTGTGAGTGGTCTGGACTATAGGATCCATAGACAGAGCGTAACTAAGGCTACTTAACCGTCTTTCAAAATTTTTTAATGCGGGTTAACATTTCTTTCAAGTAGGTAGGTGTCATTAGAATGGCTCATAACTCAATTTTTTCGATTTCTTTTCGAATTTTTTTTTATTACACTTGCAGAAATCAAAATGTTCTTTTAATTGGTGGCAGGACATTTCTCCGCCGCAAATAACGCCCGGGTCGTTAATAACGCCCGCGTCGTTAATAACGCCCGCGTCGTTAATAACGCCCGCGTTGTTAATAACGCCCGCGTCGTTAATAACGCCCGCGTCGTTAATAACGCCCGCGTCGTTAATAACGCCCGCGTCGTTAATAAAGCCCGCGTCGTTAATAACGCCCGCGTCGTTAATAACGCCCGCGTCGTTAATAACGCCCGCGTCGTTAATAACGCCCGCGTCGTTAATAACGCCCGTGTCGTTAATGGTAACGTCCGTGTCGTTAATGGTAACTATTAGTGACTTTTAGTAGAAATGAACGAATAATAATATGAAAAATAATTGTAATCATTTATATTATAGGTTAATGTCGTGTGCCAAAAGAGGTTTTAGGTGAAATAAAATTTTTATAATCTAAGCAATCGAATCCGAAGTCAAATTTTGACATTCGTGAAAACAGACTTGTTTATAATGTTTGAGCATTGCTCACTTCTATACAATAATGTTCAATTCGCCACATTTCATTGGATTTCGATTTTCATAAAATACATTTCATATGAAGTGCTTCAAGGCGACACGCACTCAAATTTTACTTATACAGAATGTAACTAGAAGGAGTTGAGTAAGAGGAACATTTTCCATATACAGAATGTCACTAGAAAGACTTGACTAGGGGGAAAATTTTCCTTACAGAATGTTTCTAGAAAGGATTGACTAAGAGAAGCTTTTTCCTTATACAGAATGTCACTAGAAAGGAATTGATTAAGAGAATCATACAGAATGTCACTAGATGGAAGAATATTTTTCTTAATATATAGAAACGCTCTTTCAAGGCGACACGCACTCAAATTTTACTTATACAGAATGTAACTAGAAGGAGTTGAGTAAGAAGAACATTTTCCATATACAGAATGTCACTAGAAAGACTTGACTAAGGGGAAAATTTTCCTTACAGAATGTTTCTAGAAGGGATTGACTAAGAGAAGCATTTTCCTTATACAGAATGTCACTAGAAAGAGTTGACTGAGAAGAAAATTTTCCTTATACAGAACGTCACTGGAAGGGATTGATTAAGAGAATCATACAGAATGTCACTAGATGGAAGAATATTTTTCTTGATATATAGAAACGATCTTTTATTTTTAGTTGTCAATAAGAAATCAAAAAATCACATGAAAACTTTATAAAAGTCAATCGTTAGCGTGTAGCGAATTATAGCTGGCCGTTATAACGCACGGAATGTGGGTGTTATTAGCGCCCGGAATGTGGGTGTTATTAGCGCCCGGATGCGGGTGTTATTAACGCCCCTTGCGTTATTAGCACCCGGAGTGCGGGTGTTATTAACACTACGGGCGTTATTAGTGCCCGGAGTGTAGGTGTTGATAACGCACGGGCGGGCGTTTATAACACTCCAGGTGTTATTTGCGGCGGAGAAATGTCACGTTACCCTTTTAATTATTAAACGAAATTTGCAATTACATTAAATTATGAAACACATCGAGTTCAAGTGAGAGTTCCTAATTTCGGTTTCCTTCAAAATTCGCAATTTCATGAAAATTTGAATTTTCTTAAAACATTTTAGTTTTCTTGAAAGTCTAATGTTATTTTTGTAAATCTTTTTGGAATTGGAATTTTAATGAAAATTTGGATTTCCCTGAAAATCAGAATCAGAAAATTATGTACGAGATTGAATTTGGAGAGAATCGATCGAAAACTTTCGAAGTTACGGTCGATAAAGTGGTAAAAAACGTGGTTCTTTGAAGGTTAGTGGGACTTTTTGACTTATATCTCTGCGAAATTAGAACGGAAATCGCTCTTGAAGGTTTTAAAGAAAAGATATGGGCATCAGAAAATCACGAAAATTAAATTAGTCAATATCTGTTGAGTGGTTCGGGCTATAGAGTCCTCAGTGTGGACCCAACTCACGCTACGCGATCCTACACGATATTTAATGGTTTTTTGTTAATATTTCTTGAATTATGAGGTTTTTTTGCAATGTTGCAGACAAAAAAGAGGCGAACTTTTTTGTTCATGGAAATATGGATCGGGCCTAGTGCCATTTTTTTTCAAATATTTTCCATTTTTCTTTTAATTTCGGGCTTTTTTAAGGATTGGAGATGTTTTTTGCGCCGATTCTTCGGACGGGTATTTCAATATGGCCCTTTCGGCAATTTCCGATCCAATTTAATGTCGACGTAATTTCACACACTTAAGAGTAGAGGCAACATTTACTTTGATTCGTTCGAATCTTTTTGCAACATCTATTCTATTTGCCACGTCTATTCTGATATGTACGTGTCCCCTGCATATGTTTTATGGCCCCGTGAGGACAGATTTCTCATATTGCAATGCGATTTTATGAAAATAAAATATACAGGAGAAGAATCGTTAGATAGTGCAACGTTTCGTTTTAGCTCGTTTCACCGAAAAACCGAGTTTTTCATGCATAAAATACAAGCAAATACGTAAAAAGAGAGGTAAAGCGGAAATAAAAAAGTTGCACAAGCGTATGATTCTCTCTCTGTAATTAAAATCTCGACATTCTTTGCAACGCATTGCCATTGTTTTGATTATGGCAAAATTATTTTTCAAAATGTTCTTTTAGATATATTTCTAAATATCAAACAACGCTGAAAAATTTCTCAATATTTGATTTAATTGGATTGATTGCAATGTTCAAAGCATGCATGCATTAAGTGTAAAAAGAAACGAAAACAAAAGTTTTCATTAAAGTTAATCTTCAAAACGTTCACCGTTAGATTCATATCACATCCTAGAAATATTTCTTTTCTCACTTCACTGTTTTACAGAAATTATGAGGAATTATAAATTCTTCATTGAAGTATTGTTGTTATTATTTAAGGGAAGAACAAATTTAAAAACATCACTTTTGCTTGCCATAATCAAAACAAAACTAAAGTCATGTCATGTAGTTTAATGTTTACATTGATAGATGACACATATTAGATCGATATGAAGGGGTAATCACAACAGGCGATGTGCGACTTTTCATATGAAATTAAATCAACGTGACTACCTCCTCGTTTGATGTTTAAAGTAATTTTATAAGCACCAAACCGAAAACATTTTTTTATTGCCTTGGAATTCGAATTCGAATATCCAACACATAAACAACGTCATTAGTATAACGCTCAAACCAGCTGGTCCGAGTCACATTGTAAAAATAAAAGATCATGAGTGTATACACGAAATGTCAAGCAATCCAAATTTAACTGGTAAGAAGCTCACACATCACTTAATTCACTATAAAATACTTCATTTTATTTACTGCATGCGAACATTACTTACAGAAATCGTCACAGATAAAACACTTCCTCTAAGTTTTCTGATAGTTGGAAACACTCCATTACAGCCGCTGCGTTTCCCCTTTGTATAGCCATGCTTAACCGTTGTTTAAGGAAGTTCTTGGATCGTGGTTCGTCAGTCTTTTGTGTAATCATTTTACCTAACTCATTGAAAAATTTAATGGCTTCTGGTGCCCATGGCCCCATCGTTTCGATGGCGAACGGTACAAATAGGAAATTTCGTTCAATTAAGTTCTTGCATTTAGAAATTTTCCGCTTTGCTTTTTCGATTGCTTTTTCATATTGCTGGGTGCATCCCATCGACCTTTTTCCCGTCCTCTCTGAATAGCCCTGGATTTTCTAGTCTCGCTGGAATGTTTGCTGTCGCTAAAGCTCTCTTGGTGATAAGGTTGAGTTCTGCATGTCTAGACCATATCCCTGCACTTTTTTTGCATTTGAGGCCATGTCTTCCTTTACTGTCCACAATAGCGCCACAAACACATTCATGAGGCGCACATATGTCAATGCCTAATCGGAGCCCCACCATGATTCGAAAGGAATTATTGTCTAGAAGCGTACCGATTGCTCTTGATGGTAGAGCGTGAAGCCAAGCACACGACTCCGGCTTTTGAATCGCTAAGAATCTGGCTTTGTCACCTTTGTCGTGGAATTTCAGTTGATCCAGTAAGCGATTTATTTGGATGGAGTCCCAACTTTTTTGTAATTCTGGAACTTTGGGTTTAATCATTCCGGGATTAAGTCTTTGCCACGCGATCGTACTATCTTCATAATGGGATATTTCTTCAATTTTCAGTGAAGGTAGGTTTAACATGATGGCAATCGTTGAATATAATCCATTAACCGATGATAAGGAAGCAGGCAGGGCTTAATCTTGTACTCTTCGTACTCCGAGTCCATCGTTACGTACTGGTAATGTTGACAGAATCCATTGTTCGTGACTTAGCTTCGAATTCGTGATGGTTTCTAACGTTGATTTTATTGCTTCATCCACTTCTTCCAGCAATGACTTGTGATTCCAAGTTGGTAATGTCCTCAACAGGAACACGAGTTTTGGCACCGACAAACAGTTTTTAAGCAGATAGTATGCAATTTGATAATTGTCCAAATCTGTCAGTCTTTCAAATAATGCCTTTAGTTGACGCAGTTTTTTGTTGAATACCTTAACGAAAGCGTTACCTGTGATTGGTGTTCCCAGGAGAGTTAATTCGTTTACGATAATTATCTCTGACGAAATGTCGTTGAAATGTTTCACAATTGCTGAGTGAACTTCACCGCAGAAGTAGAACTCACACTTAATTGGGTTTATTTCCAACCCGAATTTTCCGCATTCATAAATGACTGTTTTGAAATCCTTGAGGACACTGTCATAGCTTCCTGCTATTGTTCCATCGTCTAGGTAAAACACTACGAACTCTGAAATGAAAATGATCACCCTGTTGGGCTCCATTTGATGACAAAATTGTGTTTGTTGAAAATTAACTTATTCTTTTCAACTTCGGGTCGGAGGAATGTAAATTTGAAAGTGATCAGCTTGTGTTGCAGTTGAATTGAAAAACTTTTTATCAAATTCAACGTTTATTCTATGATACACTTCAAATTTTCTGTAATAATAGAAAGGGAGTAGTTGACTGTTGGATTTCACTATAAGCAAATATCTTACGTTTAGCATTCCCTTTCCGATATAAACTTTTGAATTTACTGTTAAGTGTGCGTGTGTAATGCAAATGACAACTAAACTATAAAACTCTAATTAGTTGAGTAAATAAACGTAAATAAATTGATTCCTCTTACGTTATTTTGCTCGATAGCTTACTTCCTACTCCCAGCTTTCGTACGAGCAATTTATATCGAAACTTGACCTTTAATTAGGAGAAACATCAGTAAAATTTAGGCTACTCGTGGCACAAACTAGTTTCTTAATTATTGACCTCCTGTTCAAATTTCATTCACAAATAACTGAAAATCTACAACACGCACACACTTTACACTATTTTCTACTATAATATTTCAAGCTTTAACTACTGATTCGCCTATTTTAAATAAATTTATATTGAAATTGACTTGATGTAGATGTTATTAACTTGAAGATATAAACGTGCTATTTCCGAGAATCCGTTTGTCAATCCAGGTTGACATCTGGTAAACCTTCTGCTGGATGTAAATCGGTGTTGACATCAGTTTCATGCTGCCCAACATTCCCCTCTCCGTTAACAGATCCTATTGCGTTCTGCTTAACTTCTTTTTCATTTAGGGGTGGCTTAATGTCCAAGACAGCAAGTTTACTCACCGATCTTCTTCGTATTCCTTTGACGGTTCTTATCATCACTTGTCGTACAATCCCTGATTTACTAGGTAGGAGTTCCTCAACAACTTGGGCCAGGTGTTCCTATCTCCTTTTTCATCCACTACGATTACGACATCACCTACCTTGATAGGAGGTACTGGCTTAAACCACTTCGTTCTTTTAGTAAGCGTCGGCATATACTCTAAAACGAACCGATGCCAAAAGTTATTAGCTAGCACTTGTACGGCCTTATACGTGTTCCTGCCATGTCTTTTTCAGTAAATTTGCCTAATGGTTTTCTTCCATTAGAAGAGCCCAGCAGTATATGATTCGGAGTTAGAGCCTCTTGATCAGCTGTTTCTAGTGACACATACGTTAGTGGTCTGGAGTTGACAATGTTTTCGACCTCAGCGATTAAGTTTTTTAGCATTTCATCGCTTGGAGTTCTTGTCAACATTGTTTGCTTTAGACTCGTTTTTACTGTGCGAATGAGGCTTTTCCAGACTCCACCCATATGCGGGGTTGCAGGTGGATTGAACTTCCAAGTCATTTCAGCGGTTGTGAATTTTTCTTCAACTTCCTTCTGATTCATTTTACTGAACTCATCGCTCAGCTCCTTTTCTGAGCTATGAAATGAAGAGCCGTTGTCGCTGTTTATCTCCCTCGGCAGGCCTTTACGAAGAATGAAATTCTCCACGCTCATAATGCACGAATTTGTGTCTAAAGAGTGAGCAATTTCCATCCAGATGGCTCTAGTTGTCAAGCATGTAAATAGAAATATCCATCTTTTCTCCATAACTACTGGTCGACCTCTAGTTTTTCGTCCGTTTCTAACACGTACTGGTCCAAAATAGTCGATGCCTACGTACGTAAACGGTAGCGTATACGCAGCTAGACGGCCGGGTGGTAGTTCTGCCATTTCTGGGATTTGAGGTTTCACCATTAAGTTCTTACATTTCTGTCAGGTGTCAAATGGTGTGTTAAGCGTAATATAGTACTCCTTTATGTACCTTAGCCTCTGTCCACCTACTCCTACATCCTATCCTACCCGTGGTGACACCTGTTATAGTGAGCAACCCGCATGAACGCTCAGGTAACCAACCCTGGTGTAGTAGTGTGGGTCACTTAGCATAAGGATTAGGGGGGCTGCCTTCGGGTAGTACCTAAACGGCACGTATAGGGAGGGCCGAAGGCAGCTAGGCGCTATCAAGATGGGATGGCGACTTAGTATGGTGGCGGATGATCTCAACAGCAAGATACAACGGCAGCATACACAGCCCTAGTCAGATGGGCTACCATCACCACCTGGTGACTTCCCTACGGGTCATCGGGAGAAGGAAAGTAGGTTGGGCGCTTGGCTAACTCCCAGACACCGTAAAAACAGTCTTGTTATGAATTCCCCAACACCGCCTCGGATCGGACAGGATAAACGGCAACGACTCAAGCATCGGAAAAAGGACAACGATTTACAATTAGGAACATGGAATGTAAGATCTTTGTTGCGGCCAGGAGGATTGAGATCTCTCACAAGTGCGCTAAGAGCGGCAAAAATTGACATAACAGCTGTGCAAAAAACGAGATGGCCTGGAAAGGACACCATGACCAGTAGCGACTATAAGTTCTACTATAGTGGGAAGAGTAACGACAGTCCAAGAGAGTATGGAACAGGCTTCATGGTCCTCGGCAGAGCTAGAAACGCGGTGATTGGTTTCAGTCCTGTTGACGAGCGATTGTGCTCTCTACGGATAAGAGGAAAAATTTTCAATTACACTCTTATAAACGTTTATGCGCCTACGGAGGAAAGCGACAACGAGGTGAAGGAGCTATTCTACGAGAAACTGGTGGATGTATATGATGGAGCGCCGAAACGAGACATTAAAATTGTGCTTGGAGATTTTAATGCTAAAATAGGCCGCGAAGTATTTTATCGTCCCACAATCGGTAAACATAGCCTTCACGAAAACTCGAACGAAACTGGAACGCGGGTGGTTGATTTTGCAGCATCAAGAAACATGGTTGTCAGCAGTACCTATTTCCAACATAAAGACATCCACAAAGCGACATGGGTATCACCGGATAAACGAACCAAAAACCAGATTGACCATATTTTGATAGATGCACGTCACTGTTCCAATATGTTGAATGTCAGAAGCTGTAGAGGACCGAATGTAGATTCCGATCACTACCTGGTGAGAGCGGCAGTTAGGTCTCGAATATCGGTTCAACACAATCGACAACCGGCATTGGAAAGGTGGGACGTGGAAAAACTACAGAACGAAGACATTAAACGTCAATATGTCGACAGGCTGGCGACGAATATTATTGCCGGAATGGTCAGCGAACAACGAAGCGTAGACGATGCGTGGAATCAAATTAGACGGAATGTAGAGAGCGCCGCAGCAGAGACAGTGGGAACGAGAACGGGAAATAAAAGAAATATCTGGTTTGACGACGAATGCCAGAAGGCCATGGACGACAAAAACGCAGCTCGCCTGAAAACTCTAAGTAGATTCACTCGAGCTGGCCAGGAAGGGTACCGTTCTAAAAGAAATTTCGAGAGAAAACTCTTCCGACGGAAAAAGCGACAGCGTGACAAGGAAGTTTTGATCGAAATTGAGAAGTTTGGCAATCGGAAGGAGACTCGGAACTTTTACCGGAAAGTGAACGAATCCAGAAACGGTTACAGTCAACAACCTTTGATGTGTAAGGACAAGCATGGATTGGTCTTAGCAGATGAGGAAAGGTGTATCGCGAGATGGGCTGAGTACTTTAAGGAACTGCTTAACCCGAACAGACCGCTCAACCGAGACGACGAAAACGACGAATTGCCATTTCAGACTGCGCAACCATACATAGAAGAACCAACAATGCAAGAAGTTGAAGCTGAAATTTTAAAGCTCAAAAATTTCAAAGCCCCGGGGACTGACAACCTACCTGGTGAACTTTTCAAGAACGGCGGCAACGCGCTATGTATGGAGATGCACGAGCTCATCATACGCATCTGGAATGACGAGGAGTTACCGGAAGAGTGGAAGACCAGCATACTTTGTCCCATATACAAAAAAGGTGACAAATTGGAGTGTGGCAATTTTCGAGGAATCGCTCTGCTGAATCTTGCTTACAAGATATTTGCAAATATTCTATATCAGCGCCTTCATCCATACACGGAATCTACGATAGGTGAATACCAAAGTGGTTTTCGTGTAGGTCGTTCAACATCGGACCAGCTGTTTAATATCAGACAGATCTTGGAAAAGTGCAAGGAGTACATACAACATTGAAACACACCATTTGTTCGTTGACTTCAAGGCAGCCTATGACAGTGTTAGAGGAAGTAAGCTATGGAGAGTCATGGAGGAGTTCGGAATTCCCAACAAACTGATCTCGCTAACGAAGCTAACACTAAGCGGAGCTAACAGCCGAGTAAGGATCCGCAACCAAATGTCAGAGACTTTCGACATTGAAGAAGGCCTACGTCAAGGAGATCCTCTTGCAACGCTGCTTTTCAATTTAACACTCGAAGCAGCTGTTCAAACCATGGACATAGACTCCAGCGGCACCATTTTCTCCAAGTCCAGTCAGTTGCTTGGTTTTGCAGATGACCTGGACATTATTGGCCGAACTCTGGATGTTGTTAAAGATAAGTTTATGGCCTTGGAGAGGAAAGGTACCGACCTTGGGTTGAAGGTCAATGACGGAAAAACGGAATACATGATCATCCCACCTACGAATCGATATCGGGAAGATAACGTAACGATCGACACACACACATTCAAAATGGTCAATAAGTTCGTATACCTTGGATCAGAGCTGAACATAAACAACGACATTGCGGACGAACTAAAAAGGCGAGTAACTTTGGGCAACCGGAGTTATTACAGCCTGCTGAAAATTCTAAAGTCCAAGTCAGTAAGCCGAAATTCAAAATGCGCACTTTATAAAATTGTGATCAGACCGGTAGTTACGTACGGTTCGGAGTCGTGGTGCTTGACACAGAAAAATGAACAATCTCTGCGTACGTTCGAGCGAAAGGTACTGCGTACAATATTTGGACCAGTATTTGACCGAAAACTGAACCGATGGCGCAGACGATATAATCACGAGCTCATAGAGCTTTTTGGAGAGCCCGACATAGTCAGAACAACAAAAATAAATAGACTACGTTGGCTCGGTCACGTACAACGAATGAATGAACATCGTATTCCAAAAAAAATTCTGAAGTCCAAACCTGAAGGCAAAAGGAGTGCAGGGCGACCCAAGTCCAGGTGGAGCGACGCTGCTTTTGCCAACTTAAGAACTGTGGGAGTAACCAGCTGGGAGACGTTAGCTGCAGATAGGCCCGGTTGGAGAAGCATGTTGGAGAAGGCCAAGACCCTTAATGGGTTGTAGTGCCGGTAAAGTAAGTAAGTAAGTTCTTACATTTCTGACAAGAATTTCTGATTACTTTCATGACGACTCGAAGCGCAGGAATGACAAATTTTTGACGAATTTCGTTCAAGGCGGTTGCATGGTTTATGTGTTTGTAACGTCGGTGATAGTCGTCAACAATGAGCTTTGTTACTTGATGCCTCCTTGGAAGAATAATTGGTCTTTTGGTGTTATAAGAAACTGCCGAGGTAGCGTCAATTCTTCCCTTCATTCGAATTACGCCTTGGTCATCAAGATATGGTGAATAGGTGCGCAATGGGCTTGACTTGTCGAATTCTTTACACCGTTGCAACGGAGATCTTTCGTTGTGTCTTATAATCAGAATTTCTTCCATAAAATAGTCTGCTTGCGCTCTTCGGTAAAGATGATTCTGAGCATCTCTAATTTCTTGTTGGGAAAGCGTTCCTATTTGACGATTTGCCCCTTTTTTTCGAGTATTGTTGACGAATCTGAGAACGTATGCTTGAGTTCGATAGAGTCGTTTCCATTTGGAAAAGCGATTTAAGTCGATTAGCAGTGGATTAACTATTTCTCTGCATGCCATTGCGAAACTTGGTCGAATTTCTTCTTCAGTAAAAAATTCGATGTCACCTTCGTCCTTGAACCAAGCTTCTTCTTGTTCGTATAAAAACGGAGGAGCTTTGTACCAGCGAGAGTTTGATTCTAACTTTGCAATCTCTTTTGACTTGGTGGCTTCGTCAGCGACATTGTGTTCGGAGGGTATCCACCTCCATTCATTTTGATTGGACGCCTCCAGAATTTCACCAATTCGAAATGCTACAAATTGGTTGTAGCGCCTGGCTTCCGAATTGATCCATCCCATTACGGTTTGCGAATCGGTCCAAAGTATTTGCTTCTCGAATTTGATAGTTTGACTGTTCTTTATGCTATTTGCCAAGCGAGTGCCAAGTACTGCTCCTTGTAGCTCAAGTCTCGGGACTGACATCGGTCGGTTGGGTGCAACTTTGGTCTTAGCACCAACAAGACAACATTCTATTCCTTGATCGTCTTCGATTCGAAGGTAAGCAGCTGTAGCATAGGCCTCCACACTAGCATCAACGAAGATGTGTAATTGAACCGACGTTGGTGGGTTGGGAGACAACTTAGTTGAATATAGTCTTGGAATTTGAATTTTTTCTACGTTCGGCAATGTTTTTATCCAAGCGAGCCATTTTTTGAATATAGGTGGTGGAATTTTATCGTCCCAGTCAATACTGCTCCTCCAAATTTCTTGTAACAGAATTTTGGTGTAAATTAGATAATTCGCCAAAAGTCCGAGTGGATCAAAGACTGACATTAGTATGCGAAGAACTTCTCGTTTCGTAGGATTCTGTTTACCAGATAGGATGTGTTCATGAATCTTCGTAAATTTTAACGAGAAAGTAAAGTGATCCGTTGCGGCATTCCAGAACATACCGAGAACTCTTTCAGTACTAAGTTCCGTTGCGAGGTTCAGATTTTTTGAAGGTGCGTCCTGTTCTTCACCAATTTTCTGAAGAAGCTCCTTAGAGTTAGACATGAAATTTCGGATCTCGAAACCTCCTTCTCGGTGAATAAGCTTTACTTCTTTGATCCATCTTTCAGCTTCATCTATGGTGTGCCAGCAGTCCAGCATATCGTCTACATAATGATTGTTTGTGATTGTGTTTACAGCTTCTGGATACTTTTTCATGAATTCCATAGCGCTTTTATTTTTTACGTATTGAGCTTGGCTTGGTGAACAAGTTAGTCCGAAGGTTACTACTTGCATTATGTATACGTCAGGTTCTCCGGATGAGTCACTTTTACGCCATAAGAATCGTTGGACATTCTGATCAGCTGGAATTATTTTTATCTGGTGATACATCTCCTTGATGTCTCCGATCATTGCAAATAAGCGTTCCCTGAATCGTCGGAGCATGTCAGGCAGCGGCATGAGTTGGTCGGGTCCAGTTAATAATATTGAGTTCAGCGAAATTTTCGAAGCTTTTGCTGCACCATCCCAAACAATACGGACCTTCTCGGGTTTTTTTGGGTTGAATGCTGGGAAGGTAGGCAAATACCAGACGGGTGATTTGCAAGGTTCTTGTAGCTCTTGAGGGGTCAGCTTTCTAATGTATCCTTTAGCGACGAAGTCTTTTACTTGTTTGCACAAGTTATCGGCCAGCAGTGGATTTTTTTTCATTTTAGCTTCTAAGCACCTCCATCTTTTGAGAGCCATGTGATAGCTTTCTGGCAATTGGACATGATCGTACTTCCAAAGTAAGCCAGTTTCATAGCGGCCGTCTTTCTTGTTTGTGGTTGACTCAAGAAGTTGTTTGGCCCTCTGGATTTCTTTGGACTCCAAGATTTTGTCTGTGACGTTCACACCAAAGCTTTCTGTAGAAAAATAATCCTTTACTAGTTGATGAAGTCGTACGTCGTTATCTTGACACTCGCAAATGTTCATACTATATTTGCGTTTATTCTGACTCTCTGCTTCGTAACTAGGGCCTTGAACTACCCATCCAAGACGGGTCTTGCATACCAACGGATCGAGCTCATTTCCTTCAATTGTTTCCAGGGATACCATCAGTCGAGAATATTGTAATCCGATTAGCATTCTTGGTCGTGCCGAATGATAGGTCGCGATTGGTATACCTTTAAAGTGCGGGTATCTTTCGAGCCAGGACTCCGAGATCGATTGATTTGGCAAGTGCAGTTCTTTAATTGTCCGAACATTATCTAAGTCGAATTGTGGAGCGTTATCAAAACAACCGGAGATGCGGGTGGACAGTATTTTTGACTCTATAGACGAGTGACTTTCACCAAATGCCCAGTCAACACATAGGGGAACGGAGGTTCCATTGATTCCTAGTTCGTTTGCCAAACTTGCCTCTATGGTTGTCATATTTGATCCATCGTCCAAGTAGGCAAATGTTCTTATTGTTCTGTTCTTATGGAACACCAGGATGGGCACGATCCGGAAGATATCAGTACGTTCATTTTGTCTAGATGTTGACGACTTTGAGTGGCTTGCATTTGCGTTAAATCTTTCTTTGGTCTCATTTGCGCTAGATGTCGCTTTATCGTTGGACTTCGCCAGTCTGTCGTTGTTATTTGAGACTTCTTGGGATTTCTCAAAGTTATGTAGCAGAGTGTGGTGTTTAGCCTTGCAGCCTTCAATTTTACACTCCATTGAAGAACGACATCTGTAGAAATGATGATTTCCCAGGCAACGTGTGCATAACTTGAAATTTTTAATGATTGTCCAGCGATTGGCTCTCGTAGCGTCTTTAAACTTTTGACAGCTAATCAGTTATACACATGTTCCCTTGTTGCATGCTGGACACGTCTTCGAGTCCGTTTGCGACGGATTCTTTGAAGTGTTTTCCAAGTGCGCGTTAACGTGAGCTTTCGAGTGTAGATGACTAGTTTGCTGTTCTTTCTTGTCACGCTGGTCTTTTAGCTATTCCCTTTTCTTGTGGTTGGTTTTGCTGCTTTTTCGGACAACTAGGCTGGCAGCTTCGGCGATTTGATTTAGCCAGTATCCTAATACCGCCAGATCTGTCACTCCTACGGCGTGCTTGTGGTAAGCCCAATTAAGTTGTAATTGAGTAGGTAGCTTATCGGTTATAGTATTAATAAGAGTAGGGTTCTTGAGGTGCTCCAACATGCCTGTATTCTGTATACTTCGACTCAGATTTTTTACTTTAATGGCGAATTTCATAATTGATGCTAAGTCATCCTCTTTTGGAGCTGGCTCTTTTTGAATCTCCAGAATCTTAGATTCAATAATCAACTCCGGTCTTCCGTACATAATAAATAACGTACGCATGACTTCAGGCACGGCATCTGCATGAATCAGAAGGTCTCGAACTGCCTCAAGTGCATCGCTTTTGAGACTTTTTTGGATACGACCGAGGTTCTCATGGTTGTTATAGCCACATATGGCCGTTGAGTTTTCATAAGCGCTGTAATATGTTTGCCAATCCTCAGGATCGCCGTAGAAATAAGGTAACTCCTTCGGAATAACATGGCGCGCAGCAATTTGTTCTGCCGTCAGTTGTCTTATGGCTCCAGGATTCGGCTGTTGTATTGTAGCCATTATTCCAGCATTTGCAGCATTCGTAACATTTGACGGTTGCTGTTGTCGTAAGTTTTGAAAATTGGAGTGATTTTGATTTAATGCGAGCAAGGGTTGATAATTTGAAGTGATTTGAAGTGCCCCTGCGACGACTGTTGAGCGCTGGGTCTTGCATGCTGATAATTAGCTGATGATAATGGAATCTGTGACAACCAGGGTTGTTGCGAACTTGTTGCTATTGTCTGATGATTTGTTGCAATCGGTATCTGCGACAAGTTCGTTTTTCCAACTGTCGCGGGATTGCTATTTGTTCCCAAATGGAGAACTTTTGAATTAATCGGATTTCCAGGGAACGTGTTATCTGGCATCATACTTTGAACTGTGAACGTTGAGTTGGCCAATAGGTTCTGTGGTTGTATTGCCGAGGGTCCGCAAATGGATATAGGCATGTTAAACGCTCGGGCCTGGCTTGTTACGTTTACATTTTCTGAGGATATTGTCGGTACATCTACTAGCATTTGTTGGCTACATGGTCCCCCTACTTGCTGACGGCTTGATGCATATGGCCGATTAAGTCTTTGATCATCGGCTGCCGCATTTTGCCTGGTGGAATGATTCCATGTTATTGCTCGTTGCTCGTTTGACGGGTGATAGTTTGAATTGTAATTCGCCGGTTGTTGATTTGAGATGCATCGATCGAGAGGTGATGTGGAATGATACTGCGGAGACTTTCTTTGGCAACCGACTAAGTTATTTCGCATTTGTCTCGCCACTGGCTGGCCGCATATACGCATTGTACTAAACTCATTTTCGACTGGCTCTTCATGTTGATCAGCAAGAGTCGGTAAGGGTTCGTCCATGAGATTGACAACTCGGTTGGTTGATCGATGAAAGGCTTTGGTACTGCTCATTTCCGGAGTTATCTTTACATTCTTCTCTGTCATGAAGTCTTCCCAAAACTGTTGGTGTGTTGTGTCGATGGCCTGATGCACATTTCCATCGATTTTCACATTTTCAGCCCATCGGTTTACTTCTTCGATTCGGTTGTGATCTAAATGTTCGTTATGGTCGTCGTAACAAAGTGATTCATCCGAGCTGGCTTCTAAAATTGAGTATTTTTTACGAATATACTCCCGATCCCTCACTTCTCGTTGCTTTCTTTCGGCTTTCTTTCTTCCTCATCTCTTAAGCGTTGTAACTGCTGCTCTTCTTCTAATTTCTGTAAAGCAAGAGCTTTTCGCTTTGAGGAAGTCGAAGTATTCGATTTTGTCTTGATTGATCCATAGGACTTTTGAGACCGAGTTTGGGCGTGAACTGTAGAAGTAATATCCTCCAATACATTTGACTCGATCAATAATTGACCCGCTGCGTCTGATATCAGTTGTCGAGTTCCAGGCATTTTTTACAAAACCAGTTGCGACTCTCTACGTTACTCGTAACGTTGACACATTTGAAGTGGTGCCAAAGGTTACACCCGTCGCAGCACACTTTGTCGCCATCGTCAGTGATCAAACACACCTCACACTGGTACATAGATTCGTCTCTAACATCGCCTGTTACATTCTTTGACTGGTCTAGTTTCGGTAATGCAGCTGTGTTTTTTTTCACTTTCTCCTTTGATGGTGGAGTCGGTTTGGTTATTACCGAACGATGAAATGGTTGCGATCGAGGAGTTGCTCTTCGAGTCCCTTTCGGAATAGCGCCTTTACCATTCATGTTTCAATAAACAAAATTTGAAGAATGTTGAAAATTAACTTATTCTTTTCAACTTCGGGTCGGAGGAATGTAAATTTGAAAGTGATCAGCTTGTGTTGCAGTTGAATTGAAAAACTTTTTATCAAATTCAACGTTTATTCTATGATACACTTCAAATTTTCTGTAATAATAGAAAGGGAGTAGTTAGACGGACTGTTGGATTTCACTATAAGCAAATATCTTACGTTTAGTATTCCCTTTCCGATATAAACTTTTGAATTTACTGTTAAGTGTGCGTGTGTAATGCAAATGACGACTAAACTATAAAACTCTAATTAGTTGAGTAAATAAACGTAAATAAATTGATTCCTCTTACGTTATTTTGCTCGATAGCTTACTTCCTACTCCCAGCTTTCGTACGAGCAATTTATATCGAAACTTGACCTTTAATTAGGAGAAACATCAGTAAAATTTAGGCTACTCGTGGCACAAACTAGTTTCTTAATTATTTACCTCCTGTTCAAATTTCCTTCACAAATAACTAAAAATCTACAACACGCACACACTTTACACTATTTTCTACTATAATATTTCAAGCTTTAACTACTGATTCGCCTATTTTAAATAAATTTATATTGAAATTGACTTGATGTAGATGTTATTAACTTGAAGATATAAACGTGCTATTTCCGAGAATCCGTTTGTCAATCCCGGTTGACATCTGGTAAACCTTCTGCTGGATGTAAGTCGGTGTTGACATCAGTTTCATACTGCCCAACAGTGTTTTTTCCGTAGAAAAGTAGTGTTGATACATCATAACATCGCCACAAAAACGGATAAATTTTTGGACAATTCACCTGTATTTCTTCGAGGAACCTATCCCGGTCGAGTTCGTTGAATGCGTTCCGAAAATCTATTTTCAGGACGACGACGTTTCGATTTTTGTTGCGCTTAATAAACGTTCGTGCTGCATGAGCCGCTGCTTCGCACACCCCTTTTGTTCCGAACCCGACTTGCGAGGAGCAAATTTTGATGCCCTCTCCGTTCGCACTGAAGCACTTGCCATTTTCGCTGTTAATCGACGGAGTGTGTTACCCACCGCAATCGGTCGAATGCCTCCTTCCTCTTTGATGAGAGCACATAATGTCGCACCATACATGATTGTGCTTAGTTCATTTGGAGCTATAGCGGAAAGCATAAAATTTGACAACCTGGTAATCGATTGGATGAGTTTCATGCCCGCTTCCCCGGTTTGTGGTGCAGTTAAATCCTTTAGATGTGTAGGGGATATTCCATCTATGTCGGATGCCGAACCGTTCGGGAAATTGTTAATATTTTTCACCACATCTTTCTCAGTAACAATCAAATGATCGTCTTTTTCTCCAGGCGCTTCAGGGATGTTCAGAATTCTTTTGGGTGACGGACGTTTTTGTCTCAATTTTTCCAATGTGTCTGAATTTTCTGGGGCTAATGTGGAAGTAGGTTGGGCGCTTGGCTAACTCCCAGACAGCGGAAAACCAGATTTGTTATGAATTCTACAACACAGCCTCGGATCGGACAGGATAAACGGCTACGACTCAAGCAACGGAAAAAGGACAATGATTTAAAACTAGGAACATGGAATGTAAGATCTTTGTTGCGGCCAGGAGGATTGAGATCTCCCACAAGTGCGCTAAGAGCGGAAAAAATTGACATCACGGCAGTGCAAGAAACGAGATGGCCTGGAAAGGACACCATGATCAGTGGAGACTATAAGTTCTACTACAGTGGAAAAAGTAATGACGGTCCAAGAGAGTATGGAACAGGTTTCATGGTTTACGGCACAGCTAGAAACGCGGTGATTGGTTTCAATCCTGTTGACGAGCGATTGTGCTCTCTACGGATGAGAGGAAAATTTTTCAACTATACTCTTATTAACGTCTACGCACCCACGGAGGAAAAAGACAACGAAGCGAAGGAGCTATTTTGCGAGAAACTAGTGGAGATATATGATGGAGCGCCGAAACGTGACATTAAGATTTTGCTTGGAGATCTGAATGCCAAGATAGGTCGCGAAGTCTTCTATCGTCCCACAATTGGTAAATACAGCCTCCATGAAAACCCTAACGACAACGGTACGCGGGTAGTTCATTTCGCAGCATCAAGAAACATTGTTGTGATGAGTACGTATTTCGAACATAAAAACATCCACAAAGCGACATGGGTATCACATGATGGACAAACCAAAAACCAGATTGATCACGTTTTGATAGATGGACGGCACTGTTCAAATGTATTGGATGTCAGGAGCTGTAGAGGAGCAAATGTTGATTCTGACCACTACTTGGTTAAAGTGGTTGTTAGGTCTCGCATATCGGTCCAACACAACCGACAACAGGCATTGAAAAAGTGGGACGTTGAAAAACTGCGAAACGAAGACATCAAACACAAATACGTGGTAGAGAGCGCCGCGACAGAGACTTTGGGAACGAGAACGGGAAATAAAAGAAAACATAACCAAAGACCCGTACGTATCAGAATAGATGTGGCAAACAGAAGAGATATGGCAAAGAGAATAGATGTTACAAAAAGACTCGAACGTATCCATAGATACAAATAAGCAAACAATCCAACGTTTTATGTTCTTTTATAACTATAAGTGTTTCAAAGATCCATAGAAATTACCCAAGGTAATGTCAAAGGCCCTACCTAAGTACGTTTCAGACCATTCAAATCTAGAAAAGCTTATATCCAAGGACTAACTCGTTTTTCCCTAAAACCCCGAAACACGTGTGATCTAAAATTTTATTGTCTACAACTTTGTCCTTGGAAGCAACTTTCTACCTCTCATAGTTCTGGAGATCTGGGTCATCCTGCCCAATTATGGAAGTGGCCATATACCAGGATTGGACCATATCTCCCCAAAACCCTGAAACATATGTTCACTTAAATTTAATTCTCTACAACTTCGCCTTTGGAAGCAACTTTCTAACTCTCATAGTTCTAGAGATAATGGGTCATCCTGCCCAATTCTGGAAGTGGCCATATACCAGGATTGGGCCATACTTCCCCAAAACCCTGAAACACGTGATCACTTAAATTTAATTCTCTACAAATTCGCCTTTGGAACCAACTTTCTAACTCTCATAGTTCTGGAGATCTGGGTCATCCTGCCCAATTATGGAAGTGGCCATAAACCAGGATTGGACCATATTTCCCCAAAACCCTAAGACACGTGTTCGCTAAAATTTGATTCTCTACAACTTTGTCTTTGAAAGTAAATCTCTGTATTGCGTATTTACGCAAATACTGAAAAAAAACTATCTCTTATCATTTTGGGCAAAGAAATTTAATTTCCCCCATTCCATGGCTCCCAGTGCCCAGACCCCTGACCCTATTCCAACAAAAAAAAATTCCCCAGTTTTATGGTATCAAATGCTTTCATTTGTTACCAAATTGCTTTACTTGCTGAGATATTTGCGAAAATGTTTCACCGACCCTCGAAAAACCATGTTTTTAGTCACTTCCTCGACCATATCTCCGGAACCACTCGATCGATTTTGCTCATCTTCGAACTTGAATCATGGGAGGCATGTACCTTTCAGGGGAAAAAAAAGATTAGGCTGATCGGTTGAGTCGTTTGGAAAAAAAGTGGAGACGGACGGACGCACGGACATTTTTTTTATTGCTGATTCGTCATCTCGAGACGATAATAGATGCATCCCTTCCACTCCCACCTCGATTTACCCCATGTTACAATAAAATTGTTTGTAGTAAACGTATAGGACCTCTTGTACTTCGTACGGGTCCAATAACTGGTTCGACGATGAATGCCAGCGAGCTCTGGAGAACAAAAATGCAGCTCGACTAAAAACTCTAAGTCGATACACTCGAGCAGGCCAGGCAGAGTACCGTTCGAAAAGAAATTTCGCTCGAAAACTGTTCCGAAACAAAAAACGGCTGCAGGATAGGAACGTTTTGATCGAAATTGAAAAGTTTGGCAATAGGAAGGAAACTCGGAACTTCTATTGGAAAGTAAACGAATCCAAAAATAGTTACAGTCAATAACCTTTGGTGTGTAAGGACAAGAATGGATTGGTCTTAGCAGATAAGGAAAAGTGCATTGCGAGATGGGCTGAGTACTTCAAAGAACTGCTTGATCCAAACACACCGCTCAACCGAAACGAAGAAAACAACGAATTGCCATTTCATACTGCGCAACCATATATAGAAGATCCAACGATGCAAGAAGTTGAAGCTGAAATTTCGAGGCTCAGAAATTTCAAAGCCCCGGGGACAGACAATCTTCCCGGCGAACTTTTCAAGAACGGCGGCAACGCGCTATATATGGAGATGCACGAGCTCATCACGCGTATATGGAATGTCGAGGAGTTACCGGAAGAGTGGAAGACCAGCATACTTTGTCCCATATACAAAAAAGGTGACAAAATGGAGTGTGGCAATTTTTGAGGAATCGCTCTACAAGATATTTGCAAATATTCTTTACCAGTGCCTTCATCCATACATGGAAAACTCTGTAGGTGAATACCAAGGTGGTTTTCGTGTAGGTCGTTCAACATCGGACCAGCTGTTTAATATCAGACAGATCTTGGAGAAGTGCAAAGAGTACAACATTGAAACACACCATTTGTTCGTTGATTTTAAGGCAGCCTATGACAGTGTTAGAAGAAGCAAGCTATGGAGAGTAATGGAGGAATTTGGAATCCCCAACAAACTGACCTCGCTAACCAAGTTAACACTGAACGGAGCTAATAGCCGAGTAAGGATCCGTAATCAACTGTCAGAGATTTTCGACATAGAGGAAGGCCTACGTCAGGGAGATCCTCTCGCGACGCTGCTTTTTAACCTGACCCTTGAAGCAGTTGTGCGAACCATGGACATAGATTCCAGCGGCACCATTTTCACCAAGTCCAGTCAGTTGCTAGGTTTCGCAGACGACCTGGACATACTTGGACGGAAAATGAATGTTGTTAAAGACAAGTTTATGGCCTTGGAGAGGAAAGCTACCGACCTTGGGTTGAAAGTTAATGATGACAAAACGAAATACAAGATCATCCCGCCTTCGAATCAACACCAGTAGGAAACCGTAACGATCGACACACACACTTTCAAAATGGTCAACAAATTCGTATACCTTGGATCGGAGCTGAACACTAATAACGACATCGCGGACGAAACTAAGAGACGAGTAATTCTGGGCAACCGGAGTTATTACGGCCTTCTGAAAATCTTAAAGTCCAAGTCAGTAGGCCGAAATTCAAAATGCGCAATATACAAATCTATGATCAGACCGGTGGTTACGTATGGTTCGGAGTCGTGGTGCATAACACAGAAAGACGAACAATCGCTGCACACGTTCGAAAGAAAAGTACTGCGGACAATATTTGGACCAGTATTCGATCAAAGACAGAACCGATGGCGCAGACGTTTCAATCATGAGCTTATCAGCTTTATGGAGAGCCAGACATAGTCGGAACTACCAAAATAAACAGTCTGCGTTGGCTCGGTCATGTAAGACGAATGGAAGATCATCGTATTCCGAAAAAAATCCTTAAAACCAAATCGGAGGGCAAGAGAGGTGCAGACTCCAGATGGTATGACGCAGCTTTTGCCGACTTGAAAGCTGTGGGAGTATCCAGCTGGGAGACGTTAGCTGCGGATAGGTCCGGTTGTAGAAGCATGTTGCAGAAGGCCAAGACCCTTAATGGGTTGCAGTGCCGGTTAAGTAAGTAAGTAGGTAATATCATCAAAATATAAACAAATTGTGCGATACGATTTGACTGGCGCCAGCGTAAAAGCCTCGGACAAGGCGTACGCATCACTATCACGTCAACCTAACCTACAATACATGAGCAATAGATACGTCCTACATATCACACACGATGTATTTTCTTATTTCCTTCGTATGGAAAAAATATTTCGTTTAATTCATCCAGTGCTATCAGAAGACAAAAACTTTAATCTAGGAAAATTAATAGCAAATAAAATTTTGGATTTTGATCTTCACGCCAACATTCGAAATTGCCCTTCTTTAGCTAAAACAGTTACAACAAATGTTAGTTTTCGATTGAAAAATGCTGGCAAACCCAGAAGTAAAACAATAAACTAAATTTTAATGTATAAGATTTTGTTAAAAAATAAAAAAAATTTTTATTAACATTCGCAACCTTTTTTTTGATTCAAAATATATTGCGCGCCACCTACAAAAGAAGTTAAACCAACTTGACAAAAAAAAAATTGAGAAAAAAATCGACTCGGCGGCTGTTCCCCGTAGAGTGTGTGTTGTCAGTGTATTGAGGCTGTTTAGCTGCCATTGCATTATTTCTTCTTACTTGTTCCTTCATTTTATGATCGCCTGATTCAATTCATTTAGGCGAAATCGGCTTCTGTCAAAGTATATCAATTTTAATTATGCTATTCACGAAATGTCAAACAATCCAAATTTTACTGGTATGGAGCTCACACATTTCATGACTCAATGCACTATAAAATACTTAGAAATAAGCCGATGCAGCACTCAAGGCGTTAATTTTTTCAAAAACCAACAAAACGATTGCAGCTTGTATCAAAGTAAGGAGAAAACTGGTTCTGTGTACAGTCCGTGAATAAAATAGGTAAGAATAGTCGTAATTTATGTACTTCCCTAAAAGAATACGTTGTACAGAATTTCAATTATTACACAAATGTGTGATTAAGCACCTTATCACACGTAGATTATAATATAATGACAACCCCATTCGTACATGATCGAATATAGTCAACTCCGTAACGGATTAATAAAGTTCATATGCCTAGTATATTTCTAAAGTATTTCTTCTCAGGAAAGAAGCCCTACATATCTCGCAGGGCCTCTCTCCTGAATGAGAAGTAAATTAGTCCATCGGACCGAGATAATTAAAAGGGTGACGTGACATTTCTCCACCGCAAATAACGCCCGGGGTGTTATTAACGCCCGCACGCCGGGTGTTAATAACGCCTAGCTTCGGTACACACTCACTATTGAGGTTGAAGAATAAATTGGAAGTTTAAGACATTTCAATGTACTGTACACATCTCGTTTTGTATTGTTTTTATTCATCCCTTTTACTCAAATTTTTAAATTTCAAAATCGAAGTGCTCAATGACTTTCATAAAGTTTTCATGTAATTTTTTGTTTTCTTATTGACAACTTTTTTAAAAATAAAAGAGCGCAGAAAAAAATTCTTCCATCTAGTGGCATTCTGTATGATTCTCCTAATCAATCCCTTCCAGTGGCGTTCTGTACTTTCCCCTTAGTTAACTCTTTCTGGTGACATTCTGTATAAGGAAAATGTTCCTCTTGCTAAACTCCTTCTGGTGACATTCTGTACAAGGAAGACATTCCTCCAGTCAACTCTTTCTAGTGACATTCTGTATAAGGAAAATGTTCCCCTTACTCAACTCCTTCTAGTGACATTCTGTATAAGGAAGATTTTCCTGTAGTCAACTCTTTCTAGTTACATTCTGTATAAGGAAAAT
The DNA here is from genome assembly GCA_029228625.1 of Pseudolycoriella hygida. Classification (NCBI taxonomy): domain Eukaryota; kingdom Metazoa; phylum Arthropoda; class Insecta; order Diptera; family Sciaridae; genus Pseudolycoriella; species Pseudolycoriella hygida. The sequence continues at coordinate 75,722,656 of CM055404.1, forward strand.
TTACTCCTTAGTCAACTCTTTCTAATGACATGATGTATAAGTAAAGTGCGGCCAAGGTTTATTTTCCACTTTTTGGAAAGACACCAACAGTCACCATTTTCTAGTTGAAATTTTCGGCCTTTGAAACTGCATCGTGTTTTTTTAAAGCTGTTAGAAATCATTGTACAAATGTCATCTATATATTTCACGTTAGGAAAGGATAAGGCTGTAACTATCAACATTTTTAAAAAAAACTTATTACACAAAAAGTGAGAAAATTTTCCCCTTGGTCAACTTCTTCTAGTTACATGCTCTATAAGTAAAGTTATTTACTAAAGTGCCATTTTGTAGCGTTTATCCAATTACTCAGCTGGGCGTAATTAACGCCCGGCGTGCGGGCGTTAATAACGCCCCGGGCGTTGTTAGCGCCCGGAGTGCGGGCGTTAATAACACCCCGGGCGTTATTAGCGCCCGGAGTGCGGGCGTTAATAACACCCCGGGCGTTATTAGCGCCCGGAGTGCGGGCGTTAATAGCACCCCGGGCGTTATAAGCGCCCGGAGTGCGGGCGTTACTAACACCCCGGGCGTTATTAGCGCCCGGAGTGCGGGCGTTAATAACACCCCGGGCGTTATTAACACCCCGGGCGTTATTAACACCCCGGGCGTTATTAACACCCCGGGCGTTATTAACACCCCGGGCGTTATTTGCGGCGGAGAAATGTCCTGCCACTAATTAAAAGATGCCACATTGCCGCACTGTCCGACTAAACGTGTGTGAAACTGTTAAAGACTGATCAAGGCAGCAAAAAAAAAATGATGTGTACAGACCTTGAATAAAATTGAGCTGGTAATCATAACATATTTGTATTTGTGTGTCAAACCTCAAACCCTTGCCATTGCATTATTTCTTCTTACTTGTTCCTTCATTTTATGATGGCCTGATTCAATTGATTTACGAATAATAGAAATTTTAGGCGAAATCGGCTTCTGTCAAAGTATATCAATTTTAGTGATGATATTCACGAAATGTCAAGCAATCCAAATTTTACCGGTAAGAAGCTCACAAATCACTTAATGCACTATAAAATACTTCATTTTATTTACTGCATTCGAACATTACTTACAGAAATGGCAATTAACAATTAAATTACAAAATTAAATAATCGTCACAGATAAAACACTTCCTCTAAGTTTTCTGATAGTTGGAAACACTCCATTACAGCCGCTGCGTTTCCCCTTTGTATAGCCATGCTCAAACGTCGTTTAAGGAAATTCTTGGATCGTGGTTCGTCAGTCTTTTGTGTAATCATTTTACCTAACTCATTGAAAAATTTAATGGCTTCTGGTGCCCATGGCCCCATCGTTTCGATGGCGAACGGTACAAATTTCGTTCAATTAAGTTCTTGTATTTAGAAATTTTCCGCTTTGCTTTTTCGATTGGTTTTTCAGATTGCTGGGTGCAATTGTGTCGGTGCAAGTGGAATCCCACACAAGGATTTGCCCTCTGTGCCACGGAGTCAAACTCATCCCATCGACCTTTTTCCCGTCCTCTCTGAATAGCCCTGGCTTTTCTAGTCTCGCTGGAATGTTTGCTGTCGCTAAAGCTGTCTTGATGATAAGGTTGAGTTCTGCATGTCTAGACCATGTCCCTGCACTTTTTTGCATTTGAGGCCATGTCTTCCTTTACTGTCCACAATAGCGCCACAAACACATTCATGAGGCGCACATATGTCAATGCCTAATCGGAGCCCCACCATGATTCGAAAGGAATTATTGTCTAGAAGCGTACCGATTGCTCTTGATGGTAGAGCGTGAAGCCAAGCACACGACTCCGGCTTTTGAATCGCTAAGAATCTGGCTTTGTCACCTTTGTCGTGGAATTTCAGTTGATCCAGTAAGCGATTTATTTGGATGGAGTCCCAACTTTTTTGTAATTCTGGAACTTTGGGTTTAATCATCCCGGGATTAAGTCTTTGCCACGCGATCGTACTATCTTCATAATGGGATATTTCTTCAATTTTCAGTGAAGGTAGGTTTAACATGATGGCAATCGTTGAATATAATCCATTAACCGATGATAAGGAAGCAGGCAGGGCTTAATCTTGTACTCTTCGTACTCCGAGTCCATCGTTACGTACTGGTAATGTTGACAGAATCCATTGTTCGTGACTTAGCTTCGAATTCGTGATGGTTTCTAACGTTGATTTTATTGCTTCATCCACTTCTTCCAGCAATGACTTGTGATTCCAAGTTGGTGATGTCCTCAACAGGAACACGAGTTTTGGCACCGACAAACAGTTTTTAAGCAGATAGTATGCAATTTGATAATTGTCCAAATCTGTCAGTCTTTCAAATAATGCCTTTAGTTGACGCAGTTTTTTGTTGAATACCTTAACGAAAGCGTTACCTGTGATTGGTGTTCCCAGGAGAGTTAATTCGTTTACGATAATTATCCCTGGCGAAATGTCATTGAAATGTTTCACAATTTCTGAGTGAACTTCACCGCAAAAGTAGAGCTCACACTTAATTGGGTTTATTTCCAACCCGAATTTTCCGCATTCATAAATGACTGTTTTGAAATCCTTGAGGACACTGTCTTAACTTCCTGCTATTGTTCCATCGTCTAGGTAAAACACTACGAACTCTGAAATGAGACTCTCTTCCACTGCTTGAATCGCAGAGCAAAAAACTAGTGGGCCGCAAGGATCACCCTGTTGGGCTCCATTTGATGACAAAATTGTGTTTTCTCCGTAGAAAAGTAGTGTTGATACATCATAACATTGCCACAAAAACGGATAAATTTTTGGACAATTCACCTGTATTTCTTCGAGGAACCTATCCCGGTCGAGTTCGTTGAATGCGTTCCGAAAATCTATTTTCAGGACGACGACGTTTCGATTTTTGTTGCGCTTAATAAACGTTCGTGCTGCATGAGCCGCTGCTTCGCACCCCTTTTTGTTCCGAACCCGACTTGGCGAGGAGCAAATTTTGATGCCGTCTTCGTTCGCACTGAAGCACTTGCCATTTTCGTTGTTAATCGACGGAGTGTGTTACCCACCGCAATCGGTCGAATGCCTCCTTCCTCTTTGATGAGAGCACATAATGTCGCACCGTACATGATTGTGCTTAGTTCATTTGGAGCTATACCGGCAAGCATAAAATTTGACAACCTGGTAATCGATTGGATGAGTTTCATGCCCGCTTCCCGGGTTTGTAAGTGAGTGTGAGTGTTGAACGCTTCATACGTGTTTTACTTGCTCGCTTTTTATTTAGATAATTTGATTCATCAATCCGTAATCTTTGTTTGATTGGATTGATTTATAATATAATTTAAGTTGTGGTGTTATTGTTAATTCAAAAGTTCGGTCAAATCAACAATTGTTTTCTGAATATTTTCAAATTAAATAAGTGATTAATTTTAGTTTTTTGTTTATACACGTAAATTATTACGCGCGGTCAACGTTGCATATAAATTGGCGCATTATTTACGTAATCGTCACAGTGTTATTTTATATTGTTTCGAAAGGACTAGTTGTTTGTCCCGTCCTTTACGCGTCAACAATTTAATTTCTTTTTCTTTTGGGATTTTCTTTTTTGATGAACAAAAAGAAAATACCCGACCAGGTACCAAGTGACTATTTACATTCATTTTGATTCATTTTATTTCAGTTTGATTTTTATATAATATTTCTTTTCTTAATAATTTTATTTTGATTGACTTTAGTGTATCTACTATGAACGAATTGAGGAGTTGCAGTCGTGATGACTGTCCTCCTGGAAATGTTAAACTCGAGAGCACAGTGAATTGTGGTAAGTGCAAATCACTGATTCATCTATTGTGTATTGGCATCTCGAGACCAGCTAACGAGGTGTTGATTTCCAAGAATATATTTGTACTCTGCAATGCTTGTTTGTCAAGTATTTGTCCCTCTACTGTAACCTCGGAACAGGTGACTCCAAATCCGTCTTTGACGCCCAGGAATTCTAAGGGTTCTAAAAAATCGTCCGATGTTCCGGGCCAGTCTAACCAACGCTCCATTCTCGAATTCACTAATCCTAGCGGAAGTAGCGACTCTTCAGAGATACTATCTTTACTTCGAGATATTAAATCTTCAGTGACTGATCATCGCAAGGAGACAAAGTCTTATGCTTCCGTTTTATCCGAGATTAAGGTGGCAACCACTAAATCTGCCACGGTCAATAGACCTCTTTTCTCTCAAATCGCTTCAGGAGTAGCTTCTTCAAGTGACTTGTCTAGCTTCCCGTTTTTAAATGCTGCAGCTATGAAGCGTAAACTTCAGCCGTCAATGCATTTCACTCCTAAGCGCGTCCGCAGTGATGCGTCTGAAGTCTCCCATAAAAATCGTCATCGCAAGTTGACCTCCGGCACCAATTCAGACACCAACCATGGACTAGGTAGCCCGGTCAAATCTCGTCAACCAGTGAGCAAACTTTCAAAATTCATTTACGTTTCTCGCCTTAAGCCAGATGTAACTGCGGAAGCGATTTCCTCGTACATAAAGACGAAAATGCCCGAACTGGATAGCAACGATTTTAGCCTCAGACTTCTAGTGAAAAAAGATCAAAAGCTGGATGAACTTACGTTTATTTCTTTCCGGCTAAATTGCACAGTTGAACTCTTCGACAAACTTATGGATCCTGCCTTCTGGCCCTCTCATGTCCAAATTGGAGAATTTCAGGACAAGAAGAAGAGGACCTTAGATACTTTTTTACCAATTGCGACAACTACAGCGATAGCATCATGAAACAAACTCCAGTGGTAAAGGAAACTACCTCAACGAGTATGGACGTTACACCAACGACTTAGCATGCAACGCTACGTGTCAGGGTCGGATTCACTCGCGAATTTCTGATTTCTTCCATCATAGTGATAAACCAATCGGATGTAACGCTAACATTATGACCAATTCGCCGTCAATAATTTCAGCTAAGACTTATTTTGATTCCATTCATCCCATTAAGTCTGATGTTTCGATGTCAAAGAGTAATATCAGTTTATATTATCAAAATGTTCGCGGATTAAGAACTAAAACTGATGATTTTTCTAATAACTCCTTGACGTGTGACTACGATGTTATAGCACTGTCTGAAACATCGCTCAATTCGTCATTCTTTGACAGTGAACTATTCAATCCTAAACAGTTTTCAGTTTACAGAACTGATCGGTCTGAATTAAATAGCGTACATCAGAGATATGGAGGTGTTCTGATCGCTGTCCGATCATCCTTACCTAGCGAATGCGTTCTGGTGCCCGGCACCGACAACATCGAAATGGTTTTAGTTAAGGTGCAGCTTCAAAATCATTCGCTTTTTGTCTGTTGCCTATACATCCCTTCAGGCTCTTCTGTAAAAGTATACACCGAGTATCACGATGCATTAGAAAAGACACTGAAATTTATAGACCTGGATGTTAATGATGAAATGTGTGTTTTAGGAGATTTTAATTTAACTCTTGTTGATTAGATGCCTGGCCGTTTTAATGACAATATTGACTGCATTGATGACTTGATCAGTGGTCAAGACGAATCATGTGAAAGCAATGTGATGCTCCCTACTAAAGTTGGTGAAGGAACGAAAGCCGATATCATCTATTTTATGATGAGTGGTAACCTTCATCAAGTTAACAGCGTTCGCAACTATTATGGAAAGATTTTGGACCACATCTTTTACAGCAATCCGAATAACGTCAAAGTCATTAAATCTGATGTTCCTATGATTTGTATCACTATCCTATCGAAATAGTTATTTCAGCAGACTTCGTTGAAAGCATCGTAAATATTGAAAGAGAGGAATCACAAAGTGAATTTAACTTCAAAAAAGGCGACTATACTGGCCTAAATAACCATTTTCATTCTATTGACTGGAATCAACTGATGTCAAACGTTTCTGACGTTGATGACATAGTCAACGTATTTTACGATGTTTTGTTAGATGGATTAGAGAAATTTGTTCCGTTCAAAAAGAAAATGGTTATTAACGATCCACCCTGGTATAATCAGCGTTTACGCAATCTAAAAAATAGAACAAGCAAAGCTCACAAGCGATTTAAAAATGAAACAAACCCAGACGAAAAACTGAAACTAAAAATGAATTTTTTGTCCATTAATAATGAATTTCACTCCTTGCGTGACCAAGCCTTTAACAAATATTTGAAAAACACCGAAGAAATGTTAACTTCTGATCCTTCAAAATTTTGGTATTACTTGAAGTCGCGAAAAAAGACTACAGGCTACCCTTCAATTATATCTAGAGGTAATAAGAAAGCTGGTAATCCTAACGAAACGTGTGATCTATTTGCTGAATTCTTCGAAAGCGTTTATGTAGCTGACAATGATACTAATTCTAACTTATCGGCAAAAATGAACCCCATAGAAAAGCGCATTGGCATTGGATCAATTTCTTTTGAGATCCAAGACGTTTTGATCCATTTGAGTAGTATAGACACGAGTAAGGGTGAAGGTCCTGATAAAATCTCTCCGATTTTAATAAAAGCCTGTGCTGAGAGTCTGTCATCTCCGCTACTTCGCATTTTCAACTCATCCCTCGAAACTGGAAAATTTCCAACAAGATGGAAGACTTCTTATATTACCCCAATTTTTAAAAGTGGTTCTAGAAGTAATGTCGAAAACTACAGAGGCGTAGCCATTCTACCAACAATAGGAAAACTATTTGAAGCCATCGTCACCTCTATTTTATCCACAAAGTTCAATCGAATAATTTCAAAGTCACAACATGGCTTTATGAAGCGCAGATCTACAGCGACAAATTTAGCTGAGTTTGTTAGCTATGCTACCAAAGTTATGGAATCTAGGCATCAGTTAGATGTTATATACACTGATTTCCGAAAAGTATTTGTTAGAGTAAAGCATTCGATTCTTTTGCGCAAATTGAACCAAATGGGTGTTCATTCAAACCTGTTAGCATGGAATGCCTCTTATCTTAATGGACGTTCACAATTCGTGAAATTAGGGAATTGCTCCTCTCGAATGTTCAATGTAACCTCTGGTGTTCCTCAAGGTAGCCATCTGGGCCCCCTCTTGTTCTTATTATTCATGGACGATGCTACTAAAGTCTTCTCTTCTTCAGTTTACTTAATGTATGCTGACGACTGAATTTTCGCTAGAATCAAAAATGTACTTGACGCAAGTGCTCTTCAACGTGACTTGAACAGGTTTCTACAGTGGTGCAAAATCAACCAACTTTATTTGAACGTCGATAAGTGTAAGGTTATCTCCTTCACCCGAAAGAGATCCAAAATTGAGTTCGGTTACAATATCGATGATGTTGTGTTGACTCGTGTTAAGGTAATTAAAGATTTGGGAGTTCTCTTGGACCAAAAATTTACATTCAGTAAACACATTGAATATATAATTGCAAAAGCTTACTCAATGCTTGGCTTCGTCATGTAATCTTGTAAGGAATTTAAAAATATTAAAACTTTAAAAAGTATATACTTTGCCTATGTCCGTTCTTACTTAGAATATGTTTCAGTTGTTTGACATCCTTATCAGGACACATTTGTTGACAGAATTGAATCTATTCAGAAAAAATTTTTGATGTACGCACTGAGGCGGACGGTGAAAAGGGACGAAAACTACAAGCTCCCGCCATATATTGAGAGATGCGATTCGATCAACATTGAAACACTCGCCCGACGCAGAATTAATGCCTGCGCACTTTTTGTATCCGATCTGATGAATTGCAATATCGACGCACCTAAAATTAAAAGCAAGGTCATTCGTAATTCTAGACCCACTCGTGCCGATGACTTTCTCGTTGTCGACGAACACAAGACAAAATATGATCTTTATGAGCCAATTATTAACATGTGCATGGCATTTAACCGCTTTTCACTACTGTGGTTTCCAAACATACCACGTGTATCGTTCAAGATGACTATCAGGAAGTTGAAAATTGCGTACAAACTTAATGGCAAGACCAGAATTTCATAAACTGACAAACTTGAAAGCGAAAGCTCATTGCCAAATGGTTTAACTGTTCCAATGAAAATTGGTTCTCACTCGACCAATGCAAATTGGTTTGTAACCTAATCAAAGCCTGATTAGTCTCTGCTCACGCAGTCGATGTGACCGTAACACGTCATAGAAAACTAACCTTCACTTTCAGGTGGAACCATGAAAGACCGCTCCCACCCAAGAGGCGTAGATGGGTTTTAATTGGAACGGCGATGTCGTCATATATGTACAGTACATTCATCAAGTTTTTAAATGTTTAAACACATCTTAAGAAAATGTTTTGTTTAAGGGATATATTTTTTTGTCGCAATAAATAAAGCTTTCGTTACAAAAAATATTAATTATTGTTCCAAAAAAAATTGTTTTTGTTACAATTTTTAATTACGAATTTTCCAATATTTAATTCATATGTTCCATCAGAAATTGAAACGTTACAAAACTTTTTCCTTAATGTTACAAAAGAAAATGAGTTTGTTCCAATATGGAACACCAAATGTTCTAATATAAATTAAAATGTTACAAACTTATAACGGAATCGTTCCATAATAAAATACTTTTGTCACAAAGAAAATTGTTGCATTTTCCAATGTAAAATAATAATGTTCCAATATAAATTAAAACGTTACAAACCTCCAACAGGTTTGTTACAAAATAAAATATTTTTGTACCATTTTGTAGATTTAAATGTTCTACTTTTAAATGCAAACTTTCCAGTTAAGTAAGTTTTGTTGTATGGGAGCCCTGTCGGTTCGATTCTAGTACAACAAGTAAAACTGTCACATATTGTCATAGAGGATCTATACGATTGAATTGTGTGACAATATCCATGACTCTCGAGTTATCAGCCGTGATAAACTACAATTATTTCAGTGTTAACTTTGTGCGTGTCAACGTGTTTGTCGGTATTATAAAAAAGTTTCAATCTGTGCCCAACATTTCTCGAAGAAGTTCTGTGTGAAAGAAACAAAAAAGGTAATACAATTTTTATTCGATTTTAAAAATAAAGTGCAGTGCAATAATTTGCAAATTGAGAAAAGTTGTAAAATTTTAAAGTTAACTTTCAATTGAGTAGTTTTCGAGACAGTTAGAGTTTCAAGAAAATTTTCATGGTTTTAACTTAAAATTAATAAGTATTTATTTGAGACATTGTTTTTGCAATAATTTTCAGATTGAGGATAACCGGCATCGTTGAATGCGAAAGTTTATTAGTATGGAAGCAATGAATTCCGATAATCAGATAAGCGATGTCGCATATCGAGACACGCCGATTTCAAGCCAGTTAACGAACGAATCGTCTAGAAAGGTAAGTTTGCTTAATTCACGTTAAGAATGTGCTAAACGCATCTATACAAGCGAATTTTTAATTTAAATGTACGTTTAGTTCGACATTGAATTTACTGAAAACAAAAAAAAAACGGTTTTTTCAAATTTCGATTGAAAATGAAATAATTTCTGACAAAAAAAATGTTTGACAGGCTTTTTTTTCGCAAAAAATTGAAAATAATGGAATTGTGTATCGCCGCGCCGCGTGGAAGTGTGTATCGACTCCCAAGGTCGCACTAAAATATTTTTATGTTCTGCCGTATGTGTTTTATTCTGCCATTGAAATCTTTCAAAAAAGTTTAAGAGGCAAAGGCAGGTTCTTGGCATGGCACAACTCTTAACATTTCGTTTTATTTGTTCGTATTACTTTTGTTCATATTTATATTTTATAATTCCAACCAATGACAGACAATGCAGGAATTACCGTTTTCGGTTCTGAACGAAAACGGTAATTAACGCATTGTCATTGGTTGGAATTATTGTCTCTTCCCAAAACAAAAGCATGAGCTTTAAGTATTGTCGATTTGCTTTAAATTTCGATTTCTACATAATATAAATCATTTGTGAGAGAGTATAAGCACGCATTTTTGCGCGGACCAATTGGAACAAAGGATTTCTTTCTCTACATTGT
>CM055404.1:75733085-75763685 GCA_029228625.1 Pseudolycoriella hygida
GTGGAAAAAGTAATGACGGTCCAAGAGAGTATGGAACAGGTTTCATGGTTTACGGCACGGCTAGAAACGCGGTGATTGGTTTCAATCCTGTTGACGAGCGGTTGTGCTCTCTACGGATAAGAGGAAAATTTTTCAACTATACTCTTATTAACGCCTACGCACCCACGGAGGAAAAAGACAACGAAGCGTAGGAGCTATTTTACGAGAAACTAATGGAGATATATGATGGAGCGCCGAAACGTGACATTAAGATTTTGCTTGGAGATCTGAATGCCAAGATAGGTCGGGAAGTCTTCTATCGTCCCACAATTGGTAAATACAGCCTCCATGAAAACTCTAACGACAACGGTACGCGGGTAGTTCATTTCGCAGCATCAAGAAACATGGTTGTGAGCAGTACGTATTTCGAACATAAAAACATCCACAAAGCGAAATGGGTATCACCGATGGACAAACCAAAAATCAGATTGATCACGTTTTGATAGATGGACGGCACTGTTCAAATGTATTGGATGTCAGGAGCTCTAGAGGACCAAATGTTGATTCTGACTACTACTTCGTTAAAGTGGTTGTTAGGTCACAACCGACAACAGGCATTGAAAAAGTGGGACGTTGAAAAACTACAGAACGAAGACATTAAACAAAAATACGTGGATAGTTTGGAGAGAAAATTATTGAAGGTTATTATGGAAGGTGAATAATGAAGGTGAATTATGGTCGGTGAACAACACAGCATAGACGATGCGTGGAATCAAATTAGACGGAATGTAGAGAGCGCCGCAGCAGAGACATTGGGAACGAGAACGGGAAATAAAAGAAATATCTGGTTCGACGATGAATGCCAGCGAGCTCTGGAGAACAAAAATGCAGGTCGACTAAAAACTCTGAGTCGATACACTCAAGCAGGCCAGGCAGAGTAACGTTCGAAGAGAAATTTCGCTCGAAAACTGTTCCGAAACAAAAAACGGCTGCAGGATAGGAACGTTTTGATCGAAATTGAAAAGTTTGGCAATAGGAAGGAAACTCGGAACTTCTATCGGAAAGTAAACGAATCCAAAAATGGTTACAGTCAACAACCTTTGCTGTGTAAGGACAAGAATGGATTGGTCTTAGCAGATGAGGAAAAGTGCATTGCGAGATGGGCTGAGTACTTCAAAGAAATGCTTAATCCGAACACACCGCTCAACCGAAACGAAGAAAACAACGAATTGCCATTTCATACTGCGCAAGCATATTATAGAAGAACCAACGATGCAAGAAGTTGAAGCTGAAATTTCGAGGCTCAGAAATTTTAAAGCCCCGGGGACAGACAATCTACCCGGCGAAATTTTCAAGAACGGCGGTAACGCGCTATATATGGAGATGCACGAGCTCATCACGCGTATATGGAATGCCGAGGAGTTACCGGAAGAGTGGAAGACCAGCATACTTTGTCCCATATACAAATAAGGTGATAAAATGGAGTGTGGCAATTTTCGAGGAATTGCTCTGCTGAATATTGCTTACAAGATATTTGCAAATATTCTTTACCAGCGCCTTCATCCATACATGGAAAACTCTGTAGGTGAATACCAAGGTGGTTTTCGTGTAGGTCGTTCAACATCGGACCAGCTGTTTAACATCAGACAGATCTTGGAGAAGTGCAAGGAGTGCAACATTGAAACACACCATTTGTTCGTTGATTTTAAGGCAGCCTGTGACAGTGTTAGAAGAAGTAACCTGTGGAGAGTAATGGAGGGATTCGGAATCCCCAACAAACTGATCTCGCTAACCAAGTTAACACTGAACGGAGCTAATAGCCGAGTAAGGATCCGTAATCAACTGTCAGAGATTTTCGACATAGAGGAAGCCCTACGTCAGGGAGATCCTCTCGCGACGCTGCTTTTTAACCTGACCCTTGAAGCAGCTGTGCGCACCATGGACATAGATTCCAGCGGCACCATTTTCACCAAGTCCAGTCAGTTGCTAGGTTTCGCAGACGACCTGGACATACTTGGACGGAAAATGAATGTTGTTAAAGACAAGTTTATGGCCTTGGAGAGGAAAGGTACCGACCTTGGGTTGAAAGTTAATGATGATAAAACGAAATACATGATCATCCCGCCTTCAAATCAACACCAGGAAGAAACCGTAACGATCGACACACACACATAAACGACCTTTGATTTCATGTCAATTGGTACTGGGTATTTCGTCCTTGAGTATAAGTTTCCAATATTGTTCTCAACTTTACATCCTAGTGCCAGGTTGTGTTCACGTGCTATTTTATTTATTCTTTCAGACAGTCCAGGTACGTATGGTGTTGCTATGTAGTGTGGTTTTTCATTGACGATGTTGTTATTATTACCGTTATAGAAGCGGTCCACTCTCTCTTGTATTATTTTGTTGACAAATTTGTCTGGATATCCATTATCTCTAAGAAGATTTCTTACTGTTCTTACATGAAATCAAAGGTCGTTTATAGGATAGACTGCTTAGATTGCCCAGCGAAATACCCAGGAAATACGAAACAACAGATAGCAAAGCGTAAATCAAAACACAAAAGTGACATAAAACTGAAAAAATTAAATGAAACTACTGGTCTAACTTTACATGCAGTAAAAAACAACCACAACTTTGACTTCAACAAAATCACCATCTTAGACCATATTTCCGGATATCATCAAAGAGCGATCGCTGAGAAGATGCACATCTGCAACACAGAAAATGCGTGCAATCTTCTCAATGATACACACGGGTTGCATGAGTCATACGTGAACTTATTCAAGAAAAAGTGAACACAAATGAGGCCGTAAAACGTAAATGATGCAACATGTAAACGAAATGCGAAAGAAGAAAATGTCAACAAATCTTATGTCTGTGATAGTTATATGTGCAATATGTTTAAAATTTTGAGTAATTTATCTTAACTGTATTTTTCGTCTAATAGTTTGATTTAACCACAAAGGTAATTTTTCTAATTAATGTATATCACAATTATTTTATTATGTACTTCAACTGTAAATTCTAGCCTGATGAAGAGTCGAACTAGACTCGAAATATCGCATTTTAAGGAGTAAGCATTTTTTAAATTTTTTCCCATTGCCGCTAAAATCCAAGAAGTATACTAAACAAATTAAGCACCTTATCACACGTAGATTATAATATAATAACAACCTCATTCGTACACGATCGAATATAGTCAGTTCCGTGACGGATTAATAAAGTTCATATGCCTAGTATATTTCTAAAGTATTTCTTTTCAGGAGAGAAGCCCTACATGTCTCGCATGGCCTCTCTCCTGAATGAGAAGTAAATTAGTCCATCGGACCGAGATAATTAAAAGATGCCACTGACTGGACTTGGTGAAAATGGTGCCGCTGGATGAAGGCGCTGGTAAAGAATATTTGCAAATATCTTGTAAGCAATATCCAGCAGAGCAATTCCTCGAAAATTTCCACACTCCATTTTATCACCTTTTTTGTATATGGGACAAAGTATGCTTGTCTTCCACTCTTCCGGTAACTCCTCGACATTCCATATACGCGTGATGAGCTCGTGCATCTCCATATATAGCGCGTTGCCGCCGTTCTTGAAAAGTTCGCCGGGTAGATTGTCTGTCTCCGGGGCTTTGAAATTTCTGAGCCTCGAAATTTCAGCTTCAACTTCTTGCATCGTTGGTTCTTCTATATATGGTTGCGCAGTATGAAATGGCAATTCGTTGTTTTCTTCGTTTCGGTTGAGCGGTGTGTTCGGATCAAGCAGTTCTTTGAAGTACTCAGCCCATCTCGCAATGCACTTTTCTTCATCTGCTGAGACCAATCCATTCTTGTCCTTACACAGCAAAGGTTGTTGACTGTAACTATTTTTGGATTCGTTTACTTTCCGATAGAAGTTCCGAGTTTCCTTCCTATTGCCAAACTTTTCAATTTCGATCAAAACGTTCCTATCCTACAGCCGTTTTTTGTTTCGGAACAGTTTTCGAGCGAAATTTCTCTTCGAACAGTACTCTGCCTGGCCTGCTCGAGTGTATCGACTTAGAGTTTTTAGTCGAGCTGCATTTTTGTTCTCCAGAGCTCGCTGGCATTCATCGTCGAACCAGTTATTTCTTTTATTTCCCGTTCTCGTTACCAAAGTCTCTGCCGCGGCGCTCTCTACATTTCGCCTGATTTGATTCCACGCATCGTCTATACTGTGTTGCTCGCTGACCATTTCTTCGATAATTTTTCTCTCCAAACTATCCACGTATTTGTGTTTGATGTCTTCGTTCCGCAGTTTTTCAACGTCCCACTTTTTCAATGCCTGTTGTCGTTTGTGTTGGACCGATATGCGAGACCTAACAACCACTTTAACCAAGTAGTGGTCAGAATCAACATTTGCTCCTCTACAGCTCCTGACATCCAATACATTTGAACAGTGCCGTCCATCTATCAAAACGTGATCAATCTGGTTTTTGGTTTGTCCATCAGGTCCATGTCCATGTCGCTTTGTGGATGTTTTTATGTTCGAAATACGTACTGCTCACAACCATGTTTCTTGATGCTGCGAAATGAACTACCCGCGTACCGTTGTCGTTAGAGTTTTCATGGAGGCTGTATTTACCAATTGTGGGACGATAGAAGACTTCCCGACCTATCTTGGCATTCAGATCTCCAAGCAAAATCTTAATGTCACGTTTCGGCGCTCCATCATATATCTCCATTAGTTTCTCGTAAAATAGCTCCTACGCTTCGTTGTCTTTTTCCTCCGTGGGTGCGTAGGCGTTAATAAGAGTATAGTTGAAAAATTTTCCTCTTATCCGTAGAGAGCACAACCGCTCGTCAACAGGATTGAAACCAATCACCGCGTTTCTAGCCGTGCCGTAAACCATGAAACCTGTTCCATACTCTCTTGGACCGTCATTACTTTTTCCACTGTAGTAGAACTTATAGTCTCCACTGATCATGGTGTCCTTTCCAGGCCATCTCGTTTCTTGCACTGCCGTGATGTCAATTTTTGCCGCTCTTAGCGCACTTGTGAGAGATCTCAATCCTCCTGGCCGCAACAAAGATCTTACATTCCATGTTCGTAGTTTTAAATCATTGTCCTTTTTCCGTTGCTTGAGTCGTTGCCGTTTATACTGTCCGAACCGAGGCTGTGTTGTAGAATTCATAACAAATCTGGTTTTCCGGTGTCTGGGAGTTAGCCAAGCGCCCAACCTACTTCCGTTTACTTCCACATTAGCCCCAGAAAATTCAGACACATTGGAAAAATTGAGACAAAAACGTCCGTCACCCAAAAGAATTCTGAACATCCCTGAAGCACCTGGAGAAAAAGACGATCATTTGATTGTTACTGAGAAAGATGTGGTGAAAAAAATTAACAATTTTTTTTCTTTTTTATAAAAACTAGTCGCCTTGACTAGTTATTTTTGCACAAGTCGACGTGACTTAGAGTTACATTTGAGTTTCATTTGAGAGTCGTGAGACCCAATTGACTAATCAGCTGTTGATTAGATTGAGAACCAGAGGTTCAGTTTATGAAATTCTGATCTTACCGTTCAGTTTATATATGATTCTCAAATTCCTAATAGTCGCCTTAAACGTTTCGCGTGGTATGTTTTGAAACCACAGTAATGAAAAGCGATTAAATGCGATTAAATACACATGTTATTGATAGGCTCATAAAGACCATATTTAGTCCTGTGTTTGTCAACTTCGAAAAAATCATCAGCACAAGTGGGTCTGGAATTTTGCATGATCTTGCTTCTGATTTTCGGTGCGTCGATGGTTCCATTCATCAGATCGGATACAAAAAGTGCGCAGGCATTGATTCTGCGTAGGGCGAGTGTTTCGATGTTGATCGAATCGCATCTTTCAATATATGGCGGTAGCTTGTGGTTTTCATCCCGCTTCACCGTCCGCCTCAGTGCGTACATCAAAAATTTTTTCTGAATTGATTCAATCCTGTCAACAAATGTGTCTTGATAAGGATGCCAAACAACTGAAACATATTCTAAGTAAGAACGGACATAGGCTAGGCAGAGTACATACTTTTTTTTTTAATATTCTTAAATTGCTTACAAGTTCTCATAACGAAGCCAAGCATTGAGTAAGATTTTGCAATTATATATTCAATGTGTTTACTGAACGTCAGTTTTTGGTCCAAGAGGACTCCCAAATCTTTTATTACCTTAACACGAGTCAACGCAAAATCATCGATATTGTAACCGAACTCAATCTTGGATCTTTTTCGAGTGAAGGAGATTACTTTGCACTTATCGACGTTCAAATAAAGTTGATTGATTTTGCACCACTGCAGAAACCTGTTCAAGTCACGTTGAAGAGCACTTGCGTCAAGAACATTTTTAATTCTCATGAAAGTCGTCAGCATACATTAGGTAAACTGACGTAGAGAAGACTTTAGTAGCGTCGTCCATGAATAGTATGAATAAGAGAGGGCCGAGATGGCTACCCTGAGGAACACCAGAGGTCACGTTAAACGTTCTAGAAGAGCAATTCCCTAGCTTGACGAATTGTGAACGTCCATTCAGATAAGATGAATCCATGCTAGCAAGTTCGAATGAACACCTATTTGGTTCAACTTGTGCAAAAGAATCGAATGTTTGACTCTATCAAATGCTTTCCGGAAATCGGTGTATATGACGTCTAATTGATGTCCAGATTCCATAACTTTGGTAGCATAGCTAACAAACTCAGCTAAATTTGTCGCTGTAGATCTGCGCTTCATAAAGCCATGTTGTGACTTTGAAATTATTCGATTGAACTTTGTGGATAAAATAGAGGTGACGATGGCTTCAAATAGTTTTCCTATTGTTGGTAGAATGGCTACGCCTCTGTAGTTTTCGACATTACTTCTAGAACCACTTTTAAAAATTGGGGTAATATAAGACGTCTTCCATCTTGTTGGAAATTTTCCAGTTTCGAGGGATGAGTTGAAAATGCGAAGTAGCGGAGATGACAGACTCTCAGCACAGGCTTTTAATAAAATCGGAGAGATTTTATCAGGACCTTCACCCTTACTCGTGTCTATACTACTCAAATGGTTCAGAACGTCTTGGATCTCAAAAGAAATTGATCCAATGTCAATGCGCTTTTTTATGGGGTTCATTTTTGCCGATAAGTTAGAATTAGTATCATTGTCAGCTACATAAACGCTTTCGAAGAATTCAGCAAATAGATCACACGTTTCGTTAGGATTACCAGCTTTCTTATTACCTCTAGACATAATTGAAGGGTAGCCTGTAGTCTTTTTTCGCGACTTCACGTAATACCAAAATTTTAAAGGATCAGAAGTTAACATATCTTCGGTGTTAGTCAAATATTTGTTAAAGGCTTTGTCACGCAAGGAGTGAAATTCTTTACTAATGGACAAAAATTTCATTTTTAGTTTCAGTTTTTCGTCTGGGTTTGTTTCATTTTTAAATCGCTTGTGAGCTTTGCTTGCTCTATTTTTTAGATTGCGTAAACGCTGATTATACCAGGGTGGATCGTTAATAACCATTTTCTTTTTGAGCGGAACAAATTTCTCTAATCCATCTAACAGAACATCGTAAAATACGTTGACTATGTCATCAACGCCAGAAACGTTTGACATCAGTTGATTCCAGTCAATAGAATGAAAATGGTTATTTAGGCCAGTATAATCGCCTTTTTTGAAGTTAAATTCACTTTGTGATTCCTCACTTTCTATATTTTCGATTCGAAATCAATTCGACTCATAGGAACATCAGATTTAATGACTTTGACTTTATTCGGATTGCTGTAAAAGACGAGGTCTAAAATCTTTCCATAATAGTTGCGAACGCATCACATTGCTTTCACATGATTCGTCCTGACCACTGACCAAGTCACCAATGGAGTCAATATTGTCATTAAAACGGTCAGGAATCCAATCAACAAGGGTTAGGTTAAAATCTCCTAAAACACACATTTCATCATTAACATCCAGGTCTATAAATTTCAGTGTCTTTTCTAATGCATCGTGATATTCGGTGTATACTTTGACAGAGGAGCCAGAAGGAATGTAAAGGCAACAAACAAAAAGCGAATGATTTTGAAGCTGGACTTTAACTAAGACCATTTCGACGTTGTCGGTCCCAGGCACTAGAATAGATGAACTGACAGCGATCAAAACACCTCCATATCTCTGATGAACGCTGTTTAATGCAGACCGATCAGTTCTGTAAACTGAAAACTGCTTAAGATTGAACAATTCACTGTCATAGAAGGACGAATTGAGCGATGTTTCAGACAGTGCTATAACATCGTAGTCGCATGTCAAGGAGTTATTCGAAAAATCATCAGTTTTATTTCTCAATCCCCGAACATTCTGATAATACAATCACTTTTCGAAACGGGGAGATTAGACTTAACGGGATTAGCGGAATCAAAATAAGTTGGCTTATTCTTAGGTTTGAATAAATCAGAAATAAACGGCTGAAAATGGCGGTATTGACACAAAACATGGCTTACTAGATTGTTGGTGTCACATCCATTACCGTATCTGTCATTTCCTGTTCCACTGGAACTTGTTTTAATCCTGATGTTGCGGTCGTATCTGATTTATGCTCTGACGATCTTGGCGATGGAGTTTTCTGAAACGGTAAAAAAGAGTCGAAGGTTCTCTTCTTCTTCTCATGAAATTCTCCAATTTGGACATGAGCTGGCCAAAAAGAAGTGTCCAAGAGTTTATCAAAGATTTCGACTGTGCAACCAAGACGATGTGAGATGAATGTAAGTTCATCCAGCTTCTGATCTTTCTTGACTAATAGCCTAAAATTAAAAGAAGTATCATTAAGTTCGGGCATTCTGCTCTTTATGTAAGAGGAAACTGATTTCCCGAACGGTTCGGCATCCGGCATAGATGGAATATCCCCTACACATCTAAAGGATTTATAATTTATTTATTTCGTCAAATAATCCTGACTACATACATTTTAAAGCGAAAAAAAAGACTGCTCACAATGGCGCAGCCAGTAAAAAATCGATCTTTTCAAAAACAGATGTTGTACAATAAATAAAATTTAACAATTAAACAAAAGGCAGCATTTAAATGTTACAATAAAAACTCGAATGTTACAAAATAAAATTGTTTTGTCACACTGTTTATTGTTTTTGTTCCAAAAACAATCACTTTTGTTACAATTTTTAATATCGATTTTTCCAATGTTTAATTCAAATGTTCTATGATAAACTCAAATGTTACAAAACTTTATAATAAATGTTCCACAACAAAATGATTTTGTTCCAATGTGGAACACCAAATGTTCCAATATAAATTAAAATGTTACAAACTTATAACGGAATCGTCCCATAATAAAATACTTTTGTCACAAAGCAAATTGTTGCATTTTCCAATGTAAAATAATAATGTTCCAATATAAATTGAAACGTTACAAACCTCCGACAGGTTTGTTACAAAATAAAATATTTTTGTGTCTTATTAAAAAAAGAAAGAAGGTGGTGAGTCGCAAATTTCGTGTGGGCAAATTTAGTGAAGAGGCAGTAAGGTCTCGTTTTATGGCAAAATTCGCCGAAGGATTTGAGGGGCTTCCAGCTGACTGCGGGTACATTGAGACTGAGTGGGCGAATTTTAAGAAATTTATCTTGGGTGTAGCTGAGGAATGTCTGGGCAGTGTCTCTAGCGGGGGTCGAAACAAAAAAACGGGTCGGTGGAACGCCGATATCAGGGGTGCTGTATTGGAAAAAAGGAAACTATACTTGATCTGGTTACAGGACAAGACGGCGGAGAAGTGGGATGCTTACAAGGCTTGTAGTAAACTGGTTAAGGATCTAGTCATTGAAGCGAAGGACCGGGAGGGGAAGAAGTTTGGGGAGGAATTGGAAAAGGCAGGTCGAGGCAGGGGTAAGAAATTTTGGTCGATGATTAAGGACATTAGGCGCGGTGGCGTGAAAGAAGGATGTAGTAGCATTTAGATAAAGACGGCGAGCTAATTACAGATAAGGGTGAAGTCTTGAAGACTTGGCGGGATTACTTTCAGGATTTATTTACATCTGTTAATCAGGTAGAAGAAAATGGGAGGGAGGCGGGTCCTAGCTTGGAGGTGGATGAGGAAATTACACTGGATGAGGTGTCCCGGAAGGTCGGCAGATTAAGGGCAGGAAAATCTGCAGGGGTGGATGAAATTAGGACGGAATTTATTAAGTATAGCGGATCAGGTGGGATCCAATGGCTTTGTAGGATTTTCAATTTTGCCATGAGGTCTTCTACGGTACCTGCTGACTGGAGCTTCGGTGTTATTGCTCCAATTTATAAGGAGGGCAACCGTAAGGTTTGCAGTAATTACATGGGGATATCGCTCTTGAGCGTGGTAGGTAAGGTGTACGCGAGTGTACTTGTTGACCGGGTTAGGAACATAGTGGAAGGTGTACTGGATGAGATTCAGGGTGGTTTCAGGCCTCTGAGGGGGTGTCAGGATCAGATTTTCTGCCTCAGGCAGACTATCGAAAAGCTTTATGAAAAGAACAGGGACTTGTACCTATGCTTTATCGACTTGGAGAAGGCATTGGACCGGGTACCAAGGCAGAAGTTGTTCGGGGTTCTTAGCGAGTACGGTATCAATGGGGGCTTACTGCGTGCCATTAAGAGTATTTACTCAGAAAGCAGGGCAGCGGTAAGGATAGACGGCGAAATTAGCGAGTCTTTCGAGGTTAAAGAGGGCGTTCGTCCCCGCTTCTGTTCATAATTTTCATGGACAAAATCATCAAGCAGGCAAACTTGCAGGGAAATGTCGAGGTGGGTGAGGTAATAATGAAAATTCTGGCCTATGCGGATGACTTGATTCTGTTGGCAGATAGTACCGCTGAGTTACAGAGTGGGATTGACTGCCTGAATGCTGCATGTGGGGAGTATGGGATGAAGATAAGTGTAGGGAAAACTAAGGTTATGCATATAGGCAAATCTCGGAAGGAGATAGCTTGCAATTTAAATGGGGAGGAGCTGGACCAGGTTTCTGAGATCAAGTACTTAGGAAACATTTTTTCAGAGGATGGCAGGTTGGTTAGGGAATTTGAGGAAAGGAGAAAAATGGGAAACGCGGTGGCAAGTCAGTTGAGGTCGCATGTGTTCAACAAGAGGGAATTAAGTAGCGAAACGAAGTTAGCTATTCACAGGTCAATATTCCGGCCGACGATTCTGTATGGTAGTGAGAGTTGGGTTGACTGCGAATATCTCGTGCATGACCTGGAGGTTTCTGATATGAGGGTTCTTAGGAATATAGCGAAAGTTTATAGGAGGGAGCAATGGGATAATCATATCAGGAACGACGACATTAGGGAAAACTTAGGGATTTCATCAGTGGAAGAGGCGGCAAGGGCCAGTCGTCTGCGCTGTTTCGGGCACGTTCAAAGGATGGGTAATAACAGGCTACCGAAAAGGATCTTGGATGCACAGGTCCCGGGTGTTAGGCCAAGGGGTAGACCAAGGAGAAGGTTTATTGATTCAATTAGATCAGATTTAGAAGTTAGGGGACTTTCTCTGGGCGAACAAACCATCTCCTTGGCAGGCAATAGAAGGGCATGGAGGACGATAGTTCATCATTCTGGGGTTGCGGCATAAAGACCTCACACCGAAAAGTAATATTGGTCTATAAAGTTTGATGATGATGATTATTAAAAAAATTGTATATTTCAATAGACACTCAAACGAGAGTTAAAAGTATAAATAGTTAGTTACACAACTAGGGAGCACTTTTTTCAAGCAATATTTTGTGTTTTTCATGCTTCTCTTAGTGCAGTAAGGAAAACAATTTACCCATAAGCCACAAGTAAAATTTGTATTCCGGCGCACGTAGGAAGCAAGGAATAGTTGTGTATCAACTTTGGACGATTTGTTTAAGCCATTTTTGCAAGCCGTTCTACTTGTCAAAATAGCTAAAATACATCGTCCAAAGCGGATAAACAAAAAATTCTACATACCGAGAGTTGAAGGGAGAGTTTTAGGGCTCCAGCTAAGGCCAGTAACTTGACCTCACTTTTTTGGTTATCTTTCAGGGGAAAAACGTTTGTGGAAATTCGTCAAGATTTACTCGAGTTATCGTGTTGACAGACAGACAGACGGACTGACAAACGGACAACGTTTTTATTGCAGATTTCGTCTATTTAGACAACAAAATGAAATACCCACCAACTGCCGGGTCGAAATTCATGTGGTTACAAGACCACGGTAAACACATAACTTGGCACGGGTCAAAATATTATTCCCAAAGCATTGTTGTTTAAATGAAAAGTGAATTTATTCTTAAAGATACTTAGCGCTTTTAATTTAATTTTTAAATGTTTTATCCTAAATTTCGATGCAGGCAAAAGTTAACATTGTCTTAACGATAATTAGCTTTTTTTTGTTGAAATTTTAGATTTTGATTTTTTTTTAATTCCTTCAAATTTTTTTTTTAATAAAATTGAATTAGGTGTCATCACGAATTTCGTAAAGAATTTTTGTTCCAATAAAAAGTTAATTTAAAGATACTTAGCGCTTTCAATTCCATTTTTAAATTTATATGAAGCCAAATATTTACATTCACTTAACGATACTTAGCTTTTTTTTGTCAAAATTTTATATTTTTAATTTTTTTTTATTTTGAATTCTTTCAAATTTTATTTTATGTCAAAAAATTGAATTAAAATGGGATGAATGAATAAAATTTTTTAATTTACTGTATTATCAGAGCTTGCTTAGCTTTCGCTGGGCGACCTCTCTTTCTCTTACTGCCAATTAATATATTTTTGGCTTCTGGTGGGGCGATTGCTCTTTTAAGACGAAGTGCAACACCAACAACGTGTTTGCACATATATTCCTTTTGAAATATAGGACACGAACAAACACTTTCTCGCCAATCGTTTTCATTAAGATACAGTTTCCATGCGCCCATGGAGTTTGCTCTAAAATCATCAAATGAATCCCATAAATCACGTTCGGTCCAGTCACTATCCAGTTGGATCAAGTCGTTAGGAGGTATCAGCAAGTAGTCTCCGGCAACCCCTGATTTTTTTCGAATAACCTTGTTCATCCTTTACCACTGGTAACCTTTTGTCCAATGTTCCAGTGTGAGACTTGGTACTTCGACGAATTGAATTCTAGCACCACTGTCATATTCCGTACTCCAATCCGTAAACCATTCGAAGAGTTTATTGGTGAACGACGCAAGTGGCAATCTGTCTCTTCACGTCCTTTCGTCTTTCAAGTAACGGTTAAACGACTCCAAAGCATTGTTCGTACTCGGACATTTTCCTGCGGCACCCTCGTACCAATTTCGAAACTGTTGTAACCATTCGTATTCAAAGTATGAAACGAATTCTGCATGTGCTGCATACTTTTGTAGAAATAGTTTTGAAGCGATCTCGAAAATCTGTGGCGATAATGACAGCTGAAGACAATCTATATCATCGAGAACAGATTGATGCATTTCTTTCGGGAAATAGTGGCCTATGTTCTTCCTAACTGCTTTCTTAACGTGAAACCAACACATGAGCACCAGGCACTGATCCCCAAAAACTGCTAAGAAAGCATTAGAAATTGCCTTACATGCATCACACAATATAATTTTTGGCTCCAATACACCATTGAAAATCTTGAAAATTGTATCTTTGATCGTTTGAAAGAAAAACGTAAAATCTTCTTCTCTCTCAGTGGTAGAGACGCACATAGCTGTCAGATGAAAATGTCTGTCTTTGTCAACCGTTCCAATCGGTGCAACGGGAAAACCTTCCCACAAGATTTTATAAGTCGTGTCAGCCGCGAATAATTCTTTGCCAATTGAGTTTGAGAGCAATTTCTTCGATGAAACTACGAAGTCAAATCGGATATTATTTTCCTCGGTTGTTTTGTAATCTAGCACAAACGCCTGGTTCCAATCTTCTGGTACTGTAGAATGTTCGTTAAGAATCGCGATAAGTTCACTCAAAAAAACAGTTGGAGGTCCGTGGATTTGTTGTTTGAAGCCATTATACAAATTGTTCATCTGCGTTTTCGTAGGCACTGCTAATTTATTTTCATGTAGACGGTTAATGATCTGTTTACGACGAAGACCATCAGCAACATGCTTTGCAATCGCATCGATCACTGTTTTTTCAACTTGCTGAGTCCTTTCCGACAGGGTATCGTGATTATGATCTATTTTTGATCTATAAATTGAAGCCGATGTGGAATTGTTGTGGTACAAAATGTACAGACCAGAAGAACACTGCACCTTCGCCCGTGCTTTGACTTTGTTGCAGCGATACAAATGCCGATCTCCTAAGTCACATTCAGACGTTGTCCTCTTAGACCATATTCGTTCCCGGTTGATAACATCGAGTGCCTCACGCACTGTGCTGTAAGTTGCGTCGAGCACCCAATCCTTATCACATCTTTTGAATTTTTTTAAAGTACCTGCATCGCCGTCATGACTATTGCTTGCATCTTCTCCATTGATATTGTTGGCTGAAGTATTTGGGGACTGGTACTCAGGAATCACGCCATCCTTTAAATAATACAAATACAAATAAAATAAGAACAACATAAAAGATAAGAATAAATAATAAAAGATTGGTTTAGTGAGTGATATCTGCAATACTGGCAAATTTTGACTACTTTACCGGATGTGGACAAGTTTAAAACAATTCCGTACTGCTCAGGATCATTGTTAAACTGTCGAAGTTAGAGCTTTTACTGACAAATTTCAAAATCTTCCTCAAAATTGCTGTTCATTGTGTGAAGATATTTGGAAAAGTTAAAGTTCCCGCAAGCTGATAAATAGAGAGTTGGTGTCAAGTGGAAAGTCATTGGCTATGAGATAACAGTACCCGTTAAAACCACTTTAAGTAGAGGAGTGACACAAGTCCTTTTCCTGCTTAGAAATAAATTTAACTTCGGAAAGATTTTCTATATTGCTTTATGCAGTTTTAAAGAGAGTTAAATTAAAAGGAAATTTAGTTTAGAGAATCAAAGATACAGTGTCGCGAATGACTAAGAACTTTTATCTGCTGTTGTTGTTTGTTGATGTTGATTTACTTTGATACGTTGCGTGGTCGTACGGTCCGGTGTATAGCGTTTATGTTTGGACCCGTACGGAGTACGTGTCCTATGCTCTTACCACGACGTTTGTAACCGGGCGATTTGAGGGGGGAGTAGGGGGGGAGCATCGATTATGGTCCCAAGAAGCCGAATCAACAATAAAAAAAATGTCCGTCCATCCGTCCGTCCGTAAACACAATAACTCGAGTAAATCATGACCGATTTTAAAAATTTTTTTCCCCTGAAAGGTAACCAAAAAGTAGGAGTCAAGTTCGAACTTGGGCACTTTTGAGCCGAAGGCCGCCGAGCTAGGACCGCTTAATTGGTTTTCAGTCTTTTGTACATATCTCGACTAAATCTCAACCGATTCCAAAATTTCTTTTTCTGTTGGAAAGGTTAATGAGTGCCCGACATTTTATGGAAGAACTTTTTTTGACTTTGGGTCACTGGACCTAGCAGGAGCCCTAAAAGGGCGAGCCGACTAGGGCCTCACGTGTTTTTCATACATAAATCGGGTAAATTAGTTCAGATTTTCATGATTTTTGTAGATGTAAGTGGTGGCCGCCTCCGTCAGCTATGGCAGCCGCGCGAGGTGCCGTGGTGCTAAAAAATTTTATGAATTATGAGGGTTGTAGAGGAAGTGACTCTGACCATTTTCGTAGATGTAAGTGGTGGCCGTCACCGCCAGCTATGGCAGCCGCGCGACGAAGCGTCAAAGACCATGTTCGTTAAACTTAGGTAAATTACCGAAAGTGACCAGAAATGAACATGAAGTGACAGGCAAAGACAAGGCCTCTCCTAAGGGCCCTAGGTTTTACATAATGGCGGTACTTCGGACGGGTTTTTCTTAATTGCCATTTCGGCAATTTACAATGCAATTTAATATGCAATCTGTAATGTAGTGTACAATGGGAATCCTTGCAACGGGAATCGACTGAACGGGGTTCGTACGGGTCCAGCGCCAGTCATATGTTTTTTTCTGCAAACCGATACTTTCGCCTCTAAACGGCGTAAGCTGAGTAAAAATTCAGCTCGGTGAGTTGCACAACGCATATACAAATTGACCTACTCTTGAAGCAAAAAAAGGTTTTCAACCATCCGCGTAGTATAAATATTGAGAATTGGAAATGGCTTGTTCCTTGTACGCGTGTGCAAATTTTTTTAGATTTTTAATCCAAAAAGTCATGGTATAGTCGTTCTACAATCTCGAGCGGAGACTAGTTTTTTTTCGAAAAAAGGGGGCAATCTGTCTGAGGGAATTGTGGTAGGAATTGTGAAAGTAGTAAATGTCGTCTCTGTCAAATAGTAAATATTTTGGGTTTTGAAATAGAAAATTATTATCTTCTACTTCTAGAGATTCGACACTAACGACTTAGTAAACAACTGGATCTTATTTATTTATTCTATAAATATGAACTATTTTATAGTTTATTATTGTCCATTCGCTATAAGTTGCGAATTCTGCATAAATAGCTTGTGAGAGAGAATAACCATGCATTTTTGCGCGAACCAATTGGAACAACGAATTTCTTTCTCTACATTGTTTCAACATTAACATTACATTAACATTAACATTAAACAATGTAGAGAAAGAAATCCTTTGTTCCAATTGGTCCGCGCAAAAATGCGTGCTTATACTCTCTCACAAATGATTTATATTATGTAGAAATCGAAATTTAAAGCAAATCGACAATACTTAAAGCTCATGCTTTTGTTTTGGGAAGAGACAATAATTCCAACCAATGACAATGCGTTAATTACCGTTTTCGTTCAGAACCGAAAACGGTAATTCCTGCATTGTCTGTCATTGGTTGGAATTATAAAATATAAATATGAACAAAAGTAATACGAACAAATAAAACGAAATGTTAAGAGTTGTGCCATGCCAAGAACCTGCCTTTGCCTCTTAAACTTTTTTGAAAGATTTCAATGGCAGAATAAAACACATACGGCAGAACATAAAAATATTTTAGTGCGACCTTGGGAGTCGATACACACTTCCACGCGGCGCGGCGATACACAATTCCATTATTTTCAATTTTTTGCGAAAAAAAAGCCTGTCAAACATTTTTTTTGTCAGAAATTATTTCATTTTCAATCGAAATTTGAAAAAACCGTTTTTTTTTTGTTTTCAGTAAATTCAATGTCGAACTAAACGTACATTTAAATTAAAAATTCGCTTGTATAGATGCGTTTAGCACATTCTTAACGTGAATTAAGCAAACTTACCTTTCTAGACGATTCGTTCGTTAACTGGCTTGAAATCGGCGTGTCTCGATATGCGACATCGCTTATCTGATTATCGGAATTCATTGCTTCCATACTAATAAACTTTCGCATTCAACGATGCCGGTTATCCTCAATCTGAAAATTATTGCAAAAACAATGTCTCAAATAAATACTTATTAATTTTAAGTTAAAACCATGAAAATTTTCTTGAAACTCTAACTGTCTCGAAAACTACTCAATTGAAAGTTAACTTTAAAATTTTACAACTTTTCTCAATTTGCAAATTATTGCACTGCACTTTATTTTTAAAATCGAATAAAAATTGTATTACCTTTTTTGTTTCTTTCACACAGAACTTCTTCGAGAAATGTTGGGCACAGATTGAAACTTTTTTATAATACCGACAAACACGTTGACACGCACTGAAAGTTAACACTGAAATAATTGTAGTTTATCACTGCTGATAACTCGAGAGTCATGCATATTTTCACACAATTCAATCGTATAGATCCTCTATGACAATATGTGACAGTTTTACTTGTTGTACTAGAATCGAACCGACAGGGCTCCCATACAACAAAACTTACTTAACTAAAGTTTGCATTTAAAAGTAGAACATTTAAATCTACAAAATGGTACAAAAATATTTTATTTTGTAACAAACCTGTTGGAGGTTTGTAACGTTTCAATTTATATTGGAACATTATTATTTTACATTGGAAAATGCAACAATTTTCTTTGTGACAAAAGTATTTTATTATGGAACGATTCCGTTATAAGTTTGTAACATTTTAATTTATATTAGAACATTTGGTGTTCCATATTGGAACAAACTCATTTTCTTTTGTAACATTAAGGAAAAAGTTTTGTAACGTTTCAATTTCTGATGGAACATATGAATTAAATATTGGAAAATTCGTAATTAAAAATTGTAACAAAAACAATTTTTTTTGGAACAATAATTAATATTTTTTGTAACGAAAGCTTTATTTATTGCGACAAAAAAATATATCCCTTATGTGTTCGCCCATTGCGTTAAAATAAAGTAATGCCGCATTGGAGAATAAGGCAGTTCTTAACGAAAATAAATGGCAGCACATTCTATACATTTGACATTTGGAGCAGACTAACTTATTTGAGAATTTTGACATTTGGAACAGACTATCTTTAGTTTATGATATCGACGTTACGAGGATAATAGATGTCGCACTTTTCGTTAGGAATGATATGTATGGAAGACGTATAAGTACACTCGTGCGAGCACTCGTGTACGTACACGTCTGCTACATACTCCAATGAAACATTAATCTACTATTGTTAATAACAACAGTAATCCGCCGTTACAAACCTTCCGGGTCAGAGGCTGGATCATTTTATTTACTGGGCAATTCCACAGTCAGTTACCGTTGGAACGGTCTCTGTTGGCTAAACTAGGCAAAGATGAGAGTTAGTTGTGTTGTATTGAGAAAAGTTAGATGTAAGTTGTACCTGCAACTCCGTCATACAACATAACTCTCATCTTTTTGCCTAGTTAAACCAACAGAGACCGTTCCAACGGTAACGGACAGTAGAGTTGCTCCACTACGTTTTTACTGTATCAGTGGTAAATTGCACAAATCTAGTGCCATCTATGATGTACTAGGGCGGAAGCTAGTAGGGCTTAGAATGCCGGCTCGCCCCTTCAATGTGTTTTACCGGCAGGAATTTTTTGGACCACATGCGTAACGTGAATTCCGAACCACGCCTAACGGTAGCTTGCACTTTACCATTAGGATTTCTTCTGTTCCTGATTATATCTCCGTCTAAAGTCAGACTCAAATATTTGTACACAGAATTCATCGAATGTGGGTGACGACACATTTGTCATTCTTCTATATACGATTCGTTGCGGCACCAAATTCACAACTACCCAAATTATGAAGCCTGGGTGTGTCTAGGAACGTTATTTTCATGCTATACAGTGAAGAAAAATCCTATACAGAATTTGTCCCCACCAGGATTGAACCCGGATACTCTCGGTGGAAAGCCAGTACGTTACCACTGAGGTAACCCGTCCTGTTGTTACCATACATAAAATCTAGTACAAGTAAAAATTCAGTAATTTCATAAAATCTATCATCAGTCAATGGCAAGCAGTCAAGAGAGATCTCTTATCCGTGCCACCAATACAGTAAAGGTAGGCAGACAGAGAATATTTCATACCCTCATCTCATGCTATGTTAATTAATTATGCTAATTAAACTATGTTTATGATGTATACCTACCACTTGCAATCTATTCCACTGGTGTCAACGAGAACCCATCTTCGTTTTTTCTAATTACCTCGAATTTCCTAGAGTCATCTTCACATCAAATGATTCCTAAGTACTTGAAATCAGGAACTTGTTCCTGCTGCTTGTTCAACTTATCTATGAATTTCAACTTCTCATTCATAGTTGTTATGTTACGTTGTAACGTACTTGAGGTAAAAATACCATCACCACTCTGCCAATATAGGTTAATTGAAAGTAATTGAAAACCACAAGGGCATTACCTTTAGTTTGCTGCTTGTCGAGTTACATCTTTAGTCTGGAAAACAATGATAACAATTGACTCAACTATCTCATTGTCGTTACTAAAAAACTGAAATCGATAAAAAGAAACAAGAGATAATTCAATGGATTTCAAAGACGGATAAAATTTCATTTCTAATGTGATACAGAAAGTTGCTTTTTTTATTTATAGTGTAGTGTGGGTGGATGGACGTTTATTACATTTTTTTATTTATCCATTCTCTTGTTCCACTTGGTACTTGTATATCAGAGACGAAAGCAGGAAAGAAACCAAGGCCCGAGCTGTAGCTAACAAACTAAATCTGGACTAAGTGTTCCTTACTGATCTGAAATTTCAAGGTGAAGGACCGTTCTAATTGCTAAAATTTTCGACTCTCAGCTCAAGACGAGCCTTTGCATTCTGTACCAAATAATTTCGTACTTTAATCACAATTATCTATGAGTGTAATGTCAGCTTATGTTTCATTGTAATATAATGTTTATGAACAGAAAAACAAAAAAATCTCCTTCAACTTACGGGAACCTTTGGTTCTGCAAATGATCAACATAATTTGGAGGGGAAAACTTGCCTTAAAATATTCGTCTTTTCATGTGAAGAAGATTAAAATTCGAAAAACGCAATGAAAGCCAGAGCGCAGCAGTAGCTGCATTTTTCTCTAAAAGACATCAAGCTTCAATCAAGTAAAATTTTTCGAGTGAAACCACATACTCCTCACTCAAATTTAAATTTTATGTCTTCCCGGTTCACGAACCGAACTTTTGTTTAACAAAAATTCATAATTCCAGATTACTTTTCATACCTTGGGAAAATTGATGTTGATTGATGAAAAGTAACTTATATCAATCTAAAGAAAACATTATCTACGTATAGTATATACAGGGCTTTTCATAAGAAAGGCCCCTTATGTATATTTTGTTTCTCGGTCTCGAGGACGGCCATTTCGGGACCAATCGAATTGATTGCGCCCCAGAAGAACGCAATGTTCTTCTTGATGTTATTTGTTGTAGAACAGAGTGTCAGACGGATGAATCTGTTGAGCAGCGCGTCGACCACGTTTCTAGTCACCGTTGTCGTCGATGTCCATACCAACATCGTAAACTGCGCCCAGTCGGCGATTTCTGATGTCTTCAGCATTCTCAGGCACGGTTGTCTTGGATGTTACGATGGAATGATTGCGCTGGTCGGCCGATGAAATGCCGCATTCTTTGAAATGTTCATGCCAACGTATTTGCCATAGATGGAAAGTCCAAAATATAACATATTTCGTGAGGCGTTGGTGTCACGGTTCAACCACAGCTTGTCTTTGGTTTTGGTGGTATTTTGAGCGTATGTTATGGACTGTAGCTCTTTGCGGTGTTGTCGCCGGAGTTTGTCTGCATCTGTCCAACGGTCGATCCTGTTCATTTTCACTCTTTCAGCCCTTTGGTTTTGGGTGGGTTTCGGATAGTCCATTACCATCTGCAACATTTCGGTGCGAATTTGCCGTTTTTTTCGGTACGTCGATACCAAATTTGCTAACACGGAATCGTCGGCTGGCTTGCAATTATTGCATAATTTAAGCCTGTCCTTCGACGACTCAACATTGTTTAGGTCCTTATAGCATCGACTGCATTTTTTTGTGGAGCAATATTCATCTATTGTCGCATCCACCAAGGTGTTTGGAATTTGTTTTATGAATGGAACAATTTGCTTTGCGCCTGGCGACCGCATGATTCCCTTGACAGTCGAATTGGACGGCGTTGTACAGTTGCCGATGAAAATTAGGTGGCACTTTTTTTCCCGCAATCGTTCACCCGTACTGTGCACATCTTTCACGCCGACGATTTCTGCTGCCATTTTCGACATTATCTTTTGCGTCGATCGAAATTTGTCGAATTTTATGTTCGTTACCGGTTTCTGCATGTACGCATTTGTAGCTCGTCCAAACCATTTCATTCTCGATTCCAGATATTTCATAAAATCGGAATTCTTTTGCGACGGTTCATCGCCGCCACCTTGTTGTCGGTCTTCCTGATATTCTGCGTCAAATTTGCCAAGAATTTTTTTGTGTTTACGTCGACGTCTGTGAAAGCCTGTAACGGAAGAAGAAAAATTCGATTAGTCACATAAATGAACATAATGATAAAGTGAAGTAAATATACTTACCAGCATTGTAATGATAATCCTTCGATTTATGCAGGATGTTCGACTCGTGGATTTCGTATGTTTCAGGTGTTATCTGATGCCACGTGCGGCGCACCGTTGATGCAATATTCCTCATACCTAAGTCGACGCCACAGACGTTCAAATCCTTTAAGTCGGTGATTTGTTTCAACCTGTTGACAAGTGTTGCGTTGGTTATTTCGGTTTCGTCGTCGTCGACTTCGGATTCGGAATCGGAATCTTAATCAGTATCGGTAGCTGATTTGCGTTTTCTACTCCTTGCCGCTTCCATCACATCCTCTTTGGTCATGAGTCTGTCGGGTTTGATGCGGCACAATTGTACAGAAACGTCAACCCCATTGGTTGTAATTCGTCCTCCAAATTTTTTTGTTTGTGTTTCGAACTTTTGAAGATTGAACAGGAAATACCAAAAGGATGTGTCGTTTTCGTATTTGCGTTTTTTGTGTCGTTCTCCAGTTCCAGAAATTCCGCTTGATTCATTTTTTTGTGGAACTGTGGAAGGTCCTTGACTACGTCATACAATGATTTCGTGTCGATGGCAAAATGTTTACGGTGGAAATCGTGTTGCGGCACTACGACGAAGTTCTTTAGTTTAGCGTAGTGTATTGCCTCGGGGTCGATTTCTCGTTTGTTTCGGCGGCGACTCTTCTTTTCCGGAAGACGACGATTTTGGGGATTGATTTGCGGTAGCTGCTGTGGATGTTCGGTGTCGCCTTTTTTCCGTTTGCGTTTCCGTTTTCGTTTCTTTTTCGGTATTAATCCGGCTTCTACCATTTTTTGATGGCGCATTGCTTCGCTACGATTTGCATTGAATTCGGAAATCCAATGTTGCAGACGCACCATAGCCGGCACCATTTGGAACCAAATTAGACGCGGACCGTTGCTTTGCGTCTTCTTCTTCTTCTTCTTCGTTTTTTTCATAGTCGATGGTGTTGTCGCTGGTTTTTCCGTTTTCCTTTTTTTCGCTCTGCTACGTTTTGGTTTGGCGCTGACGTCGTCGTCCTTCTGGTAGTCGTAGCTCAAACGTGCGAAATACGCACCACCTTCACGATTGAATTCGGGAAATTTGCAAATCTTTTGTAGTTCCAGTATCAAATGGTGTTGCACCATCGCTGGCTTAATGCATTTGTCCGGATCGAAAAGAAATTTCATGGTGTGATAGATGTTTCAGCAATAACTTTACGGTTATCTTTACCACGCACTTCTTTGTTTTTTTGCCGTTGCACAACATAAAGTGGAACCAGTTTTTAAGTCGCTTATACAAATGCGTCGTAATGTTCGTTCTGAAGTTCGTTCGGAATGTGTCGGCGATGCAATTCCAAGCGTTCTGAGACCATTCTTCGAATTCTGTGTCGATGTCGTATTTTTTGCATAAATTGAAGAAAACGTCGTCGTCAATTTTCTCGAAAGACAGCTTTGCCGCTGTGGCGGCGCCAACACTTTTCGGCATTCTTTTTGCGGTGGCATTGCTCAAGCCGGAATTTGCCGTATTGCGTTTGAACGTTTTGAATTTCAACAGAATCGATTGCCAGCCCACTTCCTTTCTAAATACGTCGTCCACTTCATCGTCGTCTTCAGTGGTCCGAATAACGTCGTATATTTTGTAGTACACGAGGCTGGTTAATAAAATTGCCAGTTTGGACAATTCGATTGATTTGTTATCGAGAACCGCGAGGATCTGATCATTCACTTGCTGTTGCTGATTTTCGTTACCATCATCGACAAGCGATTTACCGTCGACCAATAGCGAACGTAGCTTCAATTTCACTGTTGACATGTCATATCTACTATTAGCATTTTGAATCTTCCACCAATTGTTTGTTTCGCTGTCGACCGGTTTCTGCAAATCATGTTGGCCGTGTTCTTTTCGAAAATGATTTTTAAGATTGAGAAACGACGAGAAATCAGCTCGGCAACCTTCGAACGGGCATACGAATCGTTTCTGTTGTTTTTTAAATTTGTTACCAAGAAAACTGACATCAACATCAGTTAATCGTATTATTGCTTGGCAGCCACCACTTTCAGCAGACTGTGGTAATGCTTTTCGTTTTCCAACCAGCGATTCCTTCACAGCGGCCGATGATGTTGATGGCTGTGGTGATGCTTTGCGTTGTTTACGAGACGGCGGTTTTACGGATTGCTGTGGCGGCGGAACACCCAATGAAAGTTTACTAACTACATGAGATGCGGATGGTCGATGACTGATGGTTGATAACTTATCTGAAAATTCATAAAGTCAGAAACAATTTCGCAGCCAAGCAGATACAACGTTAGACTTACTGGCAATCGACGCACTGGCAACGGACTGGTTTCCATCAACGATAGCTGATGACGTACTGGCAATGGACTGGTTACCATTTGACTTCAAGGATTTAGACTTTGAGGAAACGTCTATGGAGTCCTCTGAAGTTGATGATAATGTACGTTTATTTTTATTCTTTTCCGGTACCTCTTTATGTAGAGAGTTTGAAAGAATTTCGCTTTTGCTGGTTGCTAACTGATGGAGCTTATACTCGGCTTACCGATTGGGCGCTTCGTTACTGTACGCCGTGGCTGACTAGTGCTGACTACTTTCTTCCCCAACGCTTTTCTTACAAAGGCAGATGACGTTGATGTCTGTGGTGATGCTTTGCGTTGTTTACGAGACGGCGGTTTTACGGATTGCTGTGGCGATGGCGATGACATATTGAAAAACTATAATTATAAATTCGTTGTATAATCGTTTCATTTTTACTCTTAAAATATTTTGCCAATAATTTCTTTTTGGCTTTTCGGTTTTTATGTATTCTTCGTTATTTTTTTTACGGCTAAAATTTTTTGCCGCTAATGTCCGGAGGGCTGTGCAGTGGGGATGCCGTTTTGGTTATTTTTTAACGGCTAATAGTGTGCCGTTAAGTGACGGGCGTGGAGTTTCAGTTGTATTATGACCTGTGGTGGTAGTGGGTAAACGGGGCCGAACAGAGGGTGCCGTTGAAGGTGCGTGTTTGGCTTTTGGGGTGATGCCGTTGTGTGATTTTTTACGGCGAAAAGTGGTGGGCCGTTAAGTCGTGTTGGATGTTCAGTTTTTATGCAGTTGGGTGTTATTTTGTTTTAAGCGGCTAAAATGGTTTGCCGGAAGTTCTGTTGGGCATTTTGCAATTGGTGTGGCCTTTTTTCATATTTTGTTGTTTTTATCTTCAGTATTCAGTTTTAATGTTCCGAACTTTTACAAAGTATAAGTGTTTTGTCTTGTATATTTTGTAGTGAATTTAACTACTGTTTGTATTTAAAAATGGATACCACGTTAGACCAAATGAACTATTTTATTTTAGATATAAAAATGTAAGCAAAAACACGATTCACATTCGCCAGAAAATTTGAAAATCTAATCGATGAAAACAGTGCCATGTTCAATTTTACTTAATTTTTTTTTTCATTTGAATCATCTGTGACGCATGTAAATTGAATATAAGTATTGGTCGTTCATTAGTATCCATTTAAAAATAACAAAAATTGTATAGCATATTGTCAGATACTTTGTAACAGTTAAAGACTGTAAGAAACTAAATTTGTTACGAACACTTTTTCACTGAATATGTGCAATCATTGATATTTTGTGATCAATTCCTCACACGGAAGCAAGACTTTGAATTTTAAATTTTCATCACTAGTTTTGTGAATAACTATTATTACATGCTATGGCAGTTGAAATGGAAGTGGCTGGGGCAAGATTCAATCTAGTAGTTTCTCCATCGAAATGTTGACACTATATCGCCTTTCAAGAAATGTTTCTATTGAAATTTTTTGTAAAATAATTTAAAAAAAAAATTGAAAAATTATAAAAAATGCAAAATATTTCAAGAAAAAATCTCTTGGTATGGTCCAACGATGATCCAACGATGATCCAAGCCTATCGTTCCTATCAACCCTATCGTCCCTATCAACCCTATCGTCCCTATCAACCCTATCGTCCCTATCAACCCTATCGTCCCTATCAACCCTATCGTCCCTATGATGAACAATGAAGTTGAAAATTGTATTCTGAGTTGTTTAATTTTACAGAACATCCACGAAAATGAAATGAAATGATGAAATTAAGCTCATCGTTCAAAATTACAGCTACCCAATCCTTAGGATTATGTAACATTTCGTTTTACCAGATGGTCGACCACTCAAGTGAATTTTTCTGAGCGTACCACAAATTGTCACAGCATTTGCAGCAATTCCATCATATATTCGATAAGTTAGACAGATCGGTAATGAAGAACATTTATCAAATTTTCACGAGAATTTGAGAAAATCGAGAAAATTAATGAAAATTGTTGAAAATATTTTCGCGAATATAGGCACTGTCATTCGCATGAAATGGTCTAAAATGGTCTGTAAATAAAGACCTTCACGTAAAGAAAATTGAAACCCGAGTACAAATATTTCAAGTTATCACTAACGGGTGATATTGGTTGTGCAAACCTATGAGTCCCGTTGTCTCGTGAGATATGAATATCGGCTTTTGTTTAGTGTGAGGCCACCATTTCACTATAGTATTTTCTGTGCACATTTTTGTAATGTACGAATCGCTGAAGTAAAAAGCAGAAAACTGCGCTGAATTCCTCAAAATGCCGTATTCTAGAGCTGGGAATGCCAAAGATTTTTCAGTTCCTAGGCAGGGCTACCAAAAAGCCCTGCGGGCGAAAACCGAAAAAGCCCGCTTTTTCTGGCGACAAAATTGAAAAAGCCCACTCTTCGTCGTTTATAAGGTATGTCACACGAAAATCGATATTTTTCCGACCCCCTACCTGCTGTCATGCAAAAATGTATGGAATCTTAAAGATATATATGGACGTGAGCTAGCACCATACTGTGGGTATCATACGTTATGAACGATCCCTAATCACCAAAAAACCACAACAAATGAAATTCAATCAAATTTTGTGCTGTGTCTTAGACAAAGAAATAGGATACGATCTCTTAGCCTTTTGTAGACGTTGAAGATCTGGTCGGAAAAATCGATCGAAAATGAGTGAAAAATCATCAAAAATTGAAAATTTTGGTCTGACATCTAAAAAAGTGTATCACCCAATTGATGAAAAACAGTGACGGGCCCGGGGAGGCGTAACAATAAACATAGAGGGACCCGTACGCAACAGAATAGATGTGGCAAACAGAATTGATGTTTCAAAAATCCTCGAAAGTATCTAAGTAGATATTGCCTTAACTCTTAAGTATATGCAATTACGACCACACTAAATTGCATTGGAAATTGCCGAAAGGACAGTACTAAATCAGAATTCGAACGATTCACAGAAATTACCAAAGGTAATGTCGAAAACCCTCCCGAAGTACGGCAAGTGGATATTTTTCGGCATTAGGTCGCTCTTTCCTAAAACCCTGAAACATTTTTCTCTAAAATTTGATTCTCTACAACATTGCCTTTGGAAGCAATTTTCTAACTGCCATAGTTCTAGAGATATGAGTCATCCCTTCCAATTCTAGAAGTGGTCGTATCCCAGGATTGGGCCATTTTCCATAAAGCCCTGAAACACGTGTTCGATAAAATTTAATTTTCAATATTTCTGTCTTTGGAAGCAACTTTCTAATTGCAATAGTTCTAGACATATGAGTCATCCCTTACGACCGACCTAGGGCCCACCCGGGTTCCGGAGGCCCTAAATTTATTCTTTAATAGTGTAAGGCATTCTCCTACCTCTCGAACAGAAAAAGAATGAAGAAAATCTGATAGAATTTACCCGATTTACATAGAAAAAACACGAAAATCCCTAGTAGATATTCATTTTTAGGGCCCTAGCTGAGTCCAATGGCTCAAACTGAAAAAAATTTTTTCCATGAATTGTTGGGCTTTCATAGACCTATGGATTAAAAAAAGCTTTATGAAAATCGGAAAAGATTTGTTCGAGTTATGCACGAAAAACACGTTGGGCCCTAGTAGAGACTCACTTTTAGAGCCCTAGGTGAGTCCAAAGGGTCAACCTAAAAAAATTTTCTTCCATAAATTGTTGGTTTTTAATATATCTATCGATTGCCAAAATTTTATGACAATCGGAGAAGACTTACTCGAGTTATTTACAAAAGACTGAAAACCACTTAAACGGCCCTAGCTCGGCGGCCCTTGGCTCGAAAATGCTCATCTTCGAACTTGACCTCACTTTTTCGAATACCTTTCAGGAAAAAAAAGATTTTGAAAATCGGTTAAGTTTTACTTGAGTTATCGTGATGACAGACAGACAGACAGACAGACGGACATCGTTTTTTTTTTGCAGATTTGTTATCTCTAGGCGACAAAAGAAGTTTTCCGCCTAGACAGGGAGTCGAATTCGCAATGTAACAAACGTGGTAGTAAACGCATAAGACACGTACTTCGTACGGGTCTAAAAATAGGTTTGTTGGGGTATTTAATATAAACGCATAAGACACGTACTTCGTACGGGTCTAAAAATAGGTTTGTTGGGGTATTTAATAGAAAGAGCGAGCGCAGCGAGCGAAATTTTTTTTAACTTTCCATATTAACTCGGTTTCTATTCACTTCCATTTTGAATTCTATATACAACATTACCACTTACTATCAATTTTGGATTATACTATAGTCATTATAGTACATATTTATAGCGCCGCAAGCGAAATTTTGAAGCTAAAGGGCCCGCTGTACTTAGGATTTTGAACAAAGAAAGTATTTAATTTCAGCACCGCAGGCAAAAATTTCAAAAACTTTAAGCTTTTAAATTGGTCTTTTCCTTTATATACGGGCTTCGATCGGGCCCCCCAAAAATCCCTTCCCTACTCTGATCCGGCCTGATGAAACATATATTTGAAACGGGATAGAATGGTTCCCAAACCGTTTTCAATCGAAAAATGTGATCCAAATTTATTTAGTTGCGGAGTGTCCAATTTCAAATATATATTTTATCAACTGGGTCGACTGACACTACTTTAGACACGACAGTGACTAAAAAACTGTGAAAAATACACGCATGCAAGAGAAGCGAAAAGCCCGGCCGGGCTATCGCCCGCGTCTAGCAAAAAGCCCTACGGGCGTCGCCCGCACGCCCGTAGGGCCAGTCCGGCACTGTTCCTAGGAACCGTTGCAAGAAGTGAGGACAGTCCCTTGTTGGAAAAGTCCAATTGAGACGTTTTAGTTCAGAAAAAATAAAATAATGTTGTTCCTTTCACCGATTCAAGTGAAGGATGGTTGGTATATACGACGATATTATATGCTTATACTATGGTACATTCCTAAGGAAAAAGTTCTGTGCAAAGGATTAGATTATTATTCGCAGATTTGAAATTCCGAGGCTTTTTGCTATAGACATAAATGAATCAAATTAAACAGTAAAAATTATGAATTTGAAGTATTTGCGATCGCAGTATCGCAAAATCCACTGGAGAACTCACACTTTCCGAATAGTAAACAAAATCAAAACAAAAGAATTCGACTCTTTGTTTCTTGTATGCCATCCTAACGTGTTATGTGTACACGTTGCTGCATTATGACGAAATAAAAGAACAAAAAGAGTTGAATTAATTTGTTTCGATTTTGTTTACTGTTCGAAAAATGTGTGTTGGTCGACGGTAAAACGAAATGTTGCAAAATTCTAAGCATTAGGCGGTTGTAATTTTGAACGATGACCTTAATTTCGAGGTTAACGCGAGGAAAAAACTCAATTTCTTCTTCATTGTTCCCTATCAACCCTAGTTGGCACTGATCTACCGAGGAAATAGTCTGTCATCCATCCGGGGTTAGCCGCTCAAGTACTGAAAAGTACGGGATGCACCAAAGCCAGGGCAGATCAGTACATTCCCAAGTAGCATTTCAGAAAACAATAACCGAATATTATTTTCTGAAATGCTGCTTGAGTAATTTTTATTGAAAGAAAGGAAATGCTGCGCAAGCAGAAATTGCGTCTTAGGAAGGTCCAAGTGACCATCATTTTCTTCTTTCAAATTTATGCTCCCAATCTTGGCACTAAGGCACCGTTGGCATGGTCGTCATAATTTCGGACGCATGCTTCCATAACAACCACCTTGTTTCCATAATTTTTGTTGCTGATGGTTATTATGGTTCCGGAACTTTCTGAAAAAAATTTTATTTTTGATTAGTTAAAGTGCAACTTACCCGAACAAAATCTCGCAAAGGAATGATGATAAATTGTGTAATTGCACACTAATTACATGCTGCTGGTGTGGTGGGAGAAACTTTTTATTTGTGTCATACGTCGCGCCATATGCAGTGGCCAATCACAAGCTTGCAGCAATCGATGACGAAATTCATATTTCACACACATACTTGGCAAGAGCTAATTTTTTTTCGAGCGTTTTTATTTTTGAGCATTTTCTTCTTCTTGGCGGAGAGCGTGACGCAGTCCTCAAACTATAATTGTACATTTATTGCTTAAATGTTTCATGACAAAACAAAAAGTTACTTTGCTTCTGCCTTGCTCTGAATTTCATAAAGTCAGAAGGAAAAAATGAGCAGAAAGAATAACATGGAACGCTTCTTTAATAGCAAATGTTCTTCAAGTTCCATCCGATTACAACTTTAGAAAATTAGAAAATTTCTTAAGAAATCGTTCCACAGCGTCTAATGCAACAAACCCTTTCATCCAATATGTGCTTAAACTATTAACATCTATGACGTGTAGATTGAAATATTCGATTACAAAAAATGTT
>CM055404.1:75764185-75776756 GCA_029228625.1 Pseudolycoriella hygida
TTCGTGAATATCATCATTAAAATTGATATACTTTGACAGAAGCCGATTTCGCCTAAATGAATTGAATCAGGCGATCATAAAATGAAGGAACAAGTAAGAAGAAATAATGCAATGGCAGCTAAACAGCCTCAATACACTGACAACACACACTCTACGGGGAACAGCCGCCGAGTCGATTTTTTTCTCAATTTTTTTTTTGTCAAGTTGGTTTAACTTCTTTTGTAGGTGGCGCGCAATATATTTTGAATCAAAAAAAAGGTTGCGAATGTTAATAAAAATTTTTTTTATTTTTTAACAAAATCTTATACATTAAAATTTAGTTTATTGTTTTACTTCTGGGTTTGCCAGCATTTTTCAATCGAAAACTAACATTTGTTGTAACTGTTTTAGCTAAAGAAGGGCAATTTCGAATGTTGGCGTGAAGATCAAAATCCAAAATTTTATTTGCTATTAATTTTCCTAGATTAAAGTTTTTGTCTTCTGATAGCACTGGATGAATTAAACGAAATATTTTTTCCATACGAAGGAAATAAGAAAATACATCGTGTGTGATATGTAGGACGTATCTATTGCTCATGTATTGTAGGTTAGGTTGACGTGATAGTGATGCGTACGCCTTGTCCGAGGCTTTTACGCTGGCGCCAGTCAAATCGTATCGCACAATTTGTTTATATTTTGATGATATTACTTACTTACTTACTTAACCGGCACTGCAACCCATTAAGGGTCTTGGCCTTCTGCAACATGCTTCTACAACCGGACCTATCCGCAGCTAACGTCTCCCAGCTGGATACTCCCACAGCTTTCAAGTCGGCAAAAGCTGCGTCATACCATCTGGAGTCTGCACCTCTCTTGCCCTCCGATTTGGTTTTAAGGATTTTTTTCGGAATACGATGATCTTCCATTCGTCTTACATGACCGAGCCAACGCAGACTGTTTATTTTGGTAGTTCTGACTATGTCTGGCTCTCCATAAAGCTGATAAAGCTCATGATTGAAACGTCTGCGCCATCGGTTCTGCTTTTGATCGAATACTGGTCCAAATATTGTCCGCAGTACTTTTCTTTCGAACGTGTGCAGCGATTGTTTGTCTTTCTGTGTCATGCACCACGACTCCGAGTCATACGTAACTACCGGTCTGATCATAGAATTGTATCTTGCGCATTTCGACTTACTGACTTGGACTTAAAGATTTTCAGAAGGCCGTAATAACTCCGGTTGCCCAGAATTACTTGTCTCTTAGTTTCGTCGGCGATATCGTTATTAGTGTTCAGCTCCGATCCAAGGTATACGAATTTGTTGACCATTTTGAATGTGTGTGTGTCGATCCTTACGGTTTCCTCCTGGTGTCGATTCGATCTTAATGTCAAGTTTCGGTGCTCCATCGTATACCTCCACCAGTTTCTCGTAAAATAGCTCCTTCGCTTCGTTGTCTTTTTCCTCCGTGGGTGCGTAGGCGTTAATAAGAGTATAGTTGAAAAATTTTCCTCTTATCCGTAGAGAGCACAATCGCTCGTCAGCAGGATTGAAAACAATCACCGCGTTTCTAGCTGTGCCGAAAACCATGAAACCTGTTTCATACTCTATTGGACTGTCGTTACTCTTCCCACTGTAGTAGAACTTATAGTCTCCACTGATCATGGCGTCCTTTCCAGGCCATCTCGTTTCTTGCACTGCCGTAATGTCAATTTTTGCCGCTCTTACCGCACTTGTGAGAGATCTCAATCCTCCTGGCTGCAACAAAGACCTTACATTCCATGTTCCTAGTTTTAAATCGTTTTTTTCCATTGCTTGAGTCGTTGCCGTTTATCCTGTCCGATCCGAGGTTGTGTTGTTGAATTCATAACCGGTATCCATTTTTTCCAGTGCTTGGAGGTTACCCACACGCC
The DNA here is from genome assembly GCA_029228625.1 of Pseudolycoriella hygida. Classification (NCBI taxonomy): domain Eukaryota; kingdom Metazoa; phylum Arthropoda; class Insecta; order Diptera; family Sciaridae; genus Pseudolycoriella; species Pseudolycoriella hygida. The sequence continues at coordinate 75,766,074 of CM055404.1, forward strand.
CAACCTACTTCCGTTTCCCCGATGACCAGTAGGATCGTCATCAGGTAGCACTCTTAAGTTTAGCACAAAACTCCGAAGAGAATTGAGGTCCCGGGGACTACGAAGTAGATGTAAAAACAGCACTTGATAGTTAGACAGTTGCACGGCTGGCACATAACACGGACTAACACACTCCGGTCATATGCAATCAGGCGCTACCCTACCTAACTATCCAATCCCCATTTTGATGATATTCCCACTATCATAAAGAGCAACGCATGAGTAGCGTTATCATCACGGGTCGACTTTGCCAGTGGTATAGTGCAGTGACCAATGTACGATTGTGTGCCGATGTCGTACTGTTGACCTGAAGAATTTCATACAAGACGTGTCCAAATGACGGTTACTGTAATTTTAATCTTTCCGTACTTGAATATACTTCCCACAAAGTGATCACCACAAAGACGTGACTGGACATGACGAAACGACACAGCAACACAAACATTTCTGAATTAGTTTACCATCGACAATGGACATCTCGTCTACAAGCAGCACGCATTCGCATTCATACTGTGTGAACGATGTAACTTTTTCTTTCAAGAAAACGATGACATCATTCCACAAACCGGGGTTGAAGTTTATTCCTTACAGTCGCTTTTGCAATATTCGCATTGATGGCAAAGGAAAACCGATGCCCCGTAAAAAGTTGTAGCCAGTCTTACTGCAAGCGAATTTGGTCTTTAGTGAACGTAAAATGGTTTCGTCGCACCACTCTTTCGGTCGTTTTAGATTTTAATACTTATTAATTTGATCCGAATTAAATATTCGTAAAATGCAACCCATGAGATTCTTTTTCTCTGATTCGCAAATTAAATATTTCGCTTTTGTTCTTGTTAGAATTCGCTTCAGCTTACAATTGTCCGTTTCTAAACTTTTTATTTTTGAGTAAATTTTTTCGCATGAATTTTTTATGTACGACTTCAGTTTGAAAATATCGTTTTGCAACAGTTTTAAATAGTTAATTACCATTAACAACCCTTTTACGACGAATGTGCAACACAGTGAAATAAAAAGGAGAACTCTACAAAAACCGTTCCACGAGTGAATATTCTCTTCATTTTCATTTCAAAACTGTTCTAGGTGAGGATCATCACAACTTGGCACAATTCACACCAGATTTCGCTGAAACTATCTTCTACAGCAAAACACTCTTTCAGATCTTCACTATCCAAATATTCAACGTCCTCACACAGATCCCCATCATCAGTTCGATTATGGATATTCGGATCAGCATTTTCACACACGTCTAGTCGGGCAGTGCGGCAATGTGACATCTTTTAATTCGCTGGGTCCAATGGACTGATATATTTCCCACTCAGTAGACAGGCCGTGCGAGACCCGTAGGGCTTCTTTCCTGAGAAGAAATAGTTCAGAAATATACTAGGCATATGAACTTTATTAGTCCCTCACGGAGCTGACTGTAACCGATCGTCTACGAATGAGGTTGTTATTACAATCTACGATCGATAAGTTGCTTAAACACACATTTTTGTAATAATTGAAATTGTGTACAACGCAATTTTTTAGGGAATGATGAGTCGACATTATATACTTAAATTACGACTATTTTTACCTATTTTATGATTACATATTCAATTTTATTCACAGACTGTACACAGAACCAGTTGTTTTCTTACTTTGATACAAGCTGCATTCGTTTTGTTGGTTTTTGAAGAAATTACGCGTTGAGTGCTACACCGGGTTATTTCTAAGTATTTTATAATGAATTGAGTGATGAGCTGTGTGAGCTCCATACCAGTAAAATTTGGATTGCTTGACATTTCTTGAATATCATCATTAAAATGGATATACTTTGACAGAAGCCGATTTCGCCTAAAACATCTGTTATTCGTTAATGAAATGAATCGTGCGATTATAAAATGAAGGAAAAAGTAGGAAGAAATAATGCAATGGCAAGGGTTTAGGTTTGACACAAAAATACAAATCTGTTATAGTTACCTGTTCAATTTTATTCACGGACTGTATACATAACCTTTTTTTTACTGCTTTGATCTGTCTGTTTCAGCATTTTCACACTTGTCTAGTCGGGCAGTGCGGCAATGTGGAGAGAGGCCGTGCGAGACCCGTAGGGCTTCTCTCCTGAGAAGAAATAGTTTAGAAATATACTAGACATATGAACTTTATTAGTCCCTCACGGAGCTAACTGTAACCGATTGTCTACGAGTGAGGTTGTTATCATGGTGACGTGACATTTCTCCGCCGCAAATAACGCCCGGGGCGCTAGTAACGCCCGCCCGGGCGTTAATAACGCCTGGGGTGTTAATAACGCCCGCACTCCGGGTGTTAATAACGCCCGCACTCCGGGCGATAATAACGCCCGGGGTGTTAATAACGCCCGCACTCCGGGCGCAAATAATGCCCGGGGTGTTATCAACGCCCGCACTCCGGGCGCTAATAACGTCCGCACTCCGGGCGCTAATAACGCCCAGGGTGTTATTAACGCCCAGGGTGTTATTAACGCCCAGGGTGTTATTAACGCCCAGGGTGTTATTAACGCCCGCACTACGGGCGCTAACAATGCCCGGGGTGTTATTAACGCCCGCACTCCGGGCGCTAACAACGCCCGGGGTGTTATTAACACCCGCACTCCGGGCGCTAATAACGCCCGGGGAGTTAATAACGCCCGCACTCCGGGCGCTAATAACGCCCGGGGCGTTATTAACGCCCGCACGCCGGGTGTCAATAACGCCCAGCTATATAATTCCATACACGGTCACTACTGAGCTTCAAGAATAAATTGGAAGTTATTTAAATTCAGAAGCTTAGGACATTTCAATGTACACATCTCGTTCTGTATTGTTTTTATTCATCCCTTTTACTCAAATTTTTAAATTTCAAAATCGTAGTGCTCAATGACTTTCATAAAGTTTTCATGTAATTTTTTGATTTTTATTGACAACGTTTTTAAAAATAAAAGAGCACAGAAAAAAATTCTTCCATCAAGTGGCATTCTGTATGATTCTCCTAATCAATCCCTTCCAGTGACGTTCTGTACTTTCCCCTTAGTCAACTCTTTCTAGTGACATTCTGTATAAGGAAAATGTTCCTCTTACTAAACTCCTTCTAGTGACATTCTGTATAAGGAAGATTTTCCTCTAGTCAACCCCTTCTAGTGACATTCTGTATAAGGAAAATGTTCTTCTTACTCAACTCCTTCTAGTGAAATTCTGTATAAGGAAGATTTTCCTGTAGTCAACTCCTTCTAGTTACATTCTGTATAAGGAAAATTTTCCCCTTAGTCAACTTCTTCTAGTTACATGCTCTATAATTAAAGTTATTTGTTAAAGCGCCATTTTGTAGCGTTTATCCAATTATTCAGCTGGGCGTTAATAACGTTATTAGAATTGTGAGTTCGTTTCGGTTATTTTTTAATTTGGACTATTCTGCTAAGCAGAATACCACAATTCAACTTCCAAATTGTTCAAACGAAATGACATGCATCCAATCGTAGGATCTGAATATAAAAGGCGAGTTGGCATAGTTTGGGTATCATTCTATGACCATCGTTGCTGATATACACATGGTCTTAAGACAAGGTGTACTGATGAGTCGTAAACGACGAAATCAGCACTTTTAGTTTTTCGATTTTTGTTGAACAATTGGAAGTAGGATGAAGAATTGTGAGTGGCTTTTAAATGTACATTCTGGCTCCACTGGCTCCACCACACGGTGACGTATTCTATGACGACTGATTTATTTGATACGATTTACGACGATATACGATTTTTGACGATACGCTTTATTTGAATTTGCTTTTTCACTTTTGACGGATTTTTTTCTTTAGATTTTTGACTTAGATTTACTCGATCTTGACTATTTGTTTGATTTTTTGTTTGTTTATATTTTTTACTTAAATCTACTCGATTTTTACTATTTGTTGTTTGTTGGACCCGTACGAAGTACAAAGGTCCTATACGTTTACTACAAACAATTTTATTGTAACATAGGGTAGATCGAGGTGGGAGGTGGGGGGATGCATCTATTATCGTCTAGTGATGACGAATCAGCAATAAAAAAAATGTCCGTCTGTCTGTCCGTCTCCACTTTTTTTTCCAAAAAATTTTTTTGGGAATCGGTACAGAGGTCTGGGCACTGGGACCAATGGAATGGACGAAATTGAGAATCTTGGCCATATACGAAAACAGTTTTTCGTCTATATTTCCTTAACTATGCAATATGGAGATTTACTGTCAAAGGCAAAGTTGTAGGGAATTAAAATTAAGCGAAGGGTTCTGGGGAAATATGGCCCAATCCTGGTATATGACCACTTCCATAATTGGGCAGGATGACCCAGATCTCCAGAACTATGAGAGTTAGAAAGTTGGTTCCAAAGGCGAAGTTGTAGAGAATTATATTTTAGCGAACACGTGTTTCAGGGTTTTGGTGAAATATGGCCCAATCTTGGTATATGGCCACTTCCATAATTGGGCAGAATGACCCAGATCTCCAGAACTATGAGAGTTAGAAAGTTGGTTCCAAAGACGAAGTTATAGAGAATTAAATTTAAGCGAACACGTTTTTCAGGGTTTTGGGGAAATATGGCCCAATCCTGGTATATGGCCACTTCAATAATTGGGCAGGATGACCCAGATCTCCAGAACTATGAGAAGTAGAAAGTTGCTTCCAAGAACAAAGTTGTAGACAATAAAATTTTAGATAACACGTGTTTCTGGGTTTTAGGGAAAAACGACTTAGTCCTTGGATATAAGCTTTTCTAGATTTGAACGGTCTGAGACGTACTTCGGTAGGGCCTTTGACATTACCTTGGGTAATTTCTATGGATCTTTGAAATTCTTACAGTTATAAAAGAACAGAAAACGTTAGATTGTTTGCTTATTTGTATATTTAGATACGTTCAGTCTCTTTGCCACATGTATTCTGTTTGCCACATCTATTCTGATACGTACGGGTCTTTGGTTATGTTTTACTTTTTTTTGTTAATTAACGTCAGCAGGCCTCAGCCCATTCCTAACGAATAATATAATCTTTTCCTTTTTAATATAGTCTTATTACACTTATTAAATTTCACCAGAGTAAGATTCGCACCAAATTTTAATTACTTCACGGGATGCCTAATATAGCATTAATATTTAGTAATGAATGTAAAGAAAAAGAAGAAGCACTCAACACAAGCGGGTGCCACTTATTTATCAATAACTCATTAAAATTCATTATTGCCGAAAAAGAAACACCCACTTTGTAAATTCGGTCATGCAACGTAAATTTGTCGATGTTGTCGAATCCTATAACAAGCTGAAAATTAAAAAACGGTATCCATAAAATGAACTAGAAATTCAAAAACTCGAAAAGTCGGTGTAAATACCACACAAATTTTTATATAAGTGACCCGTTGAGCCGTTGAGACAACTAACTCTATCAAATCTATTACTTTTTTAAATATATGTTTGTACAACTTTTGTGTGGCTGTCATTACATACTAGAGCACGTACAGCTTCAGTTCGATAAAATTCACTTGTGACGATTTTGACAGATTTTATATGAAAGATGTGTCAACATTTTCACCAGTGAAACTTAGAGTGTGTTCAGTTACGAAAAATTCGTCATGAAACTTGAGCAAAGTTAAATTAATGACAGCGCTCGGACGTAAGTTGTTCAGAAACCAAAAAGTTTCACCGAGACAATTGTGTGTAAAAGTATTCGCAATTATTTCCATTTCTGTGCCATTTAATCACCTTAAATATTTGCACATGTCATTATTAACCTCTACAAAAGACACCTGTCACAACTTCTAACCAAATTCAGAAATATTATATCATTTTGTGGTAAATTTTTGCAAATCCTGAACAATAACAAATTTTCTTCATGACAGTTGGGTAATCCTTCACGACCAACATACGAGGGCGTTCGAAAAGTAAAATGTTTCACAGAGTTGCTCAGTTAATGCTGTCATTGTTAACTTTAAGGTTATATTGTTCATGGCCAAAATCGGTCGTGAAGAATGTGAGAAATGTTTGTGTTTTCATCGTTAGTAAACATAGTTCGTCAATTGAATTAAAATTTTCAGTATAGTGGCTAGGAGTGTGAGGGACGATTATTGAAGATAATAAATTAATTTTTAAAGCATGAAAGACAATTTGATGGTATAATTTTTGAAATATTGTCAAATATTTTTATTCGAGGAAACCCAGTGAAACATTTTAGTTACTGAACGGTTTATGTCAGAAACTTGTCTAATTTTCAATTTTGCTCAGGTTTCACTGAGAATTTTCGTTTTCGAACGCGCTCTACATCGTGAAGGATATAACCTCAAAGTTAAACTTGACAACATTAACTGAGCAATTCTAGTTGAAGAATTTAGTATCTGAACGCACTCTTATCAAACCAGAGCTGTACGCGCTCCTATTGTTCATCATTATTCATTGTACTCCAAATTCTCGCAACGTGGTGTTTGTTTTTTCAAAATAATGTTCGTGATAAAGAGACAAGTGAGTTCTTTTACTGCAAAAGTAAGAGGCCAAATGCCATTTCAGGTATAAGAGAAATCCTCAAAAAACTGGTAATTGTGTTAATGTTGATGAAAAAGCAATTGACATGAAATCTTGAAAGGGATTTGCTAATCGACTCAATCAATTAGGTCCACAAAAATCGGAGATTGAATGGAAAGCGGTATGAAAAATTTTTATTACGATTTTTTTGGCTATGTAACTGTGCAACTTTCATTTATGTAACGGCAGTCACTTTACCAGATTTAAAACTAGAAACATGGAATGTAAGATCTTTGTTGCGGCCAGGAGGATTGAGATCTCTTACAAGTGCGCAAGAGTGGCAAAAATTTACGTCACAGAAGTGAAAGAAACGAGATGGCCTGGAAAGGACACCATGATCAGTAGCGACTATAAGTTCTACTACAGTGGAAAAAGTAATGACTGTCCAAGAGAGTATGGAACAGGTTTCATGGTTTTCAGCACAGCTAGAAACGCGGTGACTGGTTTCAATCCTGTTGACGAGCGATTGTGCTCTGTACGTATAAGAGGAAAATTTTTCAACTATTCTCTCATTAACGCTTACGCACCAACGGAGGAAAAAGAAAACGAAGCGAAGGAGCTATTTTACGAGAAACTGGTGGAGATATATGATGGAGCACCGAAACGTGACATTAAGATTCTGCTTGGAGATTGGTGTGCCAAGATAGGTCGCGAAGTCTTCTATCGTCCCACAATTGGTAAATACAGCCTCCATGAAAACTTTAACGACAACGGTACGCGGGTAGTTCATTTCGCAGCATCAAGAAACATGGTTGTGAGCAGTACGTATTTCGAACATTAAAACATCCACAAGGCGACATGAGTATCACCTGATGGACAAACCAAAAACCAATGATTGATCACGTTTTGTATGTCAGGAGCTGTAGAGGACCAAATGTTGATTCTCACTTGGTTAAAGTGGTTGAAGGTGTCACATATAGGTCCAACACAACCGACAACAGCATTGAAAAAGTAGGACGTTGAAAAACTGCAGAACGAAGACATCAAACACAAATACGTGGATAGTTTGGAGAGAAAAATTATCGAAGAAATGGTCAGCGAGCAACACAGTATAGACGATGCGTGGAATCAAATCAGGCGGAATGTAGAGAGCGCCGCGGCAGAGCCTTTGGGAACGAGAACGGGAAATAAAAGAAATAACTGGTTCGACGATGAATGCCAGCGAGCTCTGGAGAACAAAAATGCAGCTCGACTAAAAACTCTAAGTCGATACACTCGAGCAGGCCAGGCAGAGTACCGTTCGAAGAGAAATTTCGCTCGAAAACTGTTCCGAAACAAAAAACGACTGCAGGATAGGAACGTTTTGATCGAAATTGAAAAGTTTATCAATAGGAAGGAAACTCGGAACTTCTATTGGAAAGACTGAATTCGAGTCCTATAGGAAGCACTTACATAGTGATTTCATTCGTAATAAAGCTAGTTGCTCTAAATCTAACTCAAAATCGTTTTGGCGCCACGTCAGTAGCAAACGCAAGAAAAATTGATTACCACCTGTTATCGAGTGCGAAGGCATCTTGGAATGCTGCAAAGTATAAGGTATTTGCTGAATGCTTCAAGAGCGCCTAAGTCGACCACCCTACTGATCCATCGTTACTCAATTTCATAAATCAGACGAATAATGTGGATTGCCAACGAATCTCGTCTACAAAAGAACTAGTGCTGTTTGTGCTTCATCGAATGGATACTACCAAAGGCTGCGGAAACAATAGTCAGTCTTCCTCCGTGAATGTTGTAACCATTTGGCTGTCCCATTGAATTCGATTTTTTGTCAATAGTTAACAGAAAATTATTATTCTGACCTGCTACAGATTGGTCAACTGATTGGCCTGTCTTCAAATCTGGATGTAAATCAGAGGTGAAGAATTACAGAGTGGTGAATGTTATCCCGAACATTGTTAAAGTGTTTGAGCGAGTGATTTACCTACAGTTGAAACTGATCATTCCACGCAACATCGCACCATGGTTTCGTATCTAACAGAAATATTGATTCAAACTTGATGCAAATAAATACTTTCCATAATAACACCTTTAAGCAAGAAGCGCAACTAGACGTTTTTGTGGCTTACATCAGCAAAGTTTTCGATAGGGTCGACACATCAAAGCTTGTTCGGAAAATGGCCATGTTTCACTTGTCTAATCATATCTACTGTGGTTCCTGTCGTATATTTCCACCAGGATTCAGTACGTACTCTAGTCAGAAGCGTTCACCGCTAAGTGAGCATACGCCTGAGGGGACTAAGGTTTAATTCTAGGTGTTATCATGTTATCATGACTAAGGCTTAATTCTAGGTGTTATCATGTTTACTATGTTCTTCAATGATTCAGATGTTCGTATACACCGTACAAAATCGAAGATGATAACATTTTCCTTAAAAAGGAAGCCAATAGAAGTTGGAAGAATTATTGAAGAATGAATGAATGAATGAATTTTGTTTATACATCATGAAATACATTTTTTTAAGTTTAAATATTGGCACTTCACTGTAAATATACTTTTCGCGCAGACGGACAAAAAACGTCAGATTTTCTCACCGAATTTAGATCCTAAAGTAATCTGTTTCGAGTCACATTTGAATGTCATTTTTTGTCCTGTCTGAAATGTCGTTTTTGACCCACCTGTCGTTTTTCTCCCAGTCTGATATGTCATTTTTTACCCACCTACAACATAAACAAAATAAGATTTCATTTTGTTCGAGATAATATACAATAAATAGTACATTACATCACAAGGAGCTAAAACGGTGCATTTAGACCCAGGTGGTGAAAAGGTCAAATCCGAGGGTGGAGCGCAGCGGAGCCCGAGGAAGTCCTTTTCACCACCGTGGTCTAAATCAGCACCGTTTTAGCTCCGTGTGTTGTATACTATTTTTCGCGCAGACGGACAAAAAGTCAGCTTTTGAACAAAACACTCAACAAACTTAAATTCAAATTTCATATTATGATCACAGTAAGTATGCGATTCAATTGTGTCACCTAAATTGTTTTCATAAGATTCGTTGTTTTCTTCTGTCGATGTTGTTTTTATTAAATTTTTTTTCAATTCGCGTGTGATTCTTAGAATTGAGTGGATAATAATATCGAAATTATGTATGTGTCCGCGCGTACCATTAAAAGTGAGACTAAAATGAATTTTTATTGTATATTATCTCGAACAAAATGAAATCTTATTTTGTTTATGTTGTAGGTGGGTAAAAAATGACATATCAGACTGGGAGAAAAACGACAGGTGGGTCAAAAACGACATTTCAGACAGGACAAAAAATGACATTCAAATGTGACTCGAAACAGATTACTTTAGGATCTAAATTCGGTGAGAAAATCTGACGTTTTTTGTCCGTCTGCGCGAAAAATTCATTTTAGTCTCACTTTTAATGGTACGCGCGGACACATACATAATTTCGATATTATTATCCACTCAATTCTAAGAATCACACGCGAATTGAAAAAAAATTCAATAAAAACAACATCGACAGAAGAAAACAACGAATCTTATGAAAACAATTTAGGTGACACAATTGAATCGCATACTTACTGTGATCATAATATGAAATTTGAATTTAAGTTTGTAAAGTGTTTTGTTCAAAATCTGACTTTTTGTCCGTCTGCGCGAAAAATAGTATACAACACACGGAGCTAAAACGGTGCTGATTTAGACCACGGTGGTGAAAAGGTGACCTTTTCACCACCTGGGTCTAAATGCACCGTTTTAGCTCCTTGTGATGTAATGTACTATTTAAGAAGTGTTAACCAAAAAGAAAGCTCATTAAATTCTTGAAATCGAGAAAATTATTGAAATTAGAACTACTATTATCACATTCCGTTCATATAGAATGTCAATTTAGTCCGTTTTATGTAAGCATCTTGGTTTAAATCTTGAAATACATAAATACCTTGAAATATTGATGCATGCGTTGATTTGCAATGTCGTAAATTTTATAAATCATCCTATAGTGATTATTTTGTTTGTCCATAATCTTCATCATATTTCCATTGCATCATCCGCATTTGGTTAGCATATAAAACCCTTCATAAATACACTGATAACGATGCATTTATTATTGTTTGACAAATGTTGTCTAATGTTGTTTGAGTATTAATTACCCTGTTAGGCTGCTCC
>CM055404.1:75783642-75796797 GCA_029228625.1 Pseudolycoriella hygida
CAGCGTATGGAGGACAATCGTATCCCGAAGAAACTTTTTATCACCAAACCGGAAGGCAAAAGAAGTGCAGGCAGACCAAAATCCAGATGGTGCGATAGCTCTTGTGCCAACCTGAGAACTGAGGAGTAACCAGCTGGAAGACGTTAGCTGAGGATAGGTCCGGTTGGAGAAGGCCAAGACCCTTAATGGGTTGTAGGGCCGGTTAAGTAAGTAAGTGTAGAAGCTGTGCCTCTAACTTATATTGAAATACTAATGAAACACACACGATTGATTTGCGATACATTTATTTGACTTGTTGTGTGGTCGATTGCTTGTGACGGAATGATGTGATGATGAATGTGAGATATGAATCTGATAGATGAGTAGTGAGCGGCGTCGGTCACTACATTACCTCCCCTTTTAAAAGAGAAAAAATTTTATGAACATTTTAAATTATACAAAACAAATTGTAAAAACCAGGCACTCGACACCGAACTTATAATTTTTATGCCCCGATCATTTTTATTTTTATTTTAAGTACGCTTCTTTATGTGGAATTAACCATGACCAGTTTGCTTCCATAGCCAAATGATTGGGAAAATGATGAACCTTTTTTGGTTGTGGGCAATTTTTATGTGAATTAATTGACTTCAACTTATGCCGTTTTTAATATTGATTTTTGTTTTATTGTTTTTTGTAAATTTTGAAATTTTTTCGTAAAACGGAGTGCAAGAATAAATAACGAAAAACACAAATAATTTTGGTTGGATTCCATCACGCGTTTTATTGAAATTATGAAGCATTTCTCGACCACTGTTGCAGAAAATATGTCGACTAGACTACCATTCGAACTACGAGCGATGCTTCTCTATTTATTACCTGTTGATCGGTCGAGTACTAGCGATGGAATGAATATGAGATCGACTGATGTGAGATATGAGTGATTGTGATTGTATGATTGTAGGGTAAGTGACAGTGGTCACTGGTCACTACAATACCTGTTTGGTCTTTTTTATTTTTTATGTTTTTATTTTTATTTTTTTTTAAGTGCACAATATTGGTGACCTTGAAAAGTTAATTAATTAAATCATAAGTGCAACAAACATTGAATCAACAAACATTCAGTTAAATTCAGTGTCAAAAACATGCAACGAAAGTAACATTCACTCGCGCAACGTCCACATTCATCCATTAACATTAAGCAGAATCGTAAAAATTTTTGACCATCCACCATTCAAACATTATTATTATAACCACCGGCAACATACCAAATGGTTATTTCAACATTCATCCTGTAAAAATCATAAAATTGCTGAAAACAAAATTTCATTTAAAAAAATCCACATGGTAACCATCATCCATTGTTAAAAATTTGGAGACGAATTCCGTGCAAAAAAATTTTTCATCTTGGAGGCGAATGCTGAATTTTTTTTTAATATAAAAAATATTTTTCCAAAAGTGAATTGGTGAACATAAAACGCGTGTGATAGTGTGTTAGCAATTCAATTAAAAACTGCAAAAGTCAAAAAAGGAAAATAATTGGATATAAAAAAATATTTTTTTTTTCTCAACCTCGTGCGGGAGAAAAATATTTAATCAGTCAACATCCAATAATTCATCCATCAACATCCATACGATCAAAGACAATTTTGGAGAAAAGTCAAACAACTGAAGGTGTAAACATACAATTCAATCGGAATTTTGGTGAAACATCGCAGAAAAATTGTTCCATTTAGTTACGATCGCAGCATCCGAATCGAGCAAACTTTTTTTTGTTTTAAAGATCTCTAATTTTGCTAGGATGTGAGACACTTTGGAAGGCATACGAACATAAAATTGTTTCACAAAAATCCTCCAAAATATCCAACTCCCGCACGATTTCCACGGGAATTGGATATTTTGGAGGATTTTTGTGAAACAATTTTATGTTCGTATGCCTTCTAAAGTGTCTCACATCCTAGCAAAATTAGAGATCTTTAAAACAAAAAAAAGTTTGCTCGATTCGGATGCTGCGATCGTAAGTTATGAGGATGTGACGTTTAGAGCAGGATGTTAGGTAGGCTTTTAAATCATACTTTAAATAGGATATCAAAAGGTTTTTTGACGATTATCACATCCTCTCAAAAGTATCTAATCTTAACCGATTTTAGAGTTCAGGGGCTCGTTGGAAAGAAACGAAGTTCTAGGATGTGAGATACTTTTAGAAGATATTTGCAGCGCTACAGCGGTACACGTAGCGCTACAAAGAAGGACGAAAAATGACAAAAAAAGCCTCAAAAAGTATCTGAAAAGTGTTCAAATGATCCGAAAACATGTTCACATGAAAGATCTCATCAATACTTATAGAACTCTATGAAAATCGATGGAATTAGAAGACTCTGGATGGGCATTTGGTCGAAAGAGCGCTCAAAAGTGACTTTTTTGAAGAAACCATGCTTTTGTGGATTTTCACGACTTTCACATCCTCCGAAAAGTATCGCAATCTTACACGATTTTAACGCTTGAGGGCTCGTTGGAAAGAGTATGACAAGTTCTAGGATGAGAGATACTTTTCGTAGATTTTTGTAGCGCTACAGCGCTACATATACCGCTACAAAAAAGGACGAAAAATTACGAAAAAAAACCTTAAAAAGTGTCCGAAAACTGTACAAATGCTGCACAAGTTGGTTCAAATGAAAAGTCTCGTTAGTGCCTATTAAACCCTGTGAAATTTGAAGGAGCTAGAGGACTCTGGATGGACATTTGACGGAAATAGCGGTAAAAACTGACCCTTTCTAAAAAGTATGCTTTTGAGGATTTTCACATTATCCGAAAAGTTTCGCAACCTTAGCTGATTTTGGCGTTCAATGGCTCGTTCGAAAGACGAAATTACTAAATTGAGATGCAAAACCTGTAAAAGCAACTGAAGAGTGGTAAACCTATTACCTATGCCTATTAAGAGCTAATACTTAACATGGACAAATACAAGAATTGAAAACAATTCTTTGCTTACATTGAATTTCTATCGTCTTTATCAGATCCTTGCGTTTTTCTAGCTATTTGGTCTTGACTACATTTTGATTTAGCGCTCTCTTATGGATATCGATAAACGAAGTTAAGTGTGCGAAGTTCTGTTGGTCATTCCAAACTTTTAAATTGTAAAATGAGGTATGATAGATTCATACTCGTAAATAAGACGATATGAGACAAAGTATGACGTGATGTCACTCTGCCCTGTCTCTAAAAGAGTTCAGTTAAATTTCATCAAAAAAATTTCGGGTTGAAGGACAACATTATACAAAATAGTATGCACACAGAATACTGCTTCATCATCGGCGCACATTTCGTGTTTTCATACTTCGTCCGAATTGACTGCGTTGAGAGTGTACGCATGCAGACTGAGCGACGTATCTAACAAGCAAACGTCATAACCTCACGAAAAACGCAATTTTTGATAAAAAAAATTCTTCCCGTTTTTATTAAAGCGTGATCGTCAAGGCAGTTTTCGCCTTTCTAAAATTTTATAGACAAAGTCGTTTTGTTATAGTAAGAAGGTAGAAACATCATCAGACTTACTGACAAAATGAATGGAAAAAGGAGTGTTCCGCTTGTTTCGAGGTCACATTCTCGAGCACCTAGATGGTCAGAAAGTGAGACACAACGATTGAAGGATTATTTGGAAGATGGCAAAATCAATTTGTATGATTCGGCTTCTCAAATTAAATCTCAGGACGACATCTTTTCGCAATTTAGCAATAGTGTTGTAGGATATCATATGGGGCTGTTACGAAAGAGAAAATGTTAGTCTCTTATGTTTTGAATCGTTCTGTTTTGACTAATCTGTATTTTTCCTGTTATTTTAGTAGCTTCAGCTCCACGTGCAAAGTGTGAGCCTGTGAAAGATGTACTTAAGCAATTAGGAGTTGTCCCGGTCTCATCGACGCAAAAATCCGAAAATATTGCACGTGTGCATGATCAAACTGGAGAAACAAGTGAACCGCTAACTTACAAAAATATGCCGTTTTTACGGTTTAGCTACATGGACTATGATTCAAAACAGGAAAAACTAGTGGTGCTAGTGGATTTGCCAGGAGGTAGTGGAAATTTCGAATGGGACTTTAGTGATGAAGGTGATGGCATTATCATTAAAGTTGAATGGAGTAAGGCTTTGTGTGATGCGTCTCACTTATTCATAGATGCGTTAAAAGCAAAAATGATCACGTTAGCTCATCCAAAACTACACGCAATGCAACATCAACTCTTATCAGAAGGAATTGGTTTGAATGAGATCCCAAAATTTGTCATTGAAATTGATTTAGGTAAAAGAGTTCATAAAGATGACGGTATGTGGAGCTTAGCAAGTTTTCTGCAGAACGGAAATAAAATTTTATGCCTAGAATTTTCTGGCTTTCAAGAAGATATTCTTAAAAAATCAAAATGCGGCAACCTAGACAATTTATAAACAATTAATATTTTTTGATACTTCCAGCGTTTTCGTACTAATTTCTTGGATGTATTGTTTTTTCAGAAATTATTTTCATCATTTTCGAATAAATCTTCAAATTAACTGATCTATGCAATTTTTTTTATAAATTTCCCGCAGCTCCCAGATCACAAACCAATTACTAATCTCATGACATCTACAACGGACAAGAGTCCTAGACAAATCAATCAATTGCAATACATTTCCCAATTTACGACCGACATTCAGCACATTAAAGGTAAAAATAATGTGGTCGCGGATTTTTTGTCTAGGATCCACGAAAAACGTCCAGAGTTGCATTCAATTTCTAAACAAGATCATGACTCTCTAGAAGTAGAAGCCTCAATAGAACTACAAAGTAACGACGAGGAGTTAGAAAAACTCGTTAAAAATCAATCGGACAAGTCTAGTTATAAGCTAGACAAGACGGAATTACCGCTGTCCATAGGAAACTTATGGTGCGAGGTGAGCACAGGCAAAAATAGACCTTACGTCCCTCAACCTCTAAGGAGAACGGTTTTTAATAAACTCCATTCCCTTTCACATCTAGGTATCAAAGCATCAATCAAATTAATATCTTCAAGGTATTTTTGGCCAAAGATGAAAAAAGAAGTTAATCTTTGGACAAAAGCGTGCATACCCTGTCAGAAAGCCAAAGTAGTTAGACATACAAAATCAGAATTCGACGTATTCCCAAAACCAACAGGCAGGTTCAAAAACATTCATAGACTTAGTAGGTCCTTTGCCACCTTCCGAAGGAAAAACATACATACTGACTGTAGTAGACAGATACACTAGGTTGCCAGTGGCGTATCCGACGACCAGCGCAACCGCGAGCAATGTAGCAAAAATTTTGGTCGGACAGTATATTTCGCGTTTCGGTGTACCTTCAGAGATAGTCACCGACAGGGGCTCACAATTCGAATCCGAGCTATTTCAACAACTCTGCCGCCTGTTAGGTACGAAGAAATGTAGGACTACCGCTTACCACCCGCAAGCAAACGGGATGGTTGAAAGATTCCACAGAAAAATGAAAGAGTCACTGATGGCTAAATGTGTCACGCCAAATTGGAACAGTGAACTTCCTTTAATTTATGAGTTGCGGTGAAGGAGGACTTAAAATGCTCACCAGCTGAATTAGTTTATGGACAAACTTTAACGATTCCCGGTGAAATCGTAGCACCCTAAAAAGAGGTCTTTGTCCCCATCCGCACCAGATCATAGAAACCACAATCCTAGCTACGTACCGAAAGAATTAAATAATTGTACCCACGTTTTTGTCAGGGTAGACAAGGTGAAAAAATCTTTAGTTCCACCATACGCCGGTCCGTTTGAGGTAATAAAGAGATTAAGAAAATTCTACATCATTTGTGAAAACGGTTTGAATAAATCAGTTTCTATAGATCGTCTGAAACCGGCATTTAGCATTCTTTCGGTTAAAAATAATAACTTGAAAGAAAACATAATAATTGAGAAAAAAGTTACATTTAAAATGTAACATAATTTTTTTTTTAATTAGCACATTAAATTTTTTTTCTTTAAAATTCGCAGCTAAATTAACATAAATTACGTATGTATTATGTATTAGATTACTTCATTTTTTTTTTATTTTTATTTTTATTTTTTTTTTTGTAAAAGGGGAGTATATGTAGTGGCGAATTAATTTAATTCCATACGCGTCATTGACAGTCGCGTAATATAAATGGAATTAACGATACTCATTAATTAATACTTCACTATCAGACGCCGAGCAGAAAGTCAGTCTTGATTCTGCTCTCGCACAGACAACACACAATACCTTCCCTCTTAAAAAAAATAAAAAAAAAATATTTATACAAAACAATTGTATGGAACGCTAGCACTCAATTTTTTTGATTTACACTTTTTTATTAATAATAATTTAACTAATGAAAGCTTTTCGTACTTGGTTGACTATTTGATGTCCAAAATCCCAATATGTTTCTTTGTGTCTATGTACGCACAATTTTCGTGAAAATAATTGAAAAATGGTATTTTTTTGATGTGGACCATGTGAGCACCCCGTGGGTTGTGTATGACGACTGTGTTCCACTTTGGCAAAACTTTGGTTGGTCATCGTTGAAATAAATTGCTTCTGACTCGTCGGCTAATTTTGATTTATCAATGAAAAAAAATTATTTCGCACTAAAATCGTTATGCAACGATGACGCTTTGTTATAGTTGAAGTTGATTTTTATTTTGATGTTTTTAATCGTCGTCTTCAATTTCGATTGATTTCGAAATTTTAACGTAAGACGACGTAACGAAATATAAATAATAAAAATCAAACAATTAATAATTTGATTCCACCACAGCACAACGTTGAAATAGGTTTTATGCGACCAGGTTCATAATCCCTTCTTTCGATTGTTTCTGCTGTTCTTTGTTTAGAACAAACGGTACTTCTTTGTCTCGAACCACGTTGATTTAATTTCTTTAATTATGAATGTTCTTAATGTTCGATTTTACGAATTAATTTTGTTGCGCGATTAAAATTTTATACTTTATTTCTCAGCTATTCACGACCCGGACTGTCTCGACGGGATGGTAAACGCCCCGACGGATTAACAAGCTACCCATGGAGCCATGGTAAATCACTGATATGGGACGTAACGGTAGTGGACACGATGGCGCCGACCTATGTGAAATGGAGTGCTGTTTGCAGTGGATCAGCTGCTGACAATGCCGAACGCGACAAACACAATTTGTACGTCGATTTGAAGGCACAATACATTTTCACGCCGCTGGCGTTCGAATCCTTTGGTGCGGCCGGCCCCGAAACAACGGTCTTTTTGAAGAAATTCGGAAAAGTATTGAGTAGAATGTCGGGAGAGCCTCGATCTTTAGATTTTCTATTGCAACGTATTTCTATAGCCATCCAGAGAGCAAATTCTGTTTTAATTCGAGACACCTTTATTGAGGAAGAATGCTGTGATATGTTTTTGTGCTGATCTAAGTTTAAATATTGTTTGTAGTTTTTGTGATATAGTTTGTATTTCTGCTGTCAAAAAAAAAAGAAAACCTTTCCTTTGTTATTTTAATTTTATTTCAATTTAATTAAAAAAAAGAAGAGTAGGGCACCTAATGTAGATTGACTCAACAAATTTTTGTAAACTATTTTATATGAATAAATACAATCACTCATACAATAAAAAAAAAAAAAAAATTTAGCTAGGTTTTACGTTGTTTTGCTTTGAAATTTTATTCACTGTCAGCTTGTTAGAATCTCACAACATAGAGTATTAATTTTGATTGTTTATATGTTCAATTTTCATATCAAGTAACACTTTGCGACTAACTCTCTTAACTTATTATCTATTTAAACAGAAGGATTCGTTCAATGTCGGAGGTCACCAATAAAGAAGTCGATGCTTCTATGTTAATTGAAAGACTCGGTGTGGTTTTTGACGTATAATTTATTACCTGTTGATCGGTCGAGTGCTAGCGATGGAATGAATATGAGATCGACTGATGTGAGATATAAGTGATTGTGATTGTATGATTGTAGGGTAAGTGACAGTGGTCACTGGTCACTGATTAACTTTTAACGTCGTCGTCGTGAGTTTCCCCATTGTTTGTTTTTTACGAGAGAAGCTTGTGGAGAGTTTATTGAAGGATTTGACGATTGGAAGCATCCTAACAGCACGAAACTTACTAGTGAAGCTGCGTACACATTTGCTAAACGATATGCAGAAGTTATGAACGTGGAATCACAATTAGCGGGTGTTGTATGTGGATTTTCCACATCAACTATAGGCTGGCTATGATAAAACTTTCTTCAAAAGTTTTATCATATCCAGCTCAAATAGAAACATAATGCCAATTACCTTCAGAAAAAATTGTCATGCATTTTTTCAACTCGTAAACAATGTGTTGTTTACGAGCGGCATGACGAACACATTTTTTTGTATGCATTTTTATGCAATTGCCTCATATTACACGAGGAAAAGAAAAAAGGTTTACGGGTCAATATAATACATTACGTATTATTGGCAAGCACGTGTTGACGGTGCATTAACTTTGTAGGCGAGAATAGTACGCATATACGAAGTTAATGCACTTGAAAAGAAAATAAACACTTATTGCATTATGAAATGCAATAAGTATTCTTATTGGCAAATAGATAATTTTTGGGCGTTATCGATTCGCAATTTTGGTAAATGCGAGTTGATAAGTCAAATTAAATCACAAGTAAAAATTAGTCTGATTCCTACTTTCAACTAGGAAAGTAAAAAAAATATATATATATATACTAAGTGCTCTCAACCTCTTGAATTCTAAATCAAATTTTTGTACACAAATAGAACTTAGACATAAAGTAAAAAAGTGTAAAAGGGTACGTAGTAAAGTTACATAAAAAAAATACAAAGTGTTCGTGAAAATTATTGTCTTAGATTCGAACTATCAACTTCGAATCTAAGATTAAAAATAACTCAGTGAAAAAAATACCGCACTATCAACTGCGGTAAATAAAATCTCAGTGAAAAGAAACCACTAAATTTACAAATATTCTGACCGGCGGGAATCAGGAGATTCCACGGCAGAGAAGAAAAGAAAAACAAAGAGAGAGCAAATTATCATAGCGTTTGGTCCCGAAGGAACATTCCTATCAACACCATCTCGGCATAACATTTTGGTATAATCTTCCTAGACGACATCCTCAAAGACGATATTCCTCTTACGAATTCAATCATATATAACATTTCAATATATAAACCTTCAATCAGGTATAACATTGGTGGCAGCGCAAAACACATCCTAAAGGATCACGGAACGCCGACACAGGAAAAATCAACAAAGGTGAAGAACCATATTTTTAATTTTTAACTAAAACATTCGATTTTAGGGATAGGCAACCCAAAAATCGAAAATAACATAAAATAAGGGGTTAGAAAGCTCTTAACCTTTCTAAATCTTCGCTCTATCCAAAATTCGAATTTAACACGACGGAAAGTCTATGGACTTAGTTTGACGAATACCAAGTTTTTTCCGGTACAAACTAAATAATCCATGTTCGAGAACTAGTGACTTACGAAGACGGAACGTCTCACTAACAAACCTTCACTAACAAAATTACACACAAAAGTATTTCTTTTAACTAAACTCTAAAACATCTCATAAATTTAAATTTACAAATATTCATGGTCCTTCACTCTCCCCCAGTCACAAGATCAAGAGCACAATCTCACACACCTCAGAAGAATCAGACTCCCGACCTCTCTTCAGAGGTCAGCCTAGCAACCTTTACGCCAACGGTCAAGAAACCGTTAACGCGTCTATTAACCCCCCCATTACAATAAACCCCATACAAACCCCTAAAATGAATACACAATCAATAATGAAGCTGGTAGAATTACTACCAGTCTTCGAGGGTAAATCCGACATTACCATATTCCTACAAAAAATCGACCTCATTCGCCCACAGATACCGGCGGATGAGGTACCCTTCTTCATAACCCTTTTAAAGCTTAAATTAACTGGTACAGCGGCCACCTTCATGGCCACTCAAAATTGTACCACCATAGAAAACTTCAAAACTCTCCTCGAAAGCAGGTTTCAATTCCTAAAGAAACCGGAATTTTATCAGGTTCAGTTGGCGCAGATACGCCAAAATTACAAAGAAACAATCCCCGAGTTTGCGGACCGCATAACGAAGATATCGAACCACCTGAACTCCGCTATGGAGCAGGAAACTGGCGACGTATTGTCGCAAGAGCTTCTTAAAATGAATAACCGTCAGAGTATCAAAACATTCATAGACGGACTTTCTCACAGCGAACTGAGGACTACCCTCAGACTCCGCGATTTCGCATCCATAGCGGAAGCAATAACGACCGCTATGGAAATCAGAACACGAATCGGTGCCGACTCCCCCCAAATAACAATAACGGCACAAACTTCAGAAAAAATACCTCAACCCAACCCATTAAATGTAACTATTGTGGTATATTAGGCCACAGAGAAAACGAATGCCGCAAGAAGGCATAGGGTAGACTACCCAATAACCCTAACAACTTTTTTAGACCCAACAACCCTCAAGGACCCAACCAACAGGGTCAACCCCATGACAGAAACCCCAATAACGGCCAAAATGGCAACAATTATTCCAGCCGGAACGGCAACAATTACCAACAGAACCAAAGAAACGGTTCTAACCAATACGCCTCAAACTTTCAACAAAATTCAAATACCACTAACCCCACCCAAACGAATAATTCATCCTCACAGCCAAAAAGTATTAACATTCTGCATCTAGACTCAAACCAAGTTCCAAAACCTTCACGACCTACGGGTCGAAAAAACATTATCATGACAATAGTCAATGACCTCCGGTTTTTAGTCCTTCCGATAAGACACATTAGCGAAAAATACGCAATACTCTTGCTGGACACAGGAGCTAATATCTCTGTGATAAAAGAAGAGATATTGCTAAAAAAATCAAAATATCCAAAACTCCAGCCTGACAATATCTAACGCCACTGACTCAAAAATAAGGACGGATGGCAACATCCTCCTCAAGATACCTATGACAAACGAACACTGCGTGACACACACCTTTTAGGTGGTCACCAAAATAAATATGCCGTACGACGGCATAATAGGTAGCGACTTTGTAATCAAGCACGGCCTAGTGTTAGATTACGCGCTCGAGTCAATTAGCATCCCAGTGGCTAGGATGATAACTCAAAAACAAAATTCACGTGTCGCCACAAGTATTACTCGCACAGAGGCTCTAAAACAAATAAATAGGCTTATGAAAAATAGCACGGACACAAATCATCACAGTGCCCGAAATACACCCCTCGTCTTGACGGTAAACGTCAACCACAAAGAAATCGGCGGTATTCTCAGCAAATGTGATACCGGAGCCCATCTACCTATTGCCCGCACAGGCAGGAAGATGAGCTCATCCGAGCTGAAAAACACCACCCTAGAGAGAGAACTGTTAGCGATACAATACTGTTGCAAAAGTTTTGCACCCTTTTTCGCAAACAACAAATTCACAATCTACTCCGACTCTAGACCCCTAGTTCACCTATTTGAAGTCAACAGCAAGCCTACAAAGCTCAGGTACAAGCTGAACGGATACGACTTCGAACTAATATACAAACCCCAAGAACAGAACCCCCCCGTAACACTAGATGCAAATGACTCACAAAACCCGCACGAAAACCGAACGAACATAGAAACAACAAAAAATACCGATTCCCAAGGTGTCAGCAACACTAGAGACCCTGTTGGAATTGTTTGTCTTCAAATCCTTATGAAGGACAATTTCTGATTTTTGTGGTTTTGTTTGATCTGTGACTTTGTAGCTGTGGTTATGTTGAACCACGAACTACTAACTTTTCTAAAAAGAGTTGTGACTATGTTGAATCACGAACTCTTGTCTATATTTGAAAACTCTAGATATGTTGATCGTAGGAGATTCAAATTTATTCTGATTCTTTCTCGTACAAAGTTCTCTTATTTATACTAATATTTTTCAAATTCCCGGATTGCTTGATCAAAGAAAAATTAAATACAATTCAAAGTATACTAAGCAATTCAAGAGTGATTTAAATCTAATATCTCAAGAGTGATTTAAATCTAACATTCTCCCACCACTTTTAATTCCTTTTAAAAGTACCAATCGGTTGCACATCCTCTTTGAGATTCCTTTTTTCGAAATCTTTGATTGGTTTCATACGCACCAAGTTGAAATCAAAATCCTTGATTGGGGACAAGCACTTCATAGGTTTCATGTATTCCAAGATGGACTGGACCACAGGAGACAAAGAAGCAGGTTTTTTTCAGTTGGTTGTTCCTTGGCTGACAGAGAAAGTGCAAAACTGCACGGAGGATCACATTTCTTCCTTGCTGCTGCACCATATTTTTTATGATGATAGCACGTTTCTAACGATTCACTTGGTTCTCTTTCCAGAAGTGGGTGATCGAAGAATTCGTCGAACGGGCACTCAAAGATCTACAAATTTCACCAGATTTTTGGGCTACCTATGTAGACGACCATCTCACATCAATACCGGAACAAACAATCGAGCCGCTGAAACAAAAATTAAACTCATATGACACTAACGTGCAGTTTACAGTGGAAGTTGAGGATCTGGAGACCAAATCTATAGCGTTCCTAGACCTGACAATACACAACAAAGGAACCAAACTACAAACAAACTGGTACCATAAAGCTATAGCGTCGAACCGCATCTTAAACTTCCATTCCAGGCATCCGGTTAACATGATCATGAATGTCGCCAAGTCTTTTATTCGTCGAGTTCTGAGTGTTAGTCACAATCCATTCCATAGAAAAAACAAGGAAGTCATCACCAACATTCTTAGGAAGAACAACTTTCCAACAAATACCATTGAGCGTCTAATACACCAAGTCACCAACTCACCGAAACGAAAAGGCCAGTAAAATACCATGAAGAGCTATCCGTTCCTTGAGCAAACAGATGGTGTGGAAAATCAACGACATGGGCCAATCGCAAATTCCACGTTTATTCAACAACCAACAAGTCCTGGAAAATGCACTACGTGGACCCCTTCGGCACAACCACCAAAAACAGCCCTAGGATTTGCTGGCCTCACGTATATTCCAGGTATTTCTGAATGCTTGTCCAAGCAACTACGTAGACATGTGCAGAATTTAAAAGTTGCGCCGAGACCTCCTAACAAAGTTGCTCAGGTGTACACTG
>CM055404.1:75797297-75813076 GCA_029228625.1 Pseudolycoriella hygida
TTCTTGCTCATATTGCGGGTCATTATTAGTATTTGTCGACATGAGTTTATTACTCGTGTTTTTTCGTCTATGGGGTCGTCATTTTCGAGGGTGATTCGGCTAAGTGCGTCTGCGTTGCAAATTTGTTTTCCTGGTTTATATTTAATTTCATAGTCATATTCTTCTAATTTTAGTCCAAACTTAGTCAGTCTGCTGTTGAGGTCTCTTACATTGAACAGCCATACTAGGGGTCTGTGGTCTGTATAGATCAAAAATTTCCTACCGTATAGGAAATGCCTGAAATGCCTACACATTGCTACTACTGCCAACAGTTCTTTCTCTATTGTCGGGTAGTTCATTTCTGCTTGATTCAATTTTCTGCTAGCGTAAGCTATTGGTCTATCGCTGCCTATTTCGCCTTAACTAAGGACACCACCGATTGCGTAATCGCTCGCGTCCGTAGTCAGTATGAATTGTTTCTCATAATCCGGATGTATTAGTATGGGTGCAGTGACGAGTTTTTCTTTAAGTTTGAGGAATGCATCCTGATAGACTTCTGTCCAGTGAAATTTAACATTTTGCCCGAGGAGCTGCATTAGGGGGCGTGCGATATTAGTAAAGTTCTCTACAAATTTACGATAATAGCTACAAAGAGCTTTGAATTGCTTGACATTTTTGGTTGTTGTAGGTACTGGGTAGTCTTTTACAACTTTTATTTTTTCTGGGTTGGGGAGCACTCTATTTTTGGTGATGGTGTGTCCCAAATATACGATTTCGTCTTGTAAGAACTTACATTTGCCCGTTTGGATCTTCAAATTATATTTTCGAAATCTTTCAAAAATTTCCCTTAGTTTTTGTTGGTGTTCCTCTAGTGTTTTGGCGTATACTACCAGATCATCTACATAAACGAAACATTTGACTCCTTGGAGTCCTATTAGTACGTGATCCATGAGTCTCTGAAATCGTGCCGGGCACCCTTCAGACCAAATGGCATCACGCGAAATTCATGATGTCCGAATGGGGTGGTAAATGCGGTTTTAGATGCGTCTGCTTCGTCCATGGGTATTTGATGAAAGCCGTCGGCCATATCGATTACGGAGAAGTAATTTGTATGACCTAGCTGCATAAGGATGTCGTCTATGTTTGGTAGGGGGTAAGCGTCTCCTAAAGATGCTTGATTTAGGGCGCGAAAGTCGACGACGACTCTGAATTTCTTGGGTCCTTTTCGCGGAACTACTACTACTGGGGAATTATATGGGCTAGTGCTGGGTACGATATGTTCGTCTTCTTTGAGTTTTTCGATGTGGTCGTTTATGACGTCCCATTCCCAGCGGGGTCTGCTGTATTGTTTTCGAAAGATTACCGGGGCGTCGGGGAGCATTGGGATCTTGTGGGTTGTCGCTGTAGTTGTCGTTAGTTTGTCGCCCGGTAAGAAGAAGATATCATTAAATTCTCTGGCTATTTGAGTTATTGATAGCCGTTCTTCATCGTTCAAGTGATCGACTGTTTCCCGTGTCGTTAGAGTGAGTGTGTTCTGAATTATTGAGCGGGAATACCTCATAATTATCTAAAGACTGTATGTGGTTCATCACGGCCTCTTGTGGCACCGTGATTTTTTCGTCTGTGGCATTGACTACCGTTACTAAGATTGAATCGTTCTCACCTTTTGAGAGGGAGTAACCTAGGAAAACGTTCTTACTTATTTCTCCACCTGAGATAAGGAATTCTCCCTTTTTCTCAGTGGGAATTGAGATTATTTTTTCCGATCTTGCTGGAACTTCGCAGTCCATTAAATTTATCCGATTGTCTGGTTTCTTTAATAACTCGTGGGCCAAGTCTGACGCTTGTTCTCGCGTTAAAGCGGCCACGTCGGGGATATTCAGCCTTTGCTTGACCATGAGTGAGTGGGGAATTCTTATGAAATCCCCTTTATAGTCAAGTGCTGATGCATGCCTTTTAATAAAATCGCTACCGATAATGCCGTCGTACTTCATGTTGATCTCATCTACTACGTGGAAAACATAATTAATGCAATTATCGTTCACCACAGGCATTTTCAGTAGGACGCTGCCGTCAGATTTGATCCCTAGGTTCGTTATTTCGAACGAAGAGTCGTGGATTATCATATCTTTAGCCAATAGGCTTCTTTTTATTACAGAAACGTTAGCTCCTGTGTCTAAAAGGAAAACTGCGTATTTTTTTGTAAGATTTTCTGCTGGTAATACTAAAAGTGGTAGGTCTTTAAAGAATGTCAATGCTATGTTAACATATACGTTCGCGCAGGAGCTGTTCTGGGTGACACCACTCCTGCGTTGGCCCGTTTCCCGAATCCTCTTCAATATGAGTCATTATATTTACCCTTCTTGTATTGGGTTGTGCGGGTGAATTGTTCGTTTGAGGGGGGTTAGAAGTGTTAGGATTTTGTTGAAAATTTGAGGCGAATTGATTAGGACCGCTTTGTTGGTTCTGTTGATACGTGGTGCCGTTTCGGCTGGGGTAATTATTGCCATTTCGGCTGAAATAGTTGTTGCCATTCTGGCCATTATTGGGGTTTCTGTTATGCGGTTGACCTTGTTGGTTGGGTCCTTGGGGGTTGTTGGATTTAAAAAAATTATTTGGGTTGTTGGGTGGTCTACCCGATGCCTTTTTACGGCATTCTTTTTCCTTGTGGCCTAATATACCACAATAGTTACATTTTATGGGTTGAGATGGGGTATTTTGACGGAAGTTTGTGCCGTTATAATTATTTGGGGGGGAGTCGGCACCTATTCGTGTTCTGATTTCCATAGCAGTTGTTATGGCTTCCGCTATGGATGCGAAATCGCGGAGTCTGAGGGTGGTCCTCAGTTCATTGTGAGAGAGTCCGTCTATAAATGTTTTGATGCTCTGACGGTTATTCATTTTTAGAAGTTCCTGCGACAATACGTCGCCAGTTTCCTGCTCCATAGCGGAGTTCAGGTGGTTCGATTGTTTCTTTGTAATTTTGACGCATCTGCGCCAACTGGACCTGATAAAACTCCGGTTTCTTCAGGAACTGAAACCGGCTTTCGAGAAGAGTTCTGAAGTTTTCGATGGTAGTACAGTTTTGAGTGGCCATGAAGGTGGCCGCTGTACCAGTTAATTTGAGTTTTAAAAGAGTAATGAAAAAGGGTACCTCGTTCGCCGGTATCTGTGGGCGAATGAGGTCGATTTTTTGTAAAAATATAGAGATGTCGGATTTACCCTCGAAGACTGGTAGTAGTTCTACCAGCTTCATGATTGACTGAGTATTCATTTTAGGGGTTTGTATGGGGTTTACCGTAATGGGGGAGTTAATGGGTGCGTTAACGGTCTCTTGACCGTTGGCGTAAAGATTACTAGGCTGACCGTCTGAAGAGAGGTCAGGAGTCTGATTCATGTGAGGTGTTTGGGTTTGTGATCTTGATCTTGTGACTGGGGGAGAGTGAAGGACCATGAATATTTGTTAATTTAATTTTATGAGATGTTTTAAAGTTTCTAGTTAAAGAAATAATAATCTTGTATTTACTTTTGTTAGTGACGGTTGTTAGTGAGACGTTCCGTCTTCGTAAGTCACTAGTACTCGAATATGGATTATTTAGTTTGTACCGGAAAAACCTCGGTATCTTTCAAACTAAGTCCATAGACTTTCCGTCGTGTTAAATTCGAATTTCGGATAGAGCGAAGAGTTAGAAAGGTTAAGAGCTTTCTAACTCCGTATTTTATGTTATTTTCGATTTTTGGGTTGCCTATCCCAAAAATCGAATGTTTTAGTAATAAAAAAATTAAGAGTATTTTTCCTCACCTTTGTTGATTATCCTGCGTCGGCGTTCCGTGATCCTTTGGGATGTTTTGCGCTGCCACCAATGTTATAAAAGTTTTTGACGATGTTATGAAGTTTTAGTGTCGTTCTACCAATGTTATGGGAATGTCTCTACGTTCTTGGATTTGAGAATGTTATGACCTTCTTTGAGTGATTGTTATGATGTGATTTCGAGGATGTTATGAGCGATTCGCACGAGAAGCCAATAAGTTGAACGATTAGGAGATTTCAAGAATTTGGTATGCGTGAATGTAATCTGCCGTGGAATCTCCGGATTCCCGTCGGTCAGATTTGTTAGGTACGCTTCACTTGGTTTTTTTACACAGAATTTTTACTTACCGCAGTTAATAGTGCGGTAATTCTTTATATGATTATTATTATTTTTTATCTTAGATTCGAAGTTAAAAGTTCGAACCTAAGGCAATGAAATGACACAAACACCTTTTTCTTTTCTTGGTTGTAATTCTACTAAGTATTTTACACTGTTGATTATTTCTTTACTCTAGTTTTAGATTGCTACAAGTTTGTAAATTTTAAGAGGTTGAGAGCTCTTTTTATTTTTTTTTATTTCCTAGTTGAAAGTAGGAATCAGACTTGAATCAGACTGAATTTTGGTTGTGATTTAATTTGACTTATCGACTCGCATTTACCAAAAATGCGAATCGATAACGCCCAAAATTTGTCTAATTACCAATAGGAATACTTATTGCATTTCATAATGCAATAAGTATTTATTTTCTTTTCGAGTGCATTAACTTCGTATATGCGTGCTATTCTCGCCTACAAGGTTAATGCATCGTCAACACGTGCTTGCCAATAATATCATATTGACCCGTAAACCTTTTTCTTTGCCTCGTGTAATATGAGGCGATTGCATAAAAATGTATATGTCATGCTGCTCGTAAACAATACATTGTTTACGAGTTGAAAATATGCTATGACAATTTTTCTGTAGGTTTTAAAATTGTTGATATGTTTATTTGAGCTGGAAAACTTTTGAAGAAAGTTTTATCATAGACAGCTTATAGTTGATGTGGAAAAATCCACATACAACACCGGTTGAATAATTTGAATTTCCAATAAGTCAATATGAATTTCCGATTGCAATCTATAAACATTCTGTCAGTTAATGTGAGCAGTTGGCCAAGTAATTAGAACTTTTGATCAGTGTATCTGATCTGGTACTAAGTAAATTGAACTTCCGAATATGGCCAATTAAAATGTGGGTTACAGAACTACATTAAATGAACTGTCATGTCAGTGATAGGAATTAGTAGTAGATATCATACGAATGACCACACAGAGAAAAATAATTCATGAAAGAACAACGATCGCCATGCAAGTTTTGCATAGAAACAGCATATGTGCGCGTAATGCATTCATTAGTTAAATCCATACGCTTTTTTTTATGGCAAACATAGATTTTCCGTGAATTATTTTTCTCTGTGTATGCGTCTAAATATAAAAAATTTCCTAGTTTCGACGAAGACCTGCGAATTTCTAAAAGTGAAATCATTTAAAAAATACAAAATTGTAGACAAAAGATATAATGAATTAAGTTACAAATTAACATGAAATTCATTTTTGTAATGAAAGTAGATGAAAATCTATTTAAATTCATTTTTATGTTTTTTGATAAAATAATTTACAATTAAGGAAGATTTCTTTTTTTATAAATATTTCAATTTTTTGTTTTTATTTGTAAGAGGTTTTGAATCGTTTATTGAATTTGTTCAGTGCTGTCTGTTTTCTTTTTCGATTTTCCGGAACGCTTTCGGCAAAATCGAAAAATATATTTTTTTCTTTCGTCACATCCCCAATGCTGATCATTTCTTGCGCCCGACAAATACCATCCTCATCGGCTGGGTGGACAAATCCAGGATAGTATTTCGCGTTTTTGTGCGGTTGAAACTTAATCCACCCAAATTTCAGTTTTTTAACCCGTCGCGGCACATTTCCACTACGATGTCAACAGCTTCCACATTGTCGTTGCCGCTTCCAAATGCAACTTCCACCTGAGACATTGTATTCACATCAAGTTACTTTATGAAGGAAACAGATTACTATATAGATTACTTCGCGACGGCGCGGCGAAGTCTGTCATCAAGTTCTAGGACCGCTTGCAACCAACTTCATTTTTTGTTTGAAAATCCAGCTTGACAAAAATAAAATTTATTTCAATTCCATCATTTGGTCCCAGAAGTTGACAGCGGCGAAATCTCGCGAAGTAATCTATAAAAATTAATGTCGTGTCATTTCTATAACGCTTCCCTCGACATGCAGGCGTGACATCATATTAACGATGCACTAGGCGCTAAAAAGAATTTGACAATTTGTTCAATTTTTTTTTGGCCCGTACGAATTTAATGGGAACGGGGCTTATGTGTTTGTGTTCTAGTTTTCAATTTTGAAGAGTGCTTGAATGAAAGGTTATTGAAAAAAGAAAGTTCTAAAATGAGTCCACTACCGTTCTGTACTCCCAGAGTTATGGGCAATGAAAGGGTAAACAATCGTTGGAGCTTTTAAACAAAGGGCTAAATTATGTTGTATCGCCTAAAAAAATGCCAATCGAAGATTTATGTGTTGACGTGATGGCTTCTGTAAGACGTTTGAACACGGAAGTAAGAGATGACATTGAAATGAATTCTCTAAGTAACATTAGAGAAGATAAAAACACAGAAAGCACTGACATTAAAACAAAAAGTCGCTGCATCATATCTGAACTTTCACAGATGGCGACTATCTCTGACTGAAAAACGGTGGTGTATGAACCCAAGCCATGGATACACATCGTATTCCAGGTCCACTGAGTGCACACCTGCGACCGTTCCTTCATCTGTCTTCAATCCATCTGTGTAAACCACGACATTCGCCTCTGCTGGAGGTGTCCCTAAATCCCATTCAGATCTCTTTGGCAGGCGCGTTTCGAAACTTCCTTCAAAGCAGAAACGTGCTCTCATAGTCTTCTTTCATATCTACCTCACTGAACTCCGTTGCGAGAGAATACTTGCATGACCAAAATTTCGATCATGTGCAATCCAATTTCCACCTTTGTACAGTCTACAGTCTACACACTATCATCTCTGCCTCCTGTTTCAAAAACAGGTCCAGCGGCGGCAGTAACAGTAGTGTCTCATTCGCCGCTATCGGCGTCGATATCATAACTACAGTTATGCTCAGGCATGCTATCGACTTTCTATTTCGTAGAGCCTAATTCAGCACGTGGTTCCCATACCATACATCTTTCAGTTAGTATAGGCCTTACTATGGCTTTATACATCCAATACAGAACGGATGGCCTGAGACCCCACTCTTAGCCAAACGTGGCGCGACACGTCCAGAAAATTCTCAGCGCTTTCCTGACTCTCTCTTCCACATGCTCTTTCCAATCCAGTTCACCAGAACGACTCCAAGGTACTTGACTTTGTGCGTCAGCTTGAGAACAGTTCCGAAAAATATTGGCATTCGCATTGGAACTAACTTCCGTTTCCTGGTAAAGAGAATGAGTCCGGTCTTGTCTGGGTTTACCGACAGCCCTGACGTTCTACACCACTCTTCTACTACCCGAAACGCTTTATTCATCAGTGAACATAAAACTTCTTCGAAAGCACCCGATTGGGATATACTTACCTTTCAGGGAAAGAAAGTTTAGGGTGATCGATTGAGCCGTTTGAAAAAAAAAGTGTAGACTTCGCTTGGGTCCAAAAATGTAAAATTTCATTTAAGTTTTTCACTTAAGGTGTTTCCACAGGTGCGGTTGCTCCTATATAGGCCAAACATCGCGCTGTCTATGTGAGCGGTGCGACCAGCATGAAAAAGGCGTGGCCAACAAAACGAAAAGTCCCAAAAAGAACCATAACCTCATTTTTTTCAAATTTCACAACGGGTTTGACATTTGTTTGTCAAATAAATGTTTGCAGTGAACTTATTGACGTTTGTCAATCAAATTTTGAAAAGCGCCATTCTGTCAATTTTGTTTGAAACATGACACAGTTGGCACAGTTTGCATAAATCACAATATAAAACTTTTAATTTGTTCAAACGTCAACCCAGCGGCGCTGATCGCACGACCATTTTTTTGTATGGAGTGTCATAGGGGTGTTGTGAATCGTTTACTGACATAGCACATCAAACTGATTTATTCAAAGGGTTTAAAAGCCATCAAAAACGCGCTGTCAATCACATATGCTTTAGTTTTATTCAGCGGCTCCTGTTGTCTGATGAAAAGTGCGTTTGATGATAGCGAGGATGACAGCCATGATGTTGTTCGTTGCTTCGTTCATTCATCGATTGACATTATTGTTGCGTCTTTCGCCGAGTCTAAACGTGCCTTTGACAAATAACTCCAAATTCGCAAAGTTGTATTCAAATCGAATAAAGCAAAAAATTCAAGAATTCTTAAGATTTAAATTAAAATATGGCAGATGTTAGTAGTGATATCTCTACAATGATGGTCGCCGACAAAACAGAATGGACAGAGTTTCTGCAAGAAGCTGCGTTGATTGGTAAGTTTATTATTTTTTCCTTGAAATGATTCAAAATGGAGGATGACATTTAAAATTTGTGACATTTAGAAGACGATGACAACCTCCGAAATTACGATATAATGGACGACGACGAATTGAATGAAGAGATTAACTTGGCTAATCACGACATCGACTCGAATCACGAAGGCATGGTGTTAAAGACTGCACCCAGTAGTATCAAATGGAAATCACCGGAACCGACGGCTCCATTGAATGTAGAAAGGAGTGAGAAGAAGAAGAGAAAACTGAACATTTCCGTGTCATCAACAAATGAAGCCTCAAGCACAACACATCGAACAAAAACAATTTCGAATACAGTCAACACAAGTGATGATATCATTGGGAAAAAAGTTATGAAATTCTCGCAGATGTCTACGAAGGAGCGACTGGAATTACGAGCGAAGAAATTTGGCGCATCGGTTTCAGCGGAATCCTCAAAAGCGGCCAGAGCCGAACGATTCGGCTTAAAACAGGAAATTACAGCGTATTTAGATGGTAAGACTAAGTCGAATATTGGCACCAATGTTAAGAATAGAAACAGTTCGATTTCAAATATTGATATATTAAGGAAACGGGATAAACGGTTTGGGGGATCGGTGTCGAAAGAAATGAATAAAATTGAGAATTTGGAAAAACTTCAGAAACGGTTAGAGAGGTTTGGTTAAATTAATTAGAATAAAGCAACAGTGTCTTATTGACTTTTTCATCATTCTCGACTAATTATGGCCAATGTAAATGTAGAAAACAGAGTAAAAAAAATTATTTCAAAACAAAACATTTTGACATTCAGTCCAAAGCATACTTTTCAATGGGTTGTACCTGAGTGCGAATCAATGAATCATTAGATGAGGGATTTTTTAAATTTGTTTTCCCTTAAATTCTCTTGTTTCTACATATTTAGTCGAGAATGATAAAAAATTTTAAATCCAACTTGTACTACATATGTCCAATATAGTGCTTGGTTGGAGAAAAGTCCACGGCCTGCCGCCATATGTAGTACGAGTTGCATTAATAACTATAATTCTAGTTTTCTTTAACTTTAAAGATCAAGAAAATTATTTGTTTTTATATAAATTTTGTGGAATTTATCAAATAAAAATGTAAGTTTGAAATTGAATTTTCAAAACATTTTTTTTTCATTTGGAGCGTGTCGTGCAAAACAGACAAAACAGAGATTATGAAGTATGAAGGCTTTAAAATTTGTTGCCAAGACCGTCAGGAGAGTTGGTTCCGCTTGCATCCTTAAAAGTGGTTCTTCCTTGATGTCTTCATGTCTGCTTGTATTTAACAACGTGGTAATGCTAACAACAATGTTGCACAATCTTGTGATTCTTTCAATGGTGACATCATGGCCCTACGGTAGTAAGGGGCCGTTACACATGCCAAAAAATTCATCAGAAATTTTTTCGTAGACTAAAGAACTTTGTGACTTCCCCCTCTGGCGATGTACCCCCCGGAAAATATTTTTCCCGGATTCGGTTCAGTCGATCCTACTTACTTACTTAACCGGCACTACAACCCATTGAGGGTTTTGGCCATCTGCAACATGCTTCTCCAAGCGGACCTATCCGCAGCTAGCGTCTCCCAGCTGGATACTCCCACAGTTTTTAAGTCGGCAAGAGCTACGTCATATCATCTGGATTTTGGACGCCATGCACCACTCTTGCCCTCTGGTCTGGTTTTAAGAATTTTTTTCGGGATACGATGATCTTCCATTCGTTGTACATGACCGAGCCAACGCAGTCGGTTTGTTTTGGTAGTTCTGACTATGTCCGGCTCTCCCTAAAACTGATTTAGCTCATGATTGTGACTGGACTTGGTGAAAATGGTGCCGCTGGAATCTATGTCCTGTTCATGGTGCGCACAGCTGCTTCAAGGGTCAGGTTAAAAAGCAGCGTCGCAGGAAGATCTGCCTGACGTAGGCCTTCCTCAATGTCGAAAATCTCTGAAAATTGGTTACGGATCCTTACTCGGCTGTTAGCTCCGTTCAGTGTTAACTTGGTTAGCGAGATCAGTATATTGAGGATTCCAAATTCCTCCATTACTCTGCATAGCTTACTTCTTCTAACACTGTCATAGGCTGCCTTAAAATCAACGGACAGCTGGTGTGTTTCAATGTTGTACTCTTTGCACTTCTCCAAGATCTGTCTGATATTAAACGTCCGGTCCGATGTTGAACGACCTACACGAAAACCACCTTGGTATTCACCTACAGAGTTTTCCATGTATGGATGAAGGCGCTAGTAAAGAATATTTGCAAATATCTTGTAAGCAATATTCAGCAGAGCGATTCCTCGAAAATTGCCACCTTTTTTTATATGGGACAAAGTATGCTGGTCTTCCACTCTTCTGGTAACTCCTCCTCGACATTCCATATACGCGTGATGAGCTCGTGCATCTCTGCACATAGCGCGTTGGGTAGATCATCTGTCCCCGGGGCTTTGAAATTTCTGAGCCTCGAATTTTCAGCTTAAACTTCTTGCATCGTTGGTTCTTCTATGGTTGCGCAGTATGAAATGGCAATTCGTTGTTTTCTTTGTTTCCGTTGAGCGGTGTGTTCGGATTAAGCAGTTCTTTGAAGTACTCAGCCCATCTCGCAATGCACCTTTCCTCATCTGCTAAGTCCAATCCATTCTTGTCCTTACAAAGCAGAGGTTGGTGACTGTAACTATTTTTGGATTCGTTTACTTTCCGATAGAAGTTCCGAGCTTCCTTCCTATTGCCAAACTTTTCAATTTCGATCAAAACGTTCCTATCCTGCAGCCGTTTTTTGTTTCGGAACAGTTTTCGAGCGAAATTTCTCTTCGAACGGTACTCTGACTGGCCTGCTCGAGTGTATCGACTTAGTTTTTAGTCGAGCTGCATTTTTGTTCTCCAGAGCTCGCTGGCATTCATCGTCGAACCAGTTCTTTTATTTCCCGTTCTCGTTCCCAATGTCTCTGCTGCGGCGCTCTCTACATTCCGCCTAATTTGATTCCAAGCATCGTCTATGCTGTGTTGTTCACTGACCATTTCTTCAATAACGTTTCTCTCCAAACTATCCACGTATTTTTGTTTAATGTCTTCGTTCTACAGTTTCTCAACGTCCCACTTTTTCAATGCCTGTTGTCGGTTGTGTTGGACCAATATGCGAGACCTAACAACCACTTTAACCAAGTAGTGGTCAGAATCAACATTTGTTCCTCTACAGCTCCTGACATCCAATACATTTGAACAGCGGCGTCCATCTATCTAAACGTAATCAATCTGGTTTTTGGTTTGTCCATCAGGCGATACCCATGTCGCTTTGTGGATGTTTTTATGTTCGAAATACGTACTGCTCGTACGTACTTGAGAGCTTGTCTTTGAGATTTGTCTCTAAAGAGCCTACTCACTTTTCGTCTTCCGCATCCACGTCCA
This sequence comes from Pseudolycoriella hygida, assembly GCA_029228625.1. Classification (NCBI taxonomy): domain Eukaryota; kingdom Metazoa; phylum Arthropoda; class Insecta; order Diptera; family Sciaridae; genus Pseudolycoriella; species Pseudolycoriella hygida. Next base: position 75,809,022 of record CM055404.1, read on the forward strand.
TCGATCATTTCGTGACAAATTCACATGGGAAAGTTTCTCGGTTTTCGCAGATTAGTCTGCCCGGCATCTCGAAGCATGACCTTATCTTCCTGTCATTGAGGTGCGACATGGCTTGCACTGTTAAGCCGCAGCGCTTGGTTAGGCGTCTTGACAAGCTCGATGTTAGTAAGTTGATGGCAGACGCCTCGCGGGTGGATTGGATGAGGTTACTTAGCATGACTGATGTTGATGTGCTTACGGAAGCCTTCAGCAATGACGTTCTCAGGCTATTGGACATTCATGCTCCTCTTGAACAGTATTCGTCGAAGAGAGCTATGAACCCGTGGTTTAATGTTGAGATTAGTAAGGCGATGGTCGATCGTGATCTGGCCTACGCTGAGTGGAAGAGGTATCGTACGGATGTAAAATTTGCCCAGTTCAAGGCGCTGAGGAATCGTGCTAATCAGCTAGTGGCAGTGGCCAAAAAGAGGTACTTTTCTAGGAAATTTAGTAGAGTTTCTCCGACTAGGAATTTATGGGGTAGTCTTCGTCGGCTGGGCTTCCTGTCTGACTCTGATAATGCGGCTCCACCGTTCACAGCAGATGAGCTGAATAGTCATTTTGTAGGAGGGACTGACTACTCTAATTTTCCAAGACTGATTTCCACATCCTTAAGACTGATCGCCAGCCCCAACAGCATTGACTCTCATTTATCGTTTTCATTTCGGTGTGTTTCGGCCTCAGAAGTCGCTGTCTCATTGAATGGTATTAAGTCGGGCTCCGTTGGACTGGATCAAATTCCGATCGCTTTTGTCAAGATACTTCTCCCGTTCGTCCTACCGGTAATTGTGTACCTCTTCAACTCGATTATTACGAAGTCAGTCTTCCCTAAACTATGGAAGATTGCGAAGGTCATGCCGCGTCATAAGAATGCTCGTAGTCATCTAATTGATGGCTACAGGCCAATTAGCATGCTACCTGCAGTATCTAAGGTTTTTGAGAGGGTGCTGAAGAAACAGATGATTGATCACTTGGATGCGAAAAATCTTATGTTTAGGTTCCAGTCGGGGTTCCGCGCTGGCTATAGCACTACGTCTGCGCTCTTGAAAGTTACGAACGACATCAGGTTAAATATGAGCAAGAATGTGGCTACCGTTCTTCTGCTATTAGACTTCTCCAAAGCCTTTGATTCCGTGTCGCATAAGCTTTTGCTTAAGAAGCTTGAGAATGAATTTGGTTTTTCTACCGATGCTGTCCGCATGATTTGCAGCTACCTGTCTGGGCGTTCCCAATCTGTTTTTGTGAACACGTGTCAATCTGACTTTCTTCCGATTTGCTGTGGAGTGCCCCAAGGCTCGGTATTAGGTCCGGTGCTCTTCTCGATGTTCATTAATGACCTTCCTCGTCGGCTGAGGCATTGTAGGAGTCACCTGTTCGCAGACGACTTTCAACTCTATAGGTCGGTGAGTGAGGATAGTGTTTCTCTTGACATGTCCCTCTTAAAGCTGGATCTCGACTCGGTCTCGTCGTGGGCTAGAATGAACGGACTGAAGCTCAATGCTGGTAAGACGAAAGCGATCGTATTTTCGTCTAGTGCTTGGGCGAGGGATATTCCCGAGCTGCTGTTCGAGGGTGTGACCGTTGAGTTCTCTAACGATGTTAAGAATTTGGGCCTTACGTTGGATAGCCACATGAAGTGGGAGTGCCATGCAAGGAAAGTATCAGCTAAGATTTTTGGTGGTCTTCGTAATATGTGGCCGAGTGCCCGTCTCATGCCCCTTGTGACTAGGAAGTTGTTGGTTAGGTCTCTGTTATTGCCACATCTGACCTATCTGTCCAGTCTTCGGCGAACTTTCTGCTGCAGCTAAGACCACTTTTGAGAAATCTTTTAATGCCTGTATTCGTTTTGTTTACGGAATCAATCGCTTCGACTCTGTCTCGTCTCATGCTTGCAAGATTTTCGGAAATGATCTCGTCGTTTACCATGACTACCTCAACTCATCGTTCCTACATAAGGTAATTAGTACGAGGGAACCTGATTATGTCTTTGAGAATCTTAATTTCGGGTCGTCTGCAAGGCTGATGAATCTGATATTGCCTCGCAATGATAAGTGTATTATCAATGACTCTTTTTACGTGCGGTGTGTCTCGAAATACAATGCGCTTCCTGCTGCCGTGAAGGGGATAAATTCGTTAACTGGATTTAAACGTGCTTGCAAGGAACATCTTGGCTTGATTAACCACTAGCTTCCTGCCTTTATTTTGTTGTACTATTTTGTTTCATCTGTCATGCAATTCATTCTTCATCACACTATACATCTTACATATTTCAGAATCACCTCATGACAGAAACCAGGCGTATTCATCGACTGCACTGGATTGATACGGTCTGTTGGGTGATTTAGCTATCGCGGACTACGGGTTTATCGTTTGGTTACTTCAAGTATATATTTTTTTTTTTTTTTGAATTTATATTTTTACTTTGTTCTCTTGAAAAAAAAAAAAAAATTCTCAACCCTCCTCGTTCTCTTTTTTTTCTCGTTACTTCAATGCAACGGTATCGAATAATCTTTTATGTAAACGCGTTGTTTTGATCGGAACCATATGTAATTTAAAAGGTCCCTGACCTTACACATATTGAGTCAATAAACTACTACTACTACTGCTCACAACCATGTTTCTTGATGCTGCGAAATGAACTACCCGCGTACCGTTGTCGTTAGAGTTTTAATGGAGGCTGTATTTAATACTGTGGGACGATAGAAGACTTCGCGACCTATCTTGACATTCAGATCTCCAAGCAGAATCTTAATGTCACGTTTCGGTGCTCCATCATATATATCTCCACCAGTTTCTCGTAAAATAGCTCCTTCGCTTCGTTGTCTTTTTCCTCCGTGGGTGAAAAATTTTCCTCTTATCCGTAGAGAGCACATTCGTTCGTCAACAGGATTGAAACCAATCACCGCGTTTCTAGCTATGCCGAAAACAATGAAACCTGTTCCATACTCTCTTGGACTGTCGTTACTCTACCCACTGTAGTAGAACTTATAGTCGCTACTGATCATGGTGTCCTTTTCAGGCCATCTCGTTTCTTGCACTGCCGTGATGTCAATTTTTGCCGCTCTTAGCTCACTTGTGAAAGATCTCAATCCTCCTGGCCGCAACAAAGATCTTACATTTCATGTTCCTAGTTTTAAATAATTGTCCTGTTTCCTTTGCTTGAGTCGTTGCCGTTTATACTGTCCGATCCGAGGCTGTGTTGTTGAGTTCATAACCGGCCATTTTTTTCCGGTGTTTGGAGGTTAACCAAACGCCCAACCTACTTCCGTTTCCCCGATGACCCGTAGGATAGTCATCAGGTAGCTCTCTTAAGTTTAGCACAAAACTCCGAAGAGAATTGAGGTCCGGGGACGGAGCACTTGATAGACAGTTGCACGCCTGGCACATGACACGGACTACCACACTTCGCTCATATGCGCTCAGGCGCTACCCTATCTAACTACCCAATCCCCAAAGGAATATTCACCGCGTCCTATTCAGTCGCGTAGCGTGAGTTTGGCCCACACTAAGGACACTACAGCCCGAACCACTTAACAGATTTCCAATAATTTAATTTTCGTGATTTTCTGATGTAGAATCTTTCATTCAAAACCTTGAAGAGCGGTTTCTGTGCTAATTTCGCAGAAAAAGTTCCACAAACCTCAAAAAACCACGTTTTTGACCACTTTTTCGACCGTAACTTCGAGAGTTTTCGACCGAATTTGCCCAAATAAATTTCTTTAATCCATTGTTTCATTATCTTTCAGGAAAAAAAAAAGTTTTTGAAAATCGGATAAAATTAACTTGATTTATGTAGAAAAAATACGTTGGGCCCTAGTAGACACTCAGTTATAGAGCTCTGGCTGAGTCCAAAGGCTCAAAATCAAAAAATTTACTTTCATGAATTACAGGGCATTTCCAGGTCTTTCGATCAAAAAAAATTTATGAAAATCGGGAGGGATTTACTCGAGCTATGTACAAATGATCAAAAACCACTTAAACGGCCTCAGATCGGCGGCCCTTGGGCCGAAAGTGCC
>CM055404.1:75813576-75832463 GCA_029228625.1 Pseudolycoriella hygida
GAGGAAGTTGAGTGGATCATTTTCGCCCATGAAGGTAGTAGCCGCCGCGGCTCGGTTTGGCGGCGGCGGCGGCTCAAAAAAAAACTTTTGATATGTTGTAGAGGAAGTTGAGGTGATTATTTTCGCCCATGAAAGTAGTAGCCGCCGCGGCTCGGTTTGGCGGCGGCGGCGGCTCAAAAAAAACTTTTGATATGTTGTAGAGGAAGTTGAGGGGATCATTTTTGCCCATGAAAATAGTAGCCGAAACTTCCAAAAGTACTGATATCACAACAAAAACCCTTTTAAAAGGGAAATGTGACGCAAGTCCTTCTTCCTCCTTCCAAAACAACTGATATCAATTTGGGGTGTGTCCTCAGTGTGTCCGATTTGAAATGGAGATAGATGAGGTGGATAGTGGCAATGTAGCTGAGACTGCAGAAGAAGATGTTGAGGTTGCAGGGGTGGATGAAGACACTCTTCTGCTGTCCGATGGGGACAGTGTCGAGGTTACATTGGGACAAGTCAAGTGGCCAACCGATGCACTGGAGGAAAATCCGGAGGCGAAGACGGTGGGATCCAATGGGCGAGAGGTCAAGAGGAGAGGTAAGAGGAATAAGTCAAGAGCTGAGAGAGCACGACGTCGGAAGGCCAGAGAACTGGCAGGGAAGGCTGGCACGAGCACTACGGCAAATGGCTCATCGACCCCGGCGGATGGTGAACGACCGCTAGGCGGCAAGAGGTCTAGGAGCTCAACGAAGGGAGAAGGGCTCACCCCCCCACAGAAGCGTTCACTGAATGTGACTCCACCCAACGTGGCTTTGGGAGCAGCAACATACAGTAACGCTGTGCGGGAATCGCTGACCTGTGTAGTAGTAGGAGCGAATGGAGTGCAAATTGACGCAGAACAGGTAAAGTCGATCTCGGAGAGCATCATAATGGAGCTGGAGAAGTTCATTGGTTGCAAAGTGAAGGCCCCGAGTTTCAACGGGAAGCACCTGGGTGAAACTGAGCTGACGCTCGAGTGTGCTGATGACCGCTCGATGGCGTGGCTCAACGGGATAGTCCCAAATTTGCGTCCCTGGGAGAACGCGTCCTTGACCACAATGTCGAAGAGACAGTGGGAAACCATCACTCGGCCCAGGCGGATGTTTAGGATGAGTGTGACTATCCCATGGAGAACGACGTGGGTCTACTTCCTTGACATGTTGCGGACCCATAACCCGGAGTTACGCACGAAGTACTGGGAGATAAAGGGCCACACGATGAGAGGTGACCAGACGAGGTTCCAACGGAGAGTGTGGGTCATCTCGGCCGGGATCCTGGAATCGTGGAACTACAGGGCTCACTGGCTTCTCGATGTGATCACTTTCAAACTCATGAGAGGCCGCATAGAGAACGGTGAACCTGAACAGGTTGATGAGGCAGGTGGCTCAGGAGCGGTAAAGAATGGAGGCACCACAGAAGGAACTGCCTCCAATAATGAAAAGGTAAACTCCCTACCAGATTTTAACACTGCTATAACCAATTTCTATCCCACAGGAAGTACGTTAGGCGGGTTGGAGAATGGTTGCAAGGAGAAACCGGCTCTCACAATGGCGGGAACGATGGAGGCTAGTATTGGCGTAACAACCAATACTGGAACTTCATCGGCTCTAGCCGTGAAGAGTGAGGTAACCCAGTCAGGTGGAGTGGAAAAACCGGCTCTTACAAAGGCGAGAACGTTAGGGGTCAGTAAAGGCTCAAAAACTAATACTGGAACCTCATCGGCTCTAGCCGGGAAGAGCAGGGTAATCAAACGAGGAGGAGCGGACAAACCGGCCCTCTCCAAGGCGGGAGCGTCAGGGGCCAGTAAAGGCGTAAAAACCAATACTGGAACCTCACCGGCTCTAGCCAGGAAGGGCAAGGTAAGTGATAAGCGCCGAGACTAAATCTCTTCCCAGTCGCAAACATGCCAAAGTATGAAGAAGTGAAGTTTAGGCAGATTAACTTGCAACACTGCAAAGCGGCCACGGCAAGTGTTTGTCGTGACCTAGCAGTGGGGCATACAGGTGTCTTACTAATCCAAGAACCTTGGGTGAATAAAAACAAGGTTCTTGGATTTGGTCCCTATAGAAATAGGATCTTCAGGGCTAACGTGGCGGAAAACCCCAGAGCGGCCATCTATGTAAAGCCCAGCTTACAGGCGATGATACTCCATCAATTCTCAGATAGAGACACGACTGTGGTTAGGATTACAAGAAAGGCTGAGGCCGGAGGTGATCTGCTATTAGTATCCTGCTACATGCCAGATACAGCGGTCTGTCCGTACACGGATTTGCTGGTCGAGGTGATAAACTTCTCGAGGGCAAATGATGTCCCAATTATTCTAGGCTGTGATGCCAACGCTCACCACACGGTCTGGGGCAGCACGGACATCAACCCGAGGGGTTCTAAGCTCCTTCAGTTTATAGCTGATGCAGGGCTGAACATTTTGAACAGGGGCAGAGTGCCAACCTTCGTTACTAGAAATAGGAATGAGGTGTTGGATATCACTTTGGTGTCAGACTCTCTGGTGGACCAGGTTGATTCATGGAAAGTATCGCTTACGCCTAGCTTCTCGGACCATAGGTGTATACACTTTAATCTGAGGGGCTATGTGCCAAAAGTGACCAAGTACAGGAATCCGAGGAGGACGAACTGGGAACAATACAGGAATTTCCTGAGGGATCACGTTGAAGAGAAGCTGGCCACGGTCCTTCCGAGATCCTCTGAGGAGTTGGAAGAAGCCGTGAACAGCATCACTTCGCTGCTGACCGTAGCGTACGAGAGCTCGTGCCCCGAACTGAAGTCTGATGGGAGAAGGAGAAACAAGTTATGGAGCCGAGCGATCGGGGAAATGCGGGATGCAGCTCGGAAAGCCTGGAACAAGGCAAGGAGAACCTCCCGGGATGAGGACTGGAACGCCTACAGAATATCACAGAAGATGTTCAGGAAGGCGGTCCGGTGGAAGGCGAGGGAGGTATGGAAGAATTTCTGTGCAGAAATGGAACAAGTTCCGGACTATGCCAGAATTCACAGGATCCTTGCGAAGGACTCGAACCTCCAGCCGGGATCGTTGCTAAGACCGAATGGGGAATTCACGACTTGTGGTAAGGAGACGGCCGTTCATCTTTTGGAGACCCATTTCCCGGACTGCAGTGACGAGAAAAGCAAAGCCGGAGAGCAAGTGCCCTACTCACCAACAGAGGAGGATTGGGCTCTGGCCAGCCGAATTGTCACTGTAGATAGGGTGAGATGGGCCATTGGGAGATTCAGGCCATTTAAGTCGGCGGGGAGCGACGGGATATTCCCTGCTCTTCTGAAAGAGAGCGGAGAGATTCTGTTGGAACCGTTGTGTGGAGCCCTGCGTAGCTCGTTGGCTCTTGGTCATATACCTATGGCGTGGGAGACGGTTAAGGTAACATTCATACCAAAACCAGGTAAGCCTTCCCATTGTGAGGCCAAGGACTTCAGGCCTATTAGTCTTACATCTTTCGTGCAGAAGACGTTAGAAAGACTGATAGATTTCTACATCAGGGATGAAATCCTTCCGAGGTACCCGCTGCATGTAAACCAGCATGCATACCAGGTGGGTAAGTCTACCGACTCCGCTCTGCATAGTCTGGTGGCTAAAGTGGAGAGATCCTTCGAAGGGGGGGAGATAGCGCTTGGATGTTTCATGGACATTCAAGGCGCTTTCGACAATACCAACTTTGGAGTCATCCGTCAGGCCCTGGAGAGCAGGGGAGTAGGGTCAATGGTGACGAGGTGGATCTCTGGTATGCTCAGGAACAGGGCAGTTGAGGCAACTGTGTGTGGCCACAAGTCCAGTTTTTGGGCAGCCAGAGGCTGCCCTCAGGGGGGAATATTATCTCCTCTGTTGTGGTGCATGGTCGTGGACTCCCTTATCAGGAGGCTGAACGAAGAGGGAACCTTCGCCCAAGGTTACTCGGATGATTTGACAATTCTGATCAGAGGTAAATTCGAGAGTACGTTGGGTGACAGGATGAGGTACGCGCTGAAGGTTGTGGAGAGGTGGTGCCAAGACAACGGCCTAAAGGTTAACCCGGGTAAGACGGACATAGTTCTCTTTAGCAGGAGAGTGTTTGGTCAAGAGCTTGTGGGAAAGCTTAGGCTGTTTGGTAAGGACATAGTGCCCGGGGCAAAGGTTAAGTATCTGGGAGTTATTCTGGATCGTAAGCTGAGTTGGATCGAGCATGTCCAGCACAAGGTACAGAAGGCTATAGCAGCGTTTTGGATCTGCAGGAAGTCGTTCGGAAGGAACTGGGGCCTGCCGTCCAAAGCCGTGCTGTGGATTTATGAGGCGGTTATAAGGCCCATGTTGAGTCACGGCTGTGTGGTATGGTGGCCGAGACTCGACGTCGGGATTGGAAGGAGAGGGCTGAACGACGTTCAGAGGCTGGTATGCATTTGTGTTACCGGAGCCATGAAGTCGACGGCGACGGCGGCTATTGAGGTGCTGATCGACCTGCCACCGGTCCACGTGGAACTGAAGGCGAAAGCCTTTGCCGCGGCGGCTAGGCTGTCGCAGAATGGTCTGTGGACTCCGAACTTCACTTCGGGCCATGGGAAAATCAAGGAGGCTATCATTGATGAAGTCTTTGCGATGCCCAGAGACCGAATGAGGCCGGAGACGGACTTCGTGAAGCATTTCGTAACCGTTGTGCCCAGCAGGTCGGAGTGGTTGGAAGGCTGGCCGATCCGGGAGTCGAATGAGGGAGCGGTGATATTCACTGATGGCTCTGAGGCTTCAGGAGGCGCGGGGGCCGGGGTGTTTTCCCCGGGGCATGGTGTGGAGGCGTGGTATCACCTGGGTAGGTTTGCCGATGTCGCACAGGCTGAAGCATACGCTGCACTGATGGGAGTGCAGGAGGCAGTCCCCACTGAGGCCTGTGGGATAGATGTGACAATCTATACAGACAGCGAGGCTTTGATCAGGGCGCTTGAGTCGTCTGTAGTGGCGTCCAGGTTGGTGAAGGAGTTGAGGGAGGCCCTGAACCGGATGGGGCGGAGGAACCAGGTGAGAATGATCTGGGTCCCCGGCCACTCGGGCGTGGAGGGTAACGAGAAGGCGGACGAACTGGCGAGGAAGGGCTCGGCAACTCAGAGTTGCGGCCCAGAGCCACTCATACCCATCCCACACTCAGCGTGTGTGAAAGCGATAAAGTGTTGGGTGCGGTCGGAGTTCGTCGATCACTGGAGCGCCTATGAGGGAGGAGTGCACACAAAGCGCTTCTTCCCGGTGCCCAATGGTAGGTGGGCCAGAGAGCTGCTAGACATGGACAGGTGCCGCATCAGGCGGGTGGTGGGTGCGATCACCGGGCACTGTGGGCTGGGCAAGCATCTGGCTAGAATGGGGCTCTCAAATGATCCCAATTGCTCCTGTGGCCTAGGTGAGGAGACGGGGGTACACATAATATGTGAATGCCCGAAGTTCTCCTCACTGAGGCTTAGGACCTTGGGAGGTCATGTGGTTCAACCCGCAACGGTATCGCGCGTGGGACCTGCGGCTCTGGACAGGTTTCTGGTTGGGACCGGGCGGTTTCCGAGATTTATATGATGAGAGGGTGACGAAACAAAGGATCACCGGATCTGTGTTTCATGGACCAGCAATGGACCCGCCCTGTGTTTCATGGACCAGCAATGGACCCGCCCAAACTGATGAATCTAATCTTCGGGGTGACGCTTAAAGCTTTGAAACGCAAAAATTCTTTTGGAATGTTTTCATTTTTGATTAAAAAAATGCGTCACAAATGCCGGACCCACCAATGTAATAATTTTTGTACGCTTTCAGCTGTCATACGCAAAAATTTGATTTCCTGTTCAAAAATACACCATACATAATGACAAATTTTTGCGTTGTGAAAGCTGAAAGAACAGAAAAACTATAACATTGGTGGGTCCGGCATTTGTGACGCATTTTTTGAATCAAAAATGAAAACATTCCAAAAGATTTTTTGCGTTTCAAAGCTTTAAGCGTCACCCCAAATTGATATCAGTTGTTTTGGAAGGAGGAAGAAGGACTTGCGTCACATTTCCCTTTTAAAAGAGTTTTTGTTGTGATAAATAGTTTCAACGATTTCGGGAAAATATGGGAAGTAAAGGACAAATTCTATTGTCAAAGCGTGGAGTAGCTTGTTTTTAAAAAAGCTGGCCAAACACAACATACCTTCAAACCGTGTTTAACGAAAACTCTATACGAAAAATGCAACTGTATTAATGTTAAATTCGCGAAATAAATAGTATTTTTTCAAAATTTCATCTAATTTGGTCAATTCGGTGGGGGGAGGGGTCGAGCCCTGACTGGCAGTCGACCCTGGCTACGGGCCTGCTGGGTGATAAAATGAGGTACTCTGTGAGGATAGTAGAGCAATGGTGTCGATACAGCGGCCTCAGAGTAAACCCGGACAATACTGACATAGTTCTATTTAGTAGGAGAACGTCGGGTCATGAACTGGTAGGGAGATTGAGGCTGTTTTGTAAAGATATCGATCCCGGAGCGTGGTTCAAATATCTGGGAGTAATTCTTGATGGTGTTGAATTGGATCGAGCATGTCAAGGACAAGGCACAGAAGGCTCTAGTACCTTTCTGGATATGAAGGAGTTCGTTTGGAAGGAACTGGAGGCTGCCGTCCAAGGCTATACTGCTGAGACCTATGATGAGTCACGGCTGCGTTGTATGGTGGCCGAGGCTCGACATTGGGAGTTCGAGGACAGAGATGAACGAATTCATAGGCTGATATGCATTTGTGTTACCGGAGCTATGAAATCGACAGCTACGGCGGCTATGGAAGCATTAAGTAAACTGCCACCGGTCCATGTGGCATTGAAGGCGAAGGCTTTCGCCACGGCGGATAGGCTGTCTCAGAACGGAATGAAACCGAATACAGACTTCATAAGGCGTTTCGAGGCTGTCGTACCCAGCAGGTCTGAATGGCTGGCCAAACCGCCTATCAGATGAAGAATTGTGCTGGAGTATTTTCTCTCGAATCGTTGGCGGAGAGATGGTACCGCCTATGGTAGGTACGACGACTTCTTTCAGGCTGCAATTTTTAAGGCACTGATGGGAGTGCAGGAGGCAATCCCAGCAGAGGTAAGTGGGAAAAATATTACAGTCTGTTCTGACAGTGAGGCGATGATTCAAGCGCTCGTGCCGCTTCTCGTGACATCCAAGCTAGTGAAAGAGCTAAGGAAACACTGAACCGGATGGGACTGAGAAATCAGGTCAAGCTGGTCTGGGTTCCTGGACACTCTGGCATGTAGGGAAACGAGAAAGCGGATGAAGAATTGGGTGAGGTCGCAATTCGATGAATATTGGAGCGCCTATAAAGAAGGAATGCACACGAAGCGTTTCTTCTCGGTGCCTGACGGAAGGTGGGCAAGAGAACTGCTAAACTTGGACAGGGTGGTAGAGGGTGGTAGGTGAGATTACCGGGCACTGCGGATTGAACAGGCACCTGGCAAAAATGGGAATCTCTAACGATCCCAACTGTGCCTGCGACCTAAATGAGGAAACGGGCGTACACGTTGTAAGTGATTGCCCGAAGTTCTCCTCACTGAGGCTTAGGACGCACTGATATTTGAATATAAAATTCTTTGTTTTTTTTTCGATTTTTTTGTGACACAGTTTGGAAAGGTGTCTCAATATTACAATGCATCTCTATCAGGATTTCATCAGTTATACAGTTATTCTTTGAAAAATGCCGAGATTCGTATGGATACGCGTAGCATGTTTTTGTTTTGATTATGGCAAAATTGTTTTTCAAATTGTTCTTTGTCTAAAAATCGAACAAGAATGCAGAATTTTTTAATATTCGAATCTCAATAAAAATTGGGATTCGCAATTGGATTGGTGGTAATGTTGAAAGCGTCCATAATATAAAAAAAAACAGTTCAAGCCAAAGTTCTCAATCAATTCCTGTTAGTTTCATATAGATTCCATCTAGATTACACATCCTATAAATATTTCCTTCTGCACTTTCAAAGAAATTAAGGAAAGTTATAGATTCTTCATCGAAGTACTATATATGTTATTAGTAGTAAATACCCCCGCCCCTAAGGGCTACACGACCATAAGCATTCTTGCCGCTAGGTCGGAGATTTGCGACTTAAGTACCTCATACTAAAATGTATGCAGGGGTGTGCAAAGTTTGATATAGATGAATAAGAAATGAATTTAGTAGTATCTTAGTAGTTACCATAAGCTTATGCAAATCTGTTTTTCCACCGTACTACCATTTCCCCATAAAACCGTTTTCCCCGTATTAACGTTTTCTATGTACTATCATTATTCCCGTACTACCGTTTCCCCCGTACTACCGTTTCCTTCGTACTACTATTTCACCATTCTGCCATTTCCCCGTACTACCACTTCCCCCGTACTACTATTTCTTCTGTACTACCATTTCCCCCGTACTACCATTTTCCCGTACAAACGTTTTCCCCGTACAACCGTTTCTACTGTACTACGATTTCCTCCACACTACTGTTTTCCACGTACTACCATTTCACCTTACTACCATTTTCTCTCGTACTACCGTTTTCCCCGTACTGCTATTTCCTCCGTACTACTGTTTTCCCCGTACAACAGTTTCCTTCGTACTACTTTTTCCCCGTGCAACCGTTTCTCCTGTACTACCATTTCCTTCGTACAACCCTTTTTACCGTAGTACAATTTCATCAGTACTACTGTTTTCCCTGCACATCCGTTCCTTCCGTACAACTGTTTTCACCCCGTACTGCTTCTGCCCCGAGCCACCCATCATTTTCACCAATACTAGTGACTTTTACTAACAAAACTTTAAGACTTTGCCAAAGAAACCTATGGTCTAGCTCCCATATTATATATATTTTTAAAAATTGATTTGACCCAAATTTTTACAGTTTCGATCATTTACTTATCATCACTTATTCTACCAAGAAAACTCAAAGTCATTGCAAAAGAAACCTATGGTCTAACTCACATACATTTCATGATATTTTCAAAAACTGATCTGGGCAAAAACTGATTCTATTAACAAAACTCTAAGACTTTGCCGAAGAAACCTATGATCTAACTCCCATACATTTCATGATAACTTTAAAAACTGATTTGGCCCAAATTTTCCCAGTTTTGGTCATTTGTTACCGATGCTACTAACAAAACTCTAAGACTTTGTTGAAGAAACCTCAACCACGGAGAAACCGAAGATCCAACATGAACCAAAAAAATTTACAAAGAAAACCAATACGGCACATCATTTCGTTCCATACAAATAATTCCTTGCAAAGAAAATATTTGAATACGCCACATAACTTCGTTTCATACAAATAAAAAAAATATTTCAATACGCCACTTAATAAAGCCAAATAAAATTTTTATTATAACACACAACACAATGCGTGTTAGTAAATATTGCCCTCCTAAATACGTTTTACGTTGTATTGCTGGCAATGTTATATTTAAATTGCAGAAATTAAATTGTATTGCTGGGATTATATTGCCAATGTGGAAAAAGTTTGTTTTAAATTGAAACAAAAATTTTGAATTCGACGTTTCGGCCTGTATCCATGGCCATCATCAGGAATTCTTTATTCAAGAAAATTTTTTTTTTTTTTTCATTGTCAATTTTGACTACGAGCTTTCATATGAACACATTAACATACCTTTGATTTTACATTTCTGAACAAACGTTTATATGTAAAGCATTCATCGACATTAATTAGGTGATTTTAACTAAGATTTAACTAAAAAATATTATTATTAACAAATATTAACAAATTAAACAAGAGAATATACCCCTTTTTTTACAACACGTATGTAAAAATTATGTCCGACACGTATGCAAAAATAACATTATCTATTGCTATGAACATTCAATTGTAAGAACTTATAATAAAAATTCTACACTGTTGAATTGGCTATGAGAGATTGGTTTTGTAGGGTGGATCGACCTATACGATTATCTTTCGATGCATACTTTCTCAATAAATTAAAATATGATGGGGATATATTGGCGGTGTCCTTCTTGTAACTACAGGCGCGTTCTATATTCATAATAATATGGTTGACTTCAGCGATCTGTAATTTTTTTTTTCTTGTTTGAATTTCGTTCAAGGATTTTAAGATTGTTGAAGTCAAATCGATGCGATGTATTTTTTGCGTGGAGAGCAAGGGCTGAAGCCAGCTTCGGTTTGGACAAATTTGCATCAGAAACAGAGTTTATATGTTGTTGCTTCCTTACACCTGATTTTTGTACAGTTTCTCCAAGGTAAATAATAGGACAGTCCATACAATCAATTTCGTAAACCACATCAGATATGACTTCATCTTCCAATTTGTCTTTTTGTTTCGAATATAGGAAGTTTAACTTCCGTTCCGGTCTGCTTGCTACAGTTATTTGTGGTAAAAAATATTTGATTTGTTTAATGAAAGCTTCCGAAACATCCGGAACATAGATCAAAGCAGCATATAAGGGCCGGTTAATTGGATCGTTAGCCGCGAGTTTTTTAGAATTTTCCATATCATTTTTCTTCGATGTCATATCGATTATGCGACATATCTCTTTGAAAGGAAAATTATTTTTAGCAAGAATTTTCTTTATACTTTCAGCATTTGCAGGATGGAACTCTTCGTTGCTATATTGAAAAACCTTTTTGGAAAAGGATCTTGCAGTGTTTAAAATCATACTACGTGGGTGTGCAGAATAAAAATTAAGAATTCTGTTAGAAGAGATACTTTTCGAGTACCAATTTGTGACAATGGAACTGTCACGTCTAATTATGGTCAAATCTAAGTAGTTGATAGACTTATCCTTCTCCAATTCACACGTGAATTTGATCCTCCCTGGGTCAAATGCGTTTAGTCGGTCTAATATTAACATAATTGTTTTTTCTTGGCATATTATCAAGTGATCATCTACGTATATCAACCACAAGTGAGGCAGTATAATTTTGTCTTTCTTAAGTTGATTCATGACGGATTTAATTATGTGCTCTGACACAATTTGTACAATTATGCTCCCAAGCGAGCTGCCCATAAAAATTCCGTTAAGTTGGCGGTAGAATTGATTTCGATACAATAGATAGTTACACTCCTGGAGGCAAATACGCAACAATTCAATAAAGTCAGTTTTTTCCATCTTGGTGTGAGGTTGAATTATCTGGTCAAAGTCTTTCTCTATTATTTCAATGGCCAGTGTCGTCGAAATGGATCCGAAGCAATTCTCCATGTCAAATGAAGCCAGTCGGTGTCCACGTAGAAGACGGATGTCTTTAAGGGCGTGCAGTACAGCAGTTGAATTCTTGATTGTATATTTTGGTTTATCATAAGCCTTATTTAATATCGAAGTCAATTCCTTCGACGTGTTGTATCCAACAGATTTGACTGTGGACGTAATTAGCCGAATGGGGTGTCCCCTACCATCAGGTCTCTCTTTATGAATTAGTCCTGGCGTTGACATATTATTGTTTTGTTGCCTTTGTCGCTGCAGGAGTTTATATATATATATAATATATATATATAATATATATATATATATATATATATATATAATATATATATATAATATATATATAATATATAATATATATTATATATATATTATTATATTATTTTATTATAAGTTCTTACAATTGAATGTTCATAGCAATAGGTAATGTTATTTTTGCATACGTGTCGGACATAATTTTTACATACGTGTTGTAAAAAAAGGGGTATATTCTCTTGTTTAATTTGTTAATATTTGTTAATAATAATATTTTTTAGTTAAATCTTAGTTAAAATCACCTAATTAATGTCGATGAATGCTTTACATATAAACGTTTGTTCAGAAATGTAAAATCAAAGGTATGTTAATGTGTTCATATGAAAGCTCGTAGTCAAAAATGACAATGAAAAAAAAAAAAATTTTTCTTGAATAAAGATTCCTGATGATGGCCATGGATACAGGCCGAAACGTCGAATTCAAAATTTTTGTTTCAATTTAAAACAAACTTTTTCCACATTGGCAATATAATCCCAGCAATACAATTTAATTTCTGCAATTTACATAGAAAATATTAATGAATGTGTTGTGTATCTAATGAAACTATTAACTCTTATAACTAAAATTAATTTATTAAATTCATCAATAATTAAAATGCTTGTGATTAGCTCAGCGGTACGGTCAAGACTGTTCATTTGGCGCGTATCGATTCCGAAGACTCTCTCATTTGGCGCGTATCAATCCAGCTAGATCTCCACTTGTTTCTATCTTCGTTGTCAATTTCACAGAGACATTACAATACATTACAGAATGAAGCCGCGTTCATAAAATAGTTTTTTCGTTTGTTCCATTCCACATTTACACACACACACACACATAAACATATTCTCCCTGAAATTACTTGAACAAATTCCTCACATGAAGTATACATTTTTCTAAATTTACAAAAGCGTTACACAAATGTTATACTTCACAGAATATACCCAGTTCCAAATATATAAATACCTCGCCGGTTGGTGATGAACTAAAGCATCGTTGAAAGATGATGCTAAGTGCGGATGGCGATATTGCTCTTATGGGAAATTGCTTCCATAATAAGAACAAACTTTTTTTGAAGAGGTGCCGGTATTTCAACAAAAAGAACGTCTTTCGTTCTCTGCCTCTAGGTTTCCCTTGTTGATTTCTCTTGCCATTCGAAGTGAGGTTTGCCTTGTTTTTTGGATTACAAAAGGCAATGCAAGACAGTACATTAATTTAGTTCTTAGGAACTCTTCAAGCAGGTCGCACGTAAATAGATTCACATTGGAATTTACTATTGCATTGCCTTTTTTGGCAGACAGACAAACAAACAGAAAAACAGACGAAGAGATAGACAAACAGACAAACTTTTGACTTTTGACTTTTATAATTAGTAATTATTTTGAGGGAAGAATAAATTTTAAAATACACTTTGCTTGTCATAAAACAACTACTATTTACGTTGACAGACAAACACATAGGTCGATGTGAAGGGGTAATCAATTACAGGGGATTTGCTACTCTTTATATGAAATTAAATCGTGGTCACCCCTCGGTTTGATGTTTAGCTGATAAGACGTTAAATGAAGCAATTTTATAAGCATCCGTGTATTACCAGCTGAAACAATTCTCAATGAAAAGTTGCACAATCTTAGGGCTCTTTCAGTGTATATTATTGTATTTTGACACTCGGTCCAATTGCATATGATTTAAGTGCTGAGTAGATGCCTTAAAATTTTTACATTTGCATTTTTGTTTATTTTTCTTTGGAAATTTTTTATTACCGCCGGAGACAGATATCAACTAGCATTTAATTTTTCGCTATTTCTGAAGTTGCCAGTGTTTAAATGTCAGACACCTTTGGTTTTTAAATCGGTTTTCTTCTTCAATCGCGTGCCGTGTGAGAAAAATATAGCCGTTCCAATCCAATTAACTTTCTTTTAACGAAAAATGCAGTTTGAGAGCTTGAAATGATTTCTAGATAAACCGAATTTTTAGCTATTCAAAAGTTGAACTACAATTTGGTTACTTACTGCGATCGTCTTCTCAGTTGATGTTAGTTGAGCCTCGAGTTCTTTTATTTTCCTGTCACGAATACTAACGACTAAATCGCCGAGTCCCTTGATTGTTGTTTCAACTCCTGGTGGAAGTAAAATGGTTGAACCTCCTGGAACATTAGGATCAACCACTAAAGAGCCAATAATTGTCGTCCCTCCTGTAACCACGGCACTAACGGCGGCACCCATTGGGCCAAAAAAGCCAGCAATGGTGCCTCCAAGACTTAACAAGTTAAGAATCCCGCGTATAAAAACATTCTTCTCCATTTGAGATTGAAGCTCCATTAGTTCTTCCTTGGTCGCCTCTGCTTCTTCTAGCTTTTTCAATGTTTCTTCTACCAGATTTTCCAGGACGTCGTCCATTCCTCTCATGGATTTGTCAATTGCTGGATTTACTTTGGTTGCAATTAACTCGTTCGCTTCCTTCACCTTGAGTTTAATCGCTTGATTATACGATTCTTGGAATCCTTTGACAGCAACCCTTCTGTCCATATTCTCGATTTCGTTGACTCGCCTTAGCGTGATGTCAATGTACGAGGCTAGGTCAATTATGAAGGTCTGCGCCTTGTATTCTAACTGCAGTGAACACAATTTGCTGAGACAAGAGGAATAAATGGTCCCCAGGGCAAGCTTATCAACTTGCTTTGTTTCGTTCTTCTTCTCATCGGCGTACGCTCGAACATTAGTCAGAAGTAAATTGTAGAAGGGAGCCAAGTTCATCCGGCGGTAGATGCCGTAGAATTGGGATTCTAAAGTGTTCATTTCGTAAAGGAAGGCGGAAGGGTTATATAATGCGTTGAGATCGCTCGTATCATTGATCTTTCGAAGCATTTCGTTCAAGGAACTTCGTAGCAATGGCGTTTTAGCAGCCACGTCAAGAATGAACCCTTTGAAGTCGATCAAAAATCCACTCATTGCAGATTCTGGCAGCTGAGGTATTTCGGGTTTGCGATCTTTTTCGTTGCCACCTGTTATGCCTTTAGGTCCACTGGAGGAGTAACCTTTGTTGTACCATTCGAGTCGAGACCACTCAGAATCCGTATCAATAAGGGCAACTGTAGTGTACCAGTATTGAGCCTTCATATCGTTCCCATGTTTCGCCTTATCACCGCCCTCACCACCAGCTTAATTAAAAAAAAAACAGAAATTTTAGCAAACAATCAGAAACTACTTTCGCCTAGTACGATTTCATAGCCAAATACCAACTCATTATTAAATTAATATTTTATCAGCAACTAAATCGTTTAGTAATTAAATAAAAAAGTCTCTAATTTCTTGAAATTGCCTATGGGTAAATCATACAAGCATCCTGAAGTATGTTTCGAAAGTCGATATTCCTCATCCCTAACAGAGATGTGCGATAGTCCGAAGAGGAAGAATTCCTCAAAAGACTCATACCAGCCGAGATACTGAAACAGCATTAAAATTTTCTCTGAAACAACATGTATTTGGCCAAAATCGGGGAAGCGGAAAAGCGGACTTTTCCACTTTTCACGCTTCTGAGTATCAGCATAAAAATTTCCGATAATTTTTAGGGCCTCAGCTAAGTACAAGAGCTTCAACTCAAAATTTTGCTTCCTTGAATTGTTATGCCTTTTATTGACCTATCCAATGAAAAATTTATGAAAATCGCAAAAAATTATATTCTTTGTGGAGATTTTGAAAATCGCAGTGACTAATTGCACCCGGGTGCAATTAGCCGCACAAAACAGCAGATGCTAATGGTACCCGGGTACAAATAGCCGCACAACACAGCTGATGCTATTGGTACCCGTGTACAAATAGCCGCACAACACAGCAGATGCTAATGGTACCCAAATCTATAAAATTATTCTTCAAAAAAAATTTTTTATTAACGCATCGCACATAATTTCTTTTAGAAATAGTTTTACATCGAAAATAACATTGAATAAAATATATTCAACAAAAAAATATGGGAACTTTGAATAGGCGCTGTAGAGTTTTAGATAAATTAAAAGCTGTATTACCACTCTGCACTTCACTTACTTTCTGATTCTACAGCTGACGGCTCGGTAATTTGAAAGGCATTCAAAGTCACGTTACCGACAGAGTTTCGATTACTCAGATATAATAGGGCATCGAACGAAATGTCAATCGGAATCAAGTTGTCGTTTGATGGCAAATGTGAAACTAAGAAAGCATGGTCTTAAAAGCATGTCCAATTTTAGTAGACACATGTATTACGGTTTCTGGCCTAATTATGGCATATAGCCACTTCTAGAATTCTGAGGGATGTCGTATGGGTGAAAGGTGGATATCTATAACATTTTATAGCTTTCATTAGGTTTTTTGCTATCTATCAGTTATTCTCGACATGAGTGAGGTTGTCCACGAATCAAAGTTACGTCGTGTTTTTTGTAAGTAGACACACTACAAGACTTGTGTCACACTTGTGTTACACTTACTTTAAGTGGTTTTGGCGGATTAGTATAGTCAGGCAACACAGCCGATGCTATTCGTACCCAAATTTTAAAAATAGAACTTAATTTGGCGCGCGCCAAATTAAGTTCTATTTTTAAAATTTGGGTACGAATAGCATCGGCTGTGTTGCCTGGCTATTTGTACCCGGGTTCCAATAGCATCAGCTGTGTTGCGTGGCTATTTGTACCTGGGTACTAATAGCATCGGCTGTGTTGTGCGGCTATTTGTACCCAGGTACCAATAGCAATCCGTTTGGGGACAAATAGCATCGGCTGTGTTGTACGGCTATTTGTACCCGGGTACCAATAGTATCAGCTGTGTTGTGCGGCTGTTTGTACCCGGGTACCATTAGCATTTGCCTTTGAAAATCGGTCTAGACTTCGTAAGATATTGTGCTCACAGACGGGTAGACGAACGGACAGCCATTTTTGAGCGCTGATTCGGCACCACCAACAACGACTAAAAATGCATCCCCCAACCCCTACTCGAAATACTAAGTATAATAAGATAGTACTTCGTATGGGGCTAATGAACAGACCACAACACAAAAAAAACTCACCTCCGTCATTTCCTGGTTTTCCGTCAGAATTCCGGACGATGGGCCAACCACTGGTACCCTCAAAAATGGTTAAATTTATGTTTCCTTTGCTCCCAGCATATCCACCAATGCCACCATCACCTCCACTTTTTCCATCGGTCGCTGCTACTGAGTTGAAGATGTCAAACCAATAATAGTATACCCAATAAACAATCTTCCATTCATCCCAGTATCTAACCTGCTTCCAATCTACATCTCTCTCCCCGTACGGCGTTTTCTTCCACTTATCCGATGGATAATAAGCGTCATTTCCTTGAGATCCATTACCACCTCTCCCACCATCTTGGCCCTTTCCACCATTACCGCCATTTGCCGAAATTGTAAGCAACTTTCCATTGAAAACGTTGTCGGCAACACCAAGGAAATGACCTGCAGGTTGGCCTGGACCGCCAGGTTTACCTTTTTCCCCAGGATTTGCACCTTTTCCGGGTTCTGCTGGGCTTGATTCGCTCTCCCCAGTTTTCCCATCCAGGTTTATTGACGTAGTTCCAATGATATGCCAAGTGGGAGCGGCGATGATCATATGACGCCCTGGAGCCGTCAAGGTGGGCGTATCGATATAAACCGCGCAGGAGGCATTCACGTTGAAAAAACTGACCTTACTTTCATTGCTCTTGTACTTTTCCAACACCTTCGACATGCGAATGAAGGGTCCTTGCGCCAGGAGAGTTCCATCGGACTTTACTATGATGTCGGAGGCAGTGGCGAGCGTGAGTATCACAACGGAGTTGAGTTCATTCATTCTTTCCTCATTCAATTTGAAACCATCGATCGCAATGGTTTCGACTTTAAGGAGTTTCGCAAACTTCTCGAACGTTTGTGCCGAGACGCGGAGCCCTTGTGGCCTGTCAGTATTACCCCAATCATCTAAATCAGCAACATTGTACCTAGTTGTATCTTCCTGGATGTAGTCTTCGCTCAGAGCTTCCAAAAATTGGTACAGAATTTTATACCAAGCCACAGCTTGGGTGGTAAAAGTAATTGAATTATCAAAAGTGTTTTCCGGAACTGTGCTTACGTTTTCCTCTAACATAGCTTCTAAAAACTCTAGATAGGAAATGTCATCTTTCAATGCTTGAAACTTGATCGTGGAAATGACGATGCCGACAGTAGTAAACTGAAATTGCATTGTGTTGACAAAATCTTGCGTGAATTTCTCCAGCGCTTTGAGTCTGTCTGCATTGGCTTTTACAGTTCCTAGAACCTCAGTTAGAGAAGTAATCAGTTGAACCCAGTCACAGGACGTACGCATACGCGTTTCCACTTCGGTGTTTATCGACGCACTAATTTCCTTCATGTTCTTTGAAATGTCGCCGTTAAGTTCTTTGGAAATGTCTCTCATTGCCAGCTTTGTCGTGTCGGAGACGCTAATGCCAAAATCGTCTGTTGAAACCGCCATGAAAGCAGTTTCCGTTCTGATCGCATTCAGGATACCATCACGACTTTTCAGCATCAACGGCGATTTGTCCAGAGAGCCAGTTTTTTGAGGCTTACGGAACAGTCCGATGCGGCTGTACTTGCCGTCGGTGAGTTTGCTCAAAGCTGTGAAGATTACGAGTGTATTTTCCAGAATTTTCTTCTTCTTCTCATTCGTTTCGTCTTTGATTTTCTTCTCAACGTCAGGAATCATGTTCCTTACAATAAAGTCACCAACGGATTGTATCAGAACTTCGTCCGACACAACCATTTCATTTCCCTCTTCGTCCTCTCGGGTCACTTTAGGAACTTTTGTGGCTACCATAGAGAATCCGTTTTTGAACTTATTCGCATCACGAATGAATTCTCCAACGCGTTTGATGGCTTCAACGAATGGGGCTCCACGCCCGTTTTGCCCAATAGCTGTCTCCCATTCAACAGTTATGTGAACTTTGATTTTTTCTAAGTTTTCGAAGACCATCTTAGTCATATAGGCACCAGCCAAATCGACGGCAGTTCCTCTAGAGTCTTGAAATCCTGGACAGTCGTAGTATGCTGAATCCTTCTTCGTGCTCACCACCAGTTCAGGGTAGAGAGTTTTCGACGTAGACTCCTCTCCAGGCTTGCTGATTTTCCCGTCTTCATCTTGAATGATCAAATTACCGGAAAATTCAGGATACTCCACTGCCCACATTTTTGACATGTCACCAGCAATGAACTGAGCCAGGGTGCTTTTCCCGGTGCCGGTGTTGCCCACAATGAGAGTAGCTTCACTATACTTCGGATCAAATATAATATTATTCTTGGCCTCTTCCACAAGCTCCCACGCCTCTTCGATAATATCCCTTCCCTCATTGAGTGCTGTTACAGTTG
>CM055404.1:75832963-75846511 GCA_029228625.1 Pseudolycoriella hygida
ACATTTGTCAGCATTCAACTCGAAATCATTGTCGGAGCACCATTTTGAGAAGTTGTTAATTGATGACTGCATCGATGAGGTATCGTCAATGGTTGAAATATTGTTATGGACGATCTTCTTATCATCTGCAAGGTTGATGTCTCTAGTGTGACCAGAAGTACAATCGGAGTCATTGAAGAATACCAGAAACATTATAGCAGCCAATATCGAGCCTTGACCAATTCCAGAATGTACATTAATTACGTCAGACATGCTCGAATTTATCTTCACCATCTGCTTCCTATGCATGAAAAAAGAGCGAAACCATAAGAGCAGAGAATTACTTAAACGATATTTCTCATCTGATAGTTTCGCCAACAATTTAACGCATCGTATACTATCGAAGGCCTTGTGTATGTCAGCAAGAAATATATCAGTTTGTTTGCTATTATCGAAGGATTCATGAACTAGAAGAGATAATTCCATCAAGTTGGATTCAACCCTTCTGCCTGGGAAGAAGCCATGTTGAGTAGGTGATAAATGTGGGAAGATGTTGTATTTGAGTTGTTCTAGTATTATTATTTCAAAAGCCTTAGCAAAGTTTGGGGAGACACAAACACCACGGTAATTTGATATATCGGTCTTCTTGCCAGATTTAAACACTGCAGCCAAATGACCTGTCTTCCACAAAGTGGGATAGTGAAGATCCAATAACGATTTTGAATATATCATTAATAAGGGCTCTGCCAGAACATCTGCACATTCGCGTAGAAACAGCGGTGACATTTTATCTGGGCTGATCCCCTTACTCAGATCCATGTTCATCAGAGTTTTTATTACAATGTCATGCGTAATTGTGATATTAGAAAATTCAAAATCATTCCTTAAATTTAAAAATGAGAGAAAGTCAGTATCGTCTTTTTCGTCATCTGGGTGTTGTTTATATACGGAAGAAAAGTATTTGGCGAATAGGTTTGCTTTTACAGTGTCACTTGTTGCATTTTCGTTGAGGTACGACATTTTCCCAGGTAAATTGCTTTTTTTATACTTCGAATTAATATAGTTCCAGAATTTCCGTGGTTGTGTCTTGTAGTTGGAAGCAAGATCTCTCAGAAAAGTATTGTAAAGCTCGTCACGGTATTTCTCAAAATCGTCCTTAGCAGCTAGAAACGATGAATCGTCCACAATTCCAGAGTCGTTCTTAGAACGGTTGAGAAAACGCTTATATTCTCGATTTCTTCTATTTTTGAGATTTATCAATTTGCCATCAAACCATGCAGGGTGATTTGTCGTACGGAGTGACGCTTTGGGAATTAGTTCGTCAAATATTCCATAGCATTTTGTATACATGATGCTGAGCATGTCGTCTACAATTTTCCCATTGAATAAGGCTTTGAAATCAATTTTAGCAAGTTCTTGACTGATTGAAGTGTATGGTGCTTTCTTAAAACAATAAATAAGTTTTGAAGAAGGGGAAGCAGTGTAAGTTGCTGGTTCACATTCAATCATACAGTGAGTCTGGACATGAAAAGTATCTTGTGATGAGTCTGGTATCAGTGGCATTTCTGCTGGATGGATGACAAAAAGTTCGGGCATATTAGTATAGAAGAGGTCGAGAACATTTCCAGCACTATTTTTTAAATTAGATATTTGAAAGAGGCCGCAGTCCATGAGCGATGATGTCATTTGTCTTGCAATTTTCGATTTAACCGATTCAGAGTCACCTATCAGTGGTAGGAAGTCGAAGCCATCTTCATTGTCAGACCAATTAATAGTAGACATATTGAAATCACCAACAACAAGGAAAATGTCACCGTGATTGATCATTGAGTGCGCAGCTAAAATCGCTTTCTGATGTAATAAATAGACCTCTTCTGTGGAACCAAACTGTATGTAAAGACCGTATACGTAGATGTTAGAATTGGATGAACGGAGATGAATTTTTACGCAAATAGCTTCAAGTCGTCTGCTTTCGGGTACATCAAAAAGTTCACTGTCATATTTTGAGTCAATAGCAATAAGAACACCTCCCGCTTTACTCGCAACAATATCGGTATCTTCGCGATCTTTGCGATATACGATAAAACGAGGGTCGAAGAATTCACCGTCGAACTTGGATTTGTTTAACTATGTTTCTGTTAAAACAATTAAGCCGTAGTCGCAGGTCGTTGTCGATAAAAGAATATCATATTTCTTGTAACCATTGTAACCATTCCTCTAATATTGTTGTAATAAAGTGACATATAGAAGTGGGACAAGGCCGGTCTTAATTCAATCGATTTTGCGATTACATCATTTTGTTTAATAAAAAATCTGAAGCCGTGGCATTTGTTGTGATCCATGGTTTAATATGAATATGACTAGGCCAGAAACTTGGTCTCTATCTTAAAGTTGACATGCCGTAAAGTGGAGATGTCTTGCCCACGTTTAGTTAGACGACGTATCTTTATTTGTTTCCTGTCAATGTTGGTGTCAATTAAATTAACAGGTGTAACTTTTATGTCGAAAGGTGAGATATGGAAAGCTTTACTAAGTTTGTCAGTTTGAATATTATTACCAAGAAGATGCAAGCTCCTCCTATTTGATTTGCTAATATTCTGGAATGTAGCATCCACTGTCGAGATGCACTGGTCGACTTCAAAGTTTTGCGGTTCCGATGGAATTGGTGCTTCCGTTTCTGAATGATGTGGACTTGGAGAAATCTCATTAGTTGTGGATAAAATTTCTGTAAATCGATCTTTGATGCCGAGAAATTCTGTGTCCGTTTGAAGAGATGACGTTGAATTTTCGTAGTCCATAGTTTTGGCGTCTTTGCAGTTCTTCACTGTCGGTAGTCGTCGTTGAATTTCATTCTTAAGAGTTAAGAAGTTGTCATTGAGATCTTGTACGCAAGCGTAAATAGAATCCAATTTATCATCAACATCAGCATCAACGCGAATAGCCTCTGTCAATGGTGATATATTCGATGAAAGAGGTTGACTCAATGAAGCTTTACGTGTAACATCTGAATTAGCAGCAATTTGCGCGAGGATACTGGCATTATTTTTAATCATTGACGTTATGGAGTCAAAAGATGACCAAGTATTAGTCTCGAAGGAATGAAGCAATGAAAATAAATCATCTGATGCAGTAGATTATTTAGGCTTTGGTGATGAAATTGACCAGTCCAATGGATTTCTATAGTGTGTATGTCCATTAGTCATGTTGTTGTTGGAGTGCTTCATCACAATATCTTCAACTTGCTTAGAATTCAAAGTAGAATCAATGAAACGTTGCAGTTTGGCGTCGAGAAGCTTGTCTATTGTTTCGGTTATGCTATTACTTAGTAGAGGGCGTTCGCTTAAATTAGTGTTTGGACCATTTTGACTATTATTCGCGTTAGTAGATTCGATCACATTGAGTTTGTCAATCAAAGCATTAAATTTGTTAGTGTGATCTGATTTGCTGTTGTTGATGAGTTCAGTGATGGCTTTTAATTGATCTAGCAGCTGGGCCTGATTTGAGCGAGCTTTAAATTCGTCCTGACAGGATTGGCAAATAAACTGAACAGGTGTGTCAGGAATTGTGGCAACAAATCACTCATGCAATGAAATAACTCTTCAATATAAAATTTAAATGAATAATCAAGAAGGCTTTTGAAATGAAACTGATCATAGAATGCAAAGATTTGTGTATAAAAGGAACGAAATTATGAGAATAAATGGCATTCAGAACGAGGAGTTCACGGGGACAACATCCCCAAGCGAATCGTTTTCTTTGTAGAAAAGTGTTTTACAACCAGCGCTTGCGAGCTGGGCTGCATAACCCACTGGTTGTTGAACATTTAGTAGAACGTGTAGAAGTTGGAAAATATGTTCAATTATTAGCGCTTGCGGGCTGGGGTGAATAACCCACTAGTAGTTGAACATAAAAGTAGAGATAGAACGTAGAAGTTGTAACAAGTGGCGCAGACGGTAAAAAGCTATTTTAGTAAAAATAGCATTCGCTACAACAGTTTTATTGAAACTTTAAATTTGTTTGGTGTCTATAAAAGTTTGGGTAAAGTTCTTCGTTGTAGGTGCTGTTGCTGAACTTAGATGAGCATAGGTTTGACAAAGGTTTATGGGATCAGCACGTTGACAATTTTTGTCAGAGATAGGACGTTTTATTCTGATTTTACATAAATTTACATTAGCTTATGTAAAATTTGTGGAATATTGGGGTGAATTGTTGTATTTCTGAAAATTTTGGGAAATCTACGTTGAATGTAAATGGAGTTGAGTTTCGTAAAATCGATCATATGTAAGTCACAGTAGCGAGCTGTTGAAGACAGTAACATATACATATGGGATGGCCTGTTGCTGCTATGGAAAATGATTTGTTAGCACTGGATCTGTTGGTCGTATCGTACGAAATTAGTAGGTCCTGGTCGTTTTGTGAAATGACTCAAAAAAAAAAAAAAAATGGTCGACCATAGCTGTTAATTTGACAAAATTGTACGTTGCTGTGGAAATTGATTTATCAGCACTGGATCAGTTGGTCGTATCGTATGTACCATAATCATTGATCATAGTCATTTGGTTGAGTCAATAGAAAGTGATTGGTCGCAGGTGTCCTTTTCAGACAAATCGCACATTGCTTTGGAAATTGTTCAGATCATACGTTGATATGGAAACTGGTTTTTGTGACTTCATTTTTGTATCGAATAAAATTGGTTGGCTTTCTAAGAACAAAGTCGCTTGTGGATCGGTTTGTTGTGTACGAGAAATTCGTTGGCTATTGCTTGTCATGTGGTCAAATCGTACGTTGGTATGGAAGTTCGTCATAAGATACTGTGGTACACATATTAATCAAATCATCATTGGAATTAAAACGATTTATTTTGTATCGAGTCACCTTAGACAAACGATTTATTTTGTATCGAGTCACCTTAGACTTTACTATATAAGCAAAGCATTTTGTTCAATGTTTAGCATTCATATATTCATCAAACTAGTATCAAACTAGTAACATGAATTTGTTTTGACTAGTTCCCATATAATTGGTGACCCACGACTCTGAACGTATTTCAGATCGCAAAAAACATAAAGCTTTCGCTTTACAAAGCAAATTGCTAATTTTTGCTATAATATATAATTGCTATAATTGCTATAATTGCTAAAATTTGTTTCAACTTTCCAAATATTTATATTTGTGAGAACAAATTTTCTAACAAGCAAATTTTAAAAACATCAAATTTTTGCTTCTCTGCTTAATAAAATGGCAGAAGGTGCAACACCACCAGCACCAACACAAAACCCTAACGCTGCAATCCTCGATGACGATTACGAAATCGATGGACAACAAAATTTAGCAGCTAATATTAATACGGGCAGTATTAACACCATCCAGATAAAAATTCCACCTTTCTGGAAAGCTGACCCTGATCTTTGGTTCCTACAAATTGAAGCTCAATTTTCAACAGCTGGAATTAGATCTGATATTTCAAAATACAACCAAATTGTTGGCAAACTAGACACAGACACTTTAACAGCAGTCAGTGACATAGTTAAAAATCCACCTACCACCAACAAATATCAGACTCTAAAAAGTCGATTAACAAATCAATTTGCTGATTCAGATCGTAAAAAATTAAAAACTTTATTCAATGATCTTTCACTAATTGATGAAAAACCTTCCAATTTACTTCGGAAGATGAAAGATAAGTCTTGTGGTAAAGTTGGAGACGACTTATTACTAGAGTTATGGACTAATCGACTACCACAACAAATACAAGCAATTCTATCTTGCTCAACCGAACCACTTGATCAACAAGTAACAATGGCCGATAAAATTTATGAAACAATCGACCAAAATTCAATCCAAACTTTATCTCACTCCAGCGATTTCACAACACAGATTTGCAAACTAGAAGATAAAATTGATTCTCTTCAAAAAGAAATCAATCAATCTAAATCTCGCAACAATCTGCTCAACGAAATCGTTCCTCATCCCGTTCGACACATTATAGTCGTTCCCAACCAAACTCAAACTATTGTTGGTATCACCAACGATTCAGAGATAAAGCCAAAAAATGTGATCCTCCCTGTTCTTATAACAACAAAAACAGGAAATCAAAAAAACTAATAAGAGAGTCAAGCCCAGCGCAACTTGATACAGACAAATTTATAAGTCGCTTATATGTTAAAGAGAAGAATTCCGGAAGGAACTACCTTATCGATACTGGTGCTGACTTAAGTGTTATTCCACCTACAACAAAAGAAAAAGGTCACACTTCTTGTAATTTTACTTTACGTGCTGCTAATGGTACGCCAATTAAAACTTACGGAAGCAAATCCATCACACTAAACCTAGGCCTCCGACGTAACATTCGTTGGATATTTGTCATTGCAGACGTGCAACAACCCATCATTGGATTAGACCTACTAACAAAATTCGATTTACTGGTAGATGTCAAAAATAGCAAACTAATTGATAATTTAACATCATTATCAATAAACGGAATAAAAATTGATTGTAATCCAGATCTAACAATCAAATCAATTTCCAACATATCCGTTTACCATCAATTATTAAACGAATTTCCGGACATTCTCGACATGTCTACATTCCACTCAGCAAAACGCAAACACAATGTAAAACATCGCATTGTAACCAATTGTCAACCAATTTTTGCTAAAGCAAGAAAATTAAATCCAGACAAATTAAAAATTGCTAAAAAAGAATTTGATGAAATGCTACGCCTTGGTATTTGTCGTCCATCCGACAGTCCTTGGGCAACACCATTACATCTAACACCTAAACCATCAGGTGGATGGCGTCCTTGTGGCGATTACCGTCGACTAAATGCTAACACCTTACCAGATCGCTACCCATTACCAAACATTCAAGAATTTAACTATTTTTTGAATGGTAAAACGATCTTCAGTAAAGTCGATTTAGTACGAGCTTATCATCAAATTCCAATGTCTGAAGAAGATATTCAAAAAACCGCAATTATAACACCATTTGGTCTTTTTGAATTTCCAAACATGACTTTTGGTCTATGTAACGCAGCTCAAACATTCCAACGCTTCATAAACGAAGTTGTTCATGGTTTAGATTTTTGCTTTGCATATCAAGATGACATTTTAATAGCATCAGAAAATGAAGAACAACATATACTTCATCTTCATTCACTATTTACCCGTCTTAACGAATACGGAGTAATAATAAATATTGATAAATGTCTCTTTGGTCAAAAAGAAATCCAATTCCTTGGTTTTCAAATAAATGAACAAGGAACTAAACCATTAAATTCGAAAGTTCAAACAATCTTAAACTTTCCTCTACCACAAACCGTTAACAAATTAAAACGATTTCTTGGAATGATCAATTTCTTCCGCAGATTCATTCCTCATGCAGCGGAGACACAAATTCCACTCTTTTCCTGCATGAAAGGAAATATTAAAAATGACAAAACTCAAATCAATTGGACTCCTGAAATGTTAAATGCATTTGACAAATGTAAAAAAGAATTAGCAGATGCAACATTACTTGCTCATCCTGATCCTAATTCTAAAATTTCTTTACATGTTGATGCATCTGATTTTGCTATAGGAGGTGTCATACTTCAATGGAAAGAAAATATTTGGCACAAGCTCAAACAAAATATTCAACTTATGATAAAGAATTACTTCCCATTTATGAAGGAATTAAACATTTCCGATTAACACTGGAAGGTACAGATTTTACTATCTTTACCGACCACAAACCATTGACTCATGCTTTCAACCAAAAGCAAGACAAAGCTACTCCTCGTCAAAACAGACAATTAAATTACATTTTACAATTTTCCACTGACATACGTCATGTATCAGGAAAAAAGAATGTAGTTGCAGATACATTATCACGCATTGCAACTATTAATCAAATATATTCACTATCTTTTGAAAGTTCAATTGACTACAGACGACTGTCTGAAGCACAAAATCAAGACAAGAATTTTTTCAACAAACTTGATTCCAGTCTAACAATAATTAAAACAGACTACAATGGCTCAAAAATCCATTGTGATATTTCAACAGGAAAACTTCGACCAGTTATTCCTCCAAGTTTCAGAAAAATTATTTTTGATAATGTTCACAAATTATCACATCCTGGAATCAAAGCTTCAACAGAACTTATCAAAAAAGATTTTGTTTGGCCAACAATGTCAAAAGACATCAAGAAATTCTGTCAATCTTGTATTGCTTGTCAAAAATCAAAAATCACACGGCACAATTCTAGCCCAATACAACCGATTGACATTCCAAATGAACGTTTCAATCATATCCACATAGATATTGTTGGACCCCTTCCTGCATCCTAAGGATATAAATACTGTTTAACAATAATTGATCGCTTTACTAGATGGCCTGAAGCCATACCTATGAAAGACTCAACTGCTGAAACAGTATCTAAAAAATTACTTTTTCATTGGATCTCTCGTTTTGGTGTTCCAAACATCATTACTACATACCAAGGTCCACAATTTGAATCAGATTTATTCCAAGAACTGAATAAATTACTTGGAACTAATAAACAACGAACTACCAGTTACCACCCACAAGCAAATGGTATCGTTGAAAGATGGCACTGTACACTGAAAAACGCTATCAAGTGTCATAAAAATCCAAATTGGATAAACTCACTTCCAATAATATTGCTAGGTTTACGATCAGTAATCCTACCAAACCTAAATGCTTCAGTCTCTGAAATGGTCTATGGAACAAACATCCAACTTCCATATCATTTCTTTCACAAAACTGAAACAAATACAACAAAAGACGCATTCACTTTTGTTGAAAAATTAAAAAGAATTATGGATGATATTCAGCCTATTCCAAGCTCCAATCACCATAAACAAAAGATTTTTATATTTAAAAATCTCAAAGACTGCTCTCATGTTTTCGTCCGTAAAGATGGTTATAAAAAACCACTACAACCCAATTACGACGGTCCATATGAAGTCTTAAAACGTGACGCAAAATTCTTTACCCTAAAAATCAAAAATAAAGAAAAAGTCATCAGCATTGACCGTCTCAAACCTTGCTTTGAAATTCCAGAAACACCTTCTGTTAATTCAATTAAGCAAACAAAAAAAGTTACTTTCAACTTAGAAAATAACTTATTTTTCGAACCATGCTTTGAAATTTCTTCACTTGACAATCAAAACATGGTAACTCAAAATTAGACATTCAAAATTTTCGTCATCAAATTACATTGGTACAACTTGGCAAATTCGATTGGCTCATTTCCTCAAAATTCAATCAAATTCAACTCGATCAACCATCAACTATCAATTCAAAATTCGTGAACCCAAAATTCGTCAACCCAGATGGACATGACTCAATTTTTTCGACAGGGGGACGTATGTGGTACACACATTAATCGAATCATCATTGGAATTAAAACGATTTATTTTGTATCGAGTCACCTTAGACAAACGATTTATTTTGTATCGAGTCACCTTAGACTTTACTATATAAGCAATGCATTTTGTTCAATGTTTAGCATTCAAATATATGGTATCAAACTAGTAACATGAATTTGTTTTGACTAGTTCCCATAGCATGAAGCACTGACACTAACATAACGAGAGATGACAGTACAATTTCTCCGTGATAACAGTAATAATACTTCCCTAGTTTCAAGTATATTGGCGAGGGTTAGAGAGGAATATCCACTGTTGCAAGCAACCTCCGATACACAAACAATTAAAAATTTTTCCCAATTGCTATCGCAAGAAGGAACTTGGGGTTCTGAGGAAACACTTTTTGCTATAGCCACGTTGTTTGAATGCGACATCACTATACATAGAGAGAGAGGTTACCGCACAATGATAACAAATGGGCAACAACCTTCCAGCCGAATGATAAATTTGGTATACAGAGGCCCGACGCATTATTGGAATCACTACGATAGCTTTCTCTCTTTGGTAGTTGACCGGGAACTAGATGAAAAGATGGTACAGAACCCCATATTGTGGGAACGTGTTAGATACTTGGCAGGAGCGTGTATCGTCCTCAAGACTCAGCCTGACGGAAATTGTCTCTATTCTGCTCTATTACACCAACTAACTGGTATAGACATTGAAATCACCACGCAAGTGAAATATTACAATTAAGACAACGGACAATTAATCATATACATAACAATCTAAATGAACAACGTTACCTTGACCTGCTAAATGAACGCATAACCTCTTCGTATCAACACCTACAAACACATGATGAGCTTAGAGACCAACACTCATTCTTAACAATACTCTCTAGACCAAACGTATGGGGAGACAACGGAACCATTACTGCGATATCTGAGATTTATAGTGTAAATATCAGAACGTTGTCGGAAGACGGACCTGTAACAGAGATCAAGCCTTATGGTCGAAATCCAGATTCCACCATAACAATAGTTTACAGGAAACTCAACGGTGCTTGGAAGCACTACGACAGTTTTCTATGTTATGAAGAACTTAGAGCTAGGCATTACTTAAATGAAAATAATGACTTTAATGCACTGCAATGTTTCCTTAGCAAAAATAAAAATCCAAACATCATAATACTAGGAGACTTTGGGTTGGTTACAAACGTCGTAATAAACGCAGAAGACCCCTTTTCGAAGAACTTCGTTCTTCGTACGGGTCCAAAAATTAGCCGATAATAAATAATGTTGTATTTGCCTAGATTAGGCGATAGCATAATTGGGCGTTCCCCTTGAAATAGGACTATTTTTTGATGACGTTCGAGAAAATTTTCTGCTAATTTCACCAATTTTTGCAGTGCTTCACATGGCTCCTCATATCACCGTAAAACTCTCAATTTCATCCCATTCCTAGATCTGCTCAAGACCATTCCAACTAGCCCATAAATGTCAAAATATTTCGATACTTTTTGGAGTAAATTAAAGTGGAGAAAATTCATAAAAAATGGTAAATTACAAGAATTGTAAATGTAGTCTGTAGTACCTAATCGTAATTACGAGAATGGTCTTTCGGTAGGTCAACCGAGCAAAATGCTTACTTGTTGAGATATAACGATTTTTAGTTGATGGCGTTAAGTTATTTATGGACGATACCTTACGAAAAAAAATTCTTCTAACCGCAACCTTTCAGTTGGGGCAATCTCCCCAGTGTAGTCAGTGCTTCTACAATCCCCTGTGCGCTAGTAGGGTGTTCTGTGACAAGGGCAAAGTATATTTTTTCTGTTCATTATGTTCGCACACACTAAAACGAAATCGAAAATTTGAGATAGAAAATATCGCATGTTGTCCTTATCCTTATATCCTTGTTACAGAATACCATGAATGTCAACGCAATTTTTGATTCAGTTTCGAGTTACAAATCGTTTGTTTCTTGGTGACGTTTCGGTATTCTGTTGTATCTCTCTGTCCTTCTTTTATCAACTTCAGTCTGTCAGATATATGGCTTAACGTTTCTTTACCGATCTTCTTCGGCAATAATGAATTATGAATGAATATTGGATGAATAAGTGATATCCCCGATTCAATTCTAAATTTTTGTTATTGTCTTTGACAAGTTGTACTGACGTCGTCGTAAACGATTTAAATGTTACGCAAAGATTTGTCATTTCAGAGTTTAAAATTGGACGTTTCTTATTGCTACTTACGAGAAGCCAATTGTTTGAAATTCGTTTTTCCATATTTGTTGTGTGTTTATTGATATTGATAAATCGATGAAAAGCTACACGATTGAGATACTATAGTTTTGATTTTAAATCCCTCTTGGACATTTGGAACTAAAAGAGATGATCAATCTTTCCGATAATCGGAACTGAATTAATTTCTTCTATTTTCCACCAAATTCAAACTAGCGAAATATTTCGCTTGGTTTGATGTGACTCAAGTGATTCAAAATGATATTTTCTGTACAATTTTTATTTGAATGCAGAGAATTTTATCAGTTTCAATTCACCATAAACAAATCGTGACTATTGTTCGTGATTCAAGATAAATATTTTGTGTACATCTTTTGATTTGTGTGCAGAGAATTTTATCTTTTTCAAAATTACCATAAACAAATCGATTTAACCTGCAAATGCAAAGATGTAATTTCCACTAGCTTACACTAACGTAGTCCTTAGAATATCTAAATCCACTTTAAACAACTTTTCATACAAATTCTAACATAAATGCAGTATCCTATGGCTTCGCCCGATACAGTTTTCCTAGATTTTAGTTAACAAACACTTTGAATTCCTTTCATTATTACTTTTTTGTTTGAAAAAAAAACATAAAACAAATCAGGGATTGGATTATAGCATCGATTCCAGTGGCTCGTTCACTTTATTCGTTGTAGAAAAATATAAATCGTTTTGAATATTATAGATATTTGTTACGATTCAATCCACATCGCTATTCATTTTTATATTGAAGTGACATACCCGATTGCCGTACGAAAGGTAGTCTTCGAAAAATACGGATCATTAATACGTTTGTAACCTGTAAGATTTGGACCCAAAAGTGGAGAGAGCTGCAGAATCTGCAAAAAAAAGTCCGTCCGTCTGTTCGATTACTCAAGTAAATCTTGATCGAAGATAGGCATTTTCGGGCTTAGAGCTGCTGAGAATTGGCAGCCAGGACGAATTTTCAAGGGAATAGTGACCTCCAGCCTAAGTAGGGAATGAAATTACCGCACGTTTTCCAAAAACCGGTAAACGGTAATTCCGAAATCACAACAAAAACCCTTTTTAAAAGGGAAACGTGACGCAAGTCCTCGTCCCTTCTTCCAAAACAACTGATATCAATTTGCTTGCAGCTTCGGAACGCACAAAATTCTTTTGAAATATTTTCATTTTTGATTAAAAAAATGCGTCACAAATGCTGGACCCGCGAATGTAATAATTTTTTTACGCTTTCAGCTTTCATGCGCAAAAATGTGATTTTCTGTACAAAAATACGCCATACCTCCCATAAAGTCAAATTTTTGCATTGTGAAAGCTGAAAGAACAGAAAAACTATAACACTGGGTGTCCGCATTTGTTAAGCATTTTTTTAATCAAAAGTGAAAATATTTCAAAAGAATTTTGTGCGTTCTGAAGCTGCAAGCGCCACTAAAATTGATATCAGTTGTTTAAGAAGAAGGGCGAGGACTTGCGTCACATTTCCCTTTTAAAAGGGTTTTTGTTGTGATTGTAATGTTTTGCATTATTTTGAGCCGCCGCTGCCGTCAAACCGAAGCGCGGCGGATACTACTTACATTGGCGAAAATGATCCCCTTAACTGCCTCTACAACATATCAAAAGTTTTTTCAGAGCCGCCGCCATCGCCGGACCGAAGCGCGGCGGCTACTGCTTCCATTGGCGAAAATCATCCCCTCAACTTCCTCTACGACATATCAAAAGTTTTTTTTTGAGTCGCCGCCGCCGCCAAACCGAAGCGCGGCGGCTACTACTTCCGTGGGCGAAAATGATCCCCTCAACTTTCTCTACAACATATCAAAAGTTTTTTTTTGAGTCCCCGCCTATTTTCCGCCATTTTGGCGGTCACCCTGATACACTACACACCCAACCCAACAAGTTTCCGTTTGACACCAAACCTCTATCTCGAACA
>CM055404.1:75847011-75857081 GCA_029228625.1 Pseudolycoriella hygida
GATCCCCTCAACTTTCTCTACAACATATCAAAAGTTTTTTTTTGAGTCCCCGCCTATTTTCCGCCATTTTGGCGGTCACCCTGATACACTACACACCCAACCCAACAAGTTTCCGTTTGACACCAAACCTCTATCTCGAACACACATACAAAATGTGCTATCATACACACTACACACACAAACACACACATGTGGGCTTTATATGGCGCCTTCTCAGAGCTCTGACGCCCAAACGAGGACGGTACCCCCCTTTTTTCATCTCATATGCCGAAGAATGCCCACCCGAAGGTCCCTGCAAAATTTCAAGAAAAGTTATCGAGCCGTTTTCGAGCACGAGCCAAAAAAGTCGGTTTTCATACAAATGGCTCTGGAACTTACTAACTAACTAATCCCAACAAAAATCTCTTAAAAGGTAACGAGAACCTGGAAGTTTTGCAAGATGACAGCAATTTGGAACAGACAGTCGTCGCGCGTTTTGGTGCCACGACGCATACACAGGACACGGATCCCTCTAGTCGTGATTTTGGCATCCGTGTAGCTGATAAGCGAACTTATCTATGGCTGAGTGGTTTCCATCATTCTTCAACAACCAATCAAGTAGTCTCGTTGGTCTCTAAAGTGACGTAATCTGTAGAAGCCTGAAAAGCAGCAGAAGAAGTTACACTGACTTCAATCACATATCGTTTCGGATTGGTCTAAAATCCACAGATGCCAAAGACGCTTTCCTCCCAAATAAATGGCCAGAGGGAATAGCATGTAAGTATTTCAAACAAAAAAACTAATACACCCGACAAACAGTTTCCCAACTGTGCTTAATATTAAACTAACATCAACGAACCGGCTTGAGTTTTATTATCAAAATGTACGCGGTCTGCGCACCAAGACTGGTGGTTTCTATTTGTCAACACTGGCGTGTAATTATGACGTCATCTCGCTCTGCGAAACGAACCTCCATGCTTCTATCTTCGATTCGGAGCTTTTTGACACGAGTAAATTCTTCGTCTATCGATGCGACAGGTCTCAACTCAACAGCCTTAATGCTTCGTGGGGTGGTGTGTTGCTCGCAATTAGGTCATCACTGTCCAGTGAAAGAATTGTGGTTCCCGGAACTGACGATGTCGAAGCTGTTTTTGTTAAATTAAATCTTGCGAACCGTAAAGTCTATCTAGCGTGCATGTACGTTCCTTCAGGTTCTGATGTTGAAACATACCAGAGATGTGCTGGTGCTCTCCAGAAGTTTATTGATTTCATCCGTTGTGGTGTCAATGATTCAATTTTTGTTATGGGGGATTTTAATATGACAAATGTCCGCTGGTCGGCTGATTTGGATCGTCGAAGCACAATGCTCCCATCCGAAATACATTCCAGCGGTGACCGTGATTTGATCTCTACTCTTCTGAGCCAGACAACCTGGTGCTTCGTAAGGCGGCTGTCCCGTTAAGCAAAGTCGATAGAAACTACCACGAACCGATCGAGCTCAGTTTCGAATTGTGCGAAGGCAATCAAATTGCACCTGTCGCTGGTGCTCAGTTCTATGATTTCAAAAATGCCGTTTTTCATGGCTTCAGTGGATATTTTCGTGGCATCGATTGGGAATAATCACTAAATGTATACGACTCGGTCAACGATGCAGTCGACTTCTTTTACGAGAAGCTATACGAAGGCTTTGAGAGGTTTGTACCTGTCTTGACCAGACCGAGCTGCTCTCATCCACCGTGGTATACGCGCAATATTATCAATCTGAAAAATCGAAAAAGTCGTGCTTACAAGAAACTGTCCAAGTCACGCAGTCTTGCTGATAAAGTGAGGTATTCCGCCTTAAATAAGGAGTTCGAAACGAAGCAGATGCTGGCTTACCAGAGCTATCTGCATGATTGGCAAAATGATCTTACTGACAATCCACGTAATTTTTGGAAATAGCCTCAATAAACCTGAGGGATAAGACAGCTGCTACCCCGAAAGAAACTTGCGATTTGTTCAGTGATTTCTTTCAGTCAGTCTACGTAGAAGACGTTGAACCAGCATCAGATTTTGGAGTGAAAAAGATGGCGGACGTTCGCAGTTGCATGCTCTCCGAAGCTGAGGTATTGCAGGCTCTCAAAGGCATCGACGTGAGTCAAGGTAATGGCCCTGATGACGTGTCTCCGCTTCTCATACGGAAATGTGCCGGATCGCTCCTTACTCCTCTTCTTTCCATGTTCAATTTGTCCTTGATCAAACGTTCATTTCCAAACCGATGGAAAGTATCGTACCTGACTCCCGTTCACAAGAGCGGTTCCAGAAACGACGTTGTGAATTACAGGGGCATAGCAATTTTGCCGACGCTTGGAAAAGTCTTTGAATCATTAATTTTCTGCAGGCTAACCAAAAAGCTATGTGGTAAACTTTCACGAAGACAGCGCGGTTTTTTGAAAGGACGTTCCACTTCGACGAATTTAATGGAATTTGTGAACCGAACGCTGAACGTGATCGAATCCAGGTCACAAATGGACGTAATATACACCGACATCCGCAAAGCGTTTGACCAATTGCGACATGACTGCCTCCTTAAAAAACTTGGTGAGCTAGGCTTTCAGTAGTGCATATTAGGCTGGATAAAGTCATATCTGTATGATAGGAAGCAATATGTGAAAGTCCGTGACTATCGCTCGAGTCCCTTTAGTGTGTCATCTGGACTTCCCCAAGGCAGTCATCTAGGTCCCCTGTTGTTTATTTTGTATTTTGATGACGTAACCAGTGCTTTCGCGAAGGCGGAATGTAGCCTCTTCGCTGATGACGCCAGGATATTTCACGTCATCAACCACGTTTCTGACGCACTTGACTGACCTTCGACGCAATATTGACGCTTTCGTGGAGTGGTGTGTTAAAAATTACTTGTCCATTAATGTTTCCAAGTGCAAAGTCATGTCTTTCTATCGCCTGAGGACTCCAACGGATTTCGTTTATACCATCGGCGATGATGAATTGGGCAGAGTGGTGGATCCCCAACTTAACTTTAACGCTCACATTGACAAGAAAATAGCAAAGGCTTACTCTATGCTTGGGTTTCTTAAGAGGATCTGTGTCGACTTCTTAAATCTGAAGTGTCTGACAAGCATTTACAATGCTCACGTCAGATCCCACTTGGAATATGCGTCTGTGGTGCGTCGATATCGCTCAGTGAGTCGATCCAAAAGAAATTTGTCATGTTTGCGCTCCGACGTTCGGTGAGAAGAAATGCAAACTATGAGCTTCCTCCGTACGATGAGAGGCGTAAGGCTCTTGGTCTGGATCGTCTCTCCGATAGGCGCAGGCTGCTTCGCGTGGTTTTTATGCATGACGTCCTGAAGCTCAGAATTAGTGCACCGGATCTTTGCGCAAAGTTTGCTTCTTGTCGCAATGTACCGTCTCACACGTACGCACTACGCGTGGCCAATATGTTTCGTCCCCCCCCCCCCAGATTACGGCTTTAATGAGCCAATTACCGCGATATGTCGAGATTTCGAAAACTTCAAGAATATTTATGAAAATAGTCATACTCGCGCAAGTTTTCGTTTCAGGGTGCATCACGTTATGACCTCATCTTCTTAACTTGCCTCCCAACGACGCTACGAATGCCTAACAACAGATACCGCTGAGGTCATTCCAATAGTTGGTCATTTGGTCATTTCATTAGTTGCATGATTTCATCTATGGCCATCTGTAGATAGTGGTAAAGTTTCATTAATGGTGAAAAATTACACAGCAGAGGGTGGTTGCGAACGACGGGTCGACTGGGTCTCTGCCACTTCCGCGCTGCTGGTTACTTAATCAATTGACTTCTATTATTTTATTTTAATTACACATTGTCAGCTTAGTTTCGCTTTAATCAAATTTTGTAAATTTTGTTTTTCCGAGGCCGTTTGACAATAAAATGTATATATATAAAGGTATAGATTCTACAATTGGCAGGTTTGAAGAGAAAACGCCTGCTCCTGTCCCCTAGTCCATTTTCGATCCGATTTCGATTACGTTCAAATCCGCATCACTAAGGATATCCCCGTTAAGCCAAGAGTCTCTATGTGGAATAGAAATCTTGAACTTTCTGCCAAAAAAATATTGAGGAGCACATTTATCAGTGTGCATTGCCAGTTCTGGAATAGAGCCAGAGCTCTCTCTCAAAATTTTCGCATGACCATGCTCGGAGTCTTTCCAACAATTCACATTGGTTAGTCTCCTCGCTGTAGTCATTGCTTCTTGCTCTCCGTACAAATGTACTGGGAGAGTGTCACTAAGTATTTCCAGATCCTTTGTGGGAGTACTCTTCATGACTCCGGTGATCCCCATAAGGATCATTCTCTGAACGTGTTCCATATCGGACTTGATTTTGCTTGTTCTGATTCTATGATACCACAGGTGGCATCCGTAGAACAGCATCGGGCGAATAATCGCAGTGTACAACCTATGTACTACTCTTGGTTTCAAGCCCCAAGTTTTTCCAAAGGCAACTCTGCATTGCCAATAGATCTTCGTGGTTTTTTTGATTCTTTCCTCAATGAGCTTGTTAAAGTTAAGCTTTTTATCTAGCATGATTCCTAGGAATTTCACTTCATCAGATAGT
Source organism: Pseudolycoriella hygida (assembly GCA_029228625.1). Taxonomy (NCBI): domain Eukaryota; kingdom Metazoa; phylum Arthropoda; class Insecta; order Diptera; family Sciaridae; genus Pseudolycoriella; species Pseudolycoriella hygida. The sequence continues at coordinate 75,851,591 of CM055404.1, forward strand.
TTCAGGTGAATACCGTTCAATTTTTAACACAAAGTAACGAACACCTTATTGCCACGTAACATGTAGATAAAAAATATATTTTTTCAATACGTACTTAACACTCCGAACGTTTACGAAACCGATGGTTCCATCCTCAGGGAGGTAGTATACTAATATGCAGGTGACAAAATTATTCAATCAATGTTCTGATTGTCGTCATGAGTGATGATATTACATCTCGATCAGATGTTCGTCAAAATAATTAAAATAATTAAAACTGTTCACCGTTCGAAATCAACAAATTATATTAAAAAGTTCACTTGTGATTTCAGGGGCTTTTGTGTTCATAAGTTTGTGTCTTAATTTGTACATGAAAAACGATTCATATGCGTCTAAATTGTTTTCGCGATTAACGTTTTTCACAAGTTTAAATTTTTCTTTGTCCAATTCATGTCGCGTGTTAGATAGGAAATGTTTATCTACCGCGGATTTTTCAGGGCAATTGTTTTTAACATTTCTTATATGCTCTTTCCATCTCTCTTTAACGGTTCTTTTTGATTGTCCTACGTATAAGAGTCCACAAGAACATTCTATTGTGTAGATTCCACTTTTGTCTAAAGGTGCTTTTTTGTCTTTGTTGTTTGTGATGAAGTTTCTAATCTTGTTCTGACTTACTGATGCTATTTTAACGTCATGTCGTTTGAAGATTTTTCTGAATTTGCTATTGCATTGGTGGCTATAAGTTAACCTCATCCATTTCGCTTGTTGTTTTTCTTCTTTGAATGTGGTGGCGTATGCCGTATTGTCTTTCGTTCATATTTGGTGATCAGTGCATTTAGTTATAATGTTTTCGTTGTAGCCGTTCACTTTGCCAATTCTTAAGATATTTTGCTTTTCTTTTTCAAAATCTTCTTTTTCTGACGGTATTGTCATCAACCTATGGATCATGCTATGGAAAGCTGACATTTTTTGCTCTGTGCTGTGATATGAGTTAGATGGAATAAATCTGTCTGTGTGTGTTGGTTTTCGAAAGATTTCAAATTTCATTCTTCCATCAGTTCTTTTCACCAGCAAGTCTAGAAAACTAATTTTTCCCTCTATTTCTTTTTCACTCGTGAACTTTATTTGTCCAGGGTAAATCGAATTTAATTTTTCTAGCACTCTATCTGCATCCTCTTTCTTGACTATTGCAAAAACATCATCTATAAATCCCTTCCGAAATCATCTTCATTCATCTTCAATCAATCTTCATTGTGGATTTTCTTTTCGAAGTTTCCCATGAAAATGTCTGAAGATAAAAAGGGTGCTAAAGCTACGCCCATGGCTGTTCCAGACGTTTGTTTGTAATATCTTCCTCTGAATTTGAAATAACTATTTCTCATTGCAAATTTCGCAATTTTAGTTTAGACTCTCAATTTTTCTTCTGATATATTACTTTGTTTCAACCAATCTTCAAATAGACTTAATATTTCTTCAACTGGGATGCTCGGATATAATGAAACAACATCAAACGACATCATAATTTCATCCTCTTGTATTTCAACATTTTCCAATTGCTTCGCAAATTGCATTGAGTTTTTAATGGAAAAGCTGAAAGGAGGATTTTCTTTAAAGATACTTTTAATTTCGTTGACTAGCCACTTCGCCATTTTTTCTGTAGGGGCGTTTGTGTTCGCTGCAATCGGTCTCATTGCTTTCTGATCGTTTGTTTTGTGTATTTTTCGTAGACAGTGTAGTTCCGGACAATTTGGGTTAGGTACTTTCCACCTACTGTCCATTGGGATGTAACTTCAGAATTTTCTTACATTCATTCTGTACTTCACATGACTCACGAATTAACTTACACGATGGATCTCTCACTTCTTCGTAGGGGCCGTTTTTTTATCATTTCCTTTACGTTATTTACGTAGTCATTCTCATCCATAATAATAAAATCAGCTTTAGTGAAAACACAATTTTTCGTTTTTATGGATTTTAAGATCTTTACTTCTTTTGAACAACCTTGTTTACTCTTTGCTAATTCCCTTGACTGAAAGTTAAGGGTCTTACACCAGAAAATATCGAAAAATGTCTGTTACCACACCACTATGTGTATTAGGGTGGATCGATTTTTCATGACGATCTACTGGAGTGTCCTACAAAAAATTTGAATGTCTAGTAGAGTCCAAAAACGCCAGGGTTTGGGTTTTCGGACGAAGTTTGATGATTGCACAAAATCGATGAAGTCAAATTTTTGAGTTTCGGAGCATTCCGTCATTCTCAGCTCTACAAAAAAAAATTTTAAGATAACTTTCATCACCTGAAGATTCCCTTCAACATTTCAGAATATATTTTGAGTGGAAAAAAAATTTGGGGTAAAGTTCGCCTACTATGAAAAATTGATTCAATTGTTAACTTGAATGTTGTCAAAATGGTACAGAAAATTTTTCGATTATAGTTCAAATGGACTCAAATTCTTGGAAATACTGTAGGCAATACATAACAGAAGAGTTTTTAAAAATCTAGAGTGATATGTTAGTGCTTCTAGTCCCTATATTGTCTAAATTTGAGCCAAAGTGGCTCAATGGAGAAAATCCAATATTTTAAAATATGCTCAGAAAGTACAATATTTGGATTAAATCATTAAATTCAATGTCTACGGCCACATTACTATCGAAATTTTCACAATTGCTGATTTATTTTACATTTTCATCATATTGGATTCTTTCCATGGGGTCATTTTGGCTCGAATTTAGACCATATAGAGACTCGAAGCACAAACATATCACGTTAGATTTTCAAAAACTTCCGTTATTATTGCTTACAGCATTTCCAAGAATTTGAGTACGTTTGAACTATAATCGAAAAATTTTCTATACCATCTTGAGAACACTCAAGTTAACAATTGAATCAATTTTTCATAGTAGCCGAATTTTGACAACACAAAAAAAGTATTCTTTCTTCAGTTTTCACCCCAAATTTTTTTTTCCACTCAAAATATATTCTGAAATGTTGAAGAGAATCTTCAGGTGATGAAAGTTATCTTAATATTTTTTTTGGTGAGCTGAGAATGACGAAATGCTGCGAAACTAAAAAATTTGACTTCATCGATTTTGTGCAAGCATCAAACTTCATCCGAAAACTCAAACCCTGGCGTTTTTAGACTCTTCTAAACATCAAAATATTTTGTAGACCACTTCTCTAGGTTATCTTGAAAAAAAAAGTAAAAACCGATCCCCCCTAATGCACATCTAGTAAACATGATCTGACTGATAGGGACAGACAATTCATCGGACCAAATCTTCTACATGTGGTTTGTAATGAGAACGGTGAAGAGCTCAAAAATCTAATTCACATGTATGCCTTAAGTGTTAAAAACACATGGGGAAATCACCAACATTAAAAACTACTTGGTCGAACGGTTCTGCATCTTCGCAAATTAATCATATTTTATTCAGAAACCCCACGTCATCTGTTAACAGACTAATAGGTATGTGGATCCCAGATGTTAAAACTGACCATGCACTTTTATCTGCCGAAATTCATTTCCCTTACAAGCCACTTCTATCTAGAAAAAGAAAGGGTGGAACTACCACCGACCCACGAGCCAAAAATCCAATATTGACATACACAACTGGGATATATCATTACACCAATCTACATCTCATACTACGACCTATATAAATGAAACTACCATTGCCTCAAAAGCATTACTTGAATTAGAACTAGACAACTACAATGAAGACCCCACCCAAATCTGGCATAAAATCATGAACGTCATGCAACAGTCAGCCAACACCTCATTTCCCCGCCAAGAGCTAGAACTCACACCAAACAGAGAACGAGCTCTCACAAAATATAGGCGTGAAAGGAAATTACTAGCTGCCCAACCCAACAATCAGACCAAAATTCACAAAGTCCAAAAAGCCCGGCAAGATCTTGAAATTACAAAACAATTGCATCTAGACAAAGAATATCGTAATCTGTTTGATGACATATCCAACTTACATCCTAGATAAAGAACTGCAATGATGTACAAACATGTTAAATAGTATCGTTAATCAAAAGCCAAGAACTACGATAAAAAGTTCTGCAATTTCACAATGGGAATCTGTTATAAAAGAATCATGTAAGGAACTAGAACCTCAATTATTACATAAAGTGACATGGATAAAATGAACAGCCCCCCGATGTAAATGAAATAATTGGCACTATTAAGAATATGAAATCAGGAACCTTACCAGGACTTGACGGACTAAACATTGAACTTTTTAAACTAGCACTAGGGCATGGCGACTGAACAAAGTCCCTGAAAGTTGGCTAAACACGAGACAATTCCCTCTTCCCAAAATTCCAAATCCAAAAACTGTATCAGACTTCCGACGTCTCGCCATAACCAATTCTATTTATAAAATCTATGCAATCCTATTACCGTAGAGACTGAAAAAGTATACCAACCAAATCCCTCTATATCAGGCAGCCTTTCTAGAAAATAGGTCGACGGATGATCATATTTGGACCCGTACGAAGTACAAGAGGTCCTATACGTTTACTACAAAAAATTTTATTGTAACATGGGCTAGATCGAGATGGGAGTGGGGGGATGCATCTATTATCGTCTAGAGATGACGAATCAGCAATAAAAAAAATGTCCGTCTGTCCGTCTGTCCGTCCGTCCGTCTCCACTTCTTTTTCCAAACGGCTTAACCGATCAGCCTAAACTTTTTTTCCCTGAAAGGTACATGCCTCCCATGGTTCAAGTTCGAAGATGAGCAAAATCGATCAAGTGGTTCCGGAGATATGGTTGAGGAGGGTCGATGAAACTTTTTCGCAAATATCTCAGCAAGTAAAGCACGCAAATTGCTCAATTTGGTGTCAAATGAAAGCATTTGATACCAAAAAACTGGGGATTTTTTTTTGTTGGAATCGGGCCAGGGGTCTGGGCACTGGGAGCCATGGAATGGGCGTAAATAAATTTCTCTGCCCAAAATGATAAGAGATAGTTTTTTTTCAGTATTTGCTTAAATACGCAATACAGAGATTTACTTTCAAAGGCAAAGTTGTAGAGAATCAAATTTTAGCGAACACGTGTCTCAGGGTTTTGGGGTAATATGGCCCAACCCTGGTATATGGCCACTTCCATAATTGGGCAGGATGACCCGGATCTCCAGAACTATGAGAGTTAGAAAGTTGGTTCCAAAGGCGAAGTTGTATCATCATCATCATCATCATCAAACTTTATAGACCATTATTACCTTCCGGTGTGAGGTCTTTATGCCACAACCCCAGAATGGTGAACTATCGTCCTCCATGCCCTTCTATCGCCCGCCAAGGAGATGGTTTGTTCGCCCAGAGAAAGTCCCCTAACTTCTAAATCTGATTTAATTGAATCTATAAACCTTCTCCTTGGTCTACCCCTCGGCCTAACACCCGGGACCTGTGCATCCAAGATCCTTTTCGGTAGCCGGTTATTACCCATCCTTTGATCGTGCCCAAACCAGCGCAGACGACTAGCCCTTGCCGCCTCTTCCAC
>CM055404.1:75857581-75875159 GCA_029228625.1 Pseudolycoriella hygida
TGCAAGCTATCTCCTCCCGAGATTTGCCGACATGCATAACCTTAGTTTTCCCTACACTTATCTTCATCCCGTACTCCTCACATGCAGCATTCAGGCAGTCAATTCCACCCTGCAAATCCCTGGAATTATCCGCTAACAGAATCAAATCATCCGCGTAGGCCAAGATTTTCATTATTACCTCACCTACCTCGACATTTCCCTGCAAGTTGGCCTGCTTGATGATTTTGTCCATAAAAATTATGAATAGAAGCGGTGAAAGGCAACAACCCTGACGAACGCCCTCTTTAACCTCGAAAGACTCGCTAATTTCGCCATCTATTCTTACCGCGGCCCTGCTTCCTGAGTAAATGTTCTTAATGGCACGCAGTAAACCCCCATTGATACCGTACTCGCTAAGAACCCCGAACAGCTTCTGCCTTGGTACCCGGTCGAATGCCTTCTCCAAATCGATGAAACATAAGTATAAGTCCTTGCCCTTTTCATAAAGCTTTTCGACAGTCTGCCTGCGAAGTTGTAGAGAATTAAATATAAGCGAACACGTGTTTCAGGGTTTTGGGGAAATATGGCTCAATCCTGGTATATGGCCACTTCCATAATTGGGCAGGATGACCCTGATCTCCAGAACTGTGAGAGTTAGAAAGTTGGTTCCAAAGGCGAAGTTGTAGAGAATTAAATGTAAGCGAACACGTGTTTCAGGGTTTTGGGGAAATATGGCCCTATCCTGTTATATGGCCACTTCCATAAACGGACAGGATGACCCGGATCTCCAGAACTGTAAGAGTTAGAAAGTTAGTTCCAAAGGCGAAGTTGTAGAAAAAAAAATTTAAGCGAACACGTGTTTCACGGTTTTGGAGAAATATGGCCCAATCCTAGTATATGACCACTTCCATAAATGGGCAGGATGACCCAGATCTCCACAACTATGAGAGGTAGAAAGTTGCTTCCAAGGACAAAGTTGTAGACAATAAAATTTTAGATAACATGTGTTTCTGGGTTTGAGGGAAAAACGACTTAGTCCCTTGATATGAGCTTTTCTAGATTTGAATGGTCTGAGACGTACTTCGGTAGGGCCTTTGACATTACCTTGGGTAATTTCTATAGATCTTTGCAATTCTTACAGTTATAAAAGAACAGAAAACGTTGGATTGTTTGCTTATTTGTATATTTAGGTACGTTCGAGTCACTTTGCAACATTTATTCTGTTTGTCACATCTATTCTGATACGTACGGGTCTTTGGTTATGTTTTCACTATACGAAGAATCACTGAAGAGAGATGGAGAAAGGGAGCTGTTACAACCATTTTTTCTATCGACATAAAGAAAGTGTTCGACATGTTTGACACGACAACAATAGGAACAATACTAAGAAAAAATGGTACAAAAAATGGTTTAGTTCACCTAATAAACCGTATCATTACGGCCATCCTACACGAAAGAACAACCATCCACTGGCATGGACGTAGAGCCAATACTTATGATAAATGGAAAGGTGTCAAACAAGGATGCCCCATCTCACCTTATATTTTTCTTTTAGTATTGAATATGGCTATAAGTAATACCTGTAGAAAACTCAACATAAATCCATCACTAGTCCCAATACAACTCCCTATGTTATGAGCATACGCTGATGATATAATCATAATTTCTGACTCATTGCCATCTCTAGAATTAACAGCAGTCACATTACTTAGTGAACTCAAGACTATAGGACTCGAAATAAACCCCGATAAGAGTAGCATCATGATTCGGGACCCTGAACATCGTATAGATATAGGACACAAATTGATCTTAAATGGACTTGAAATTCTTGTTGCACAAGTTTTAAAATACCTCGGGATATACATTTTTTCCGATCTCGATCGACGCAGTACAGTAGCACATCGTATTAAAACTGCTTATCGATACATGCACATGCACATGTTTATACCCTTCTTCAAAGCAAACAGGCTTCCTTTCAATACTTTAATCCGATTACACCACACTGTGATACTACCAGCGGTGATCTAGGGGCTCAAAGTAGCAACTCTTACAAAGCGTAACAGAAAATCCTTGAAACGTATGGATATGGAGCGCTACATTGTGCTCCAACTAAGAACTTTAGCACGAGATCCACTATCAGAAGATAATATATTCTCTCTCCTATGAGGTCGAACGGTGACACGTACCTACCGAGTACAGCGTCTACGATACTGGGGTCATGTGATGAGACGTTCAGCAAATCACATACTAAAAAAAGCTATGACATATAGGGCACCGGGTAAATTTAAGAGAGGTAGACCATGCTATACATGGAATACCTCATTACAAAGAGACATAATAAGAACAGGTGTCAAATGTGCCAATTTGTACACTAAACTCGAATCAGACGACTCAGATTAGTGCAACTCGCCCTCCATAATGGACTCGAAAGTGGCAAGGATAATAATTAAATTGACCTTTCACTTGGTATTGTTACCACTATCCTACACAAAATCACATACACACATATAATTCACTCCACACATCAAACTCTAATCATAACAAAAATATCTATATTGTATACAATAAATGAAATTATTTTACGAAAATCTCTCTTCTGAATTTCCCAGCACTACTAAAGTAAATACAATATACAAAGGAAAAAGTTCATTTATTAACTCAGTCACTAGAGGGATTACAAATCCAACCCTTGTTATAATATTTCTTACTAGTAAGTACCCCCGCCCCTAGGGGCTACGCGGACATTAAGCATTCTTGTCCGCTAGGTCGGAGATTTGCGACATTAATACTAAACGGGTGTGCAAAATTAGATATAGATGAATAAGAAATGGATGTAGTAGTATTTCAGTAGTTACCATAAGGTTACGCAAATCTGGTTATCCCCCGTACTACCATTTTCCCATAAAACCGTTTTGCCGAACTACCGTTTGCTATATACTATCATTACGTCTGTACTACCGTTTCACCCGTACTACCGTTTCCACCATACAACACTTTTCCCCGTATTACAATTTTCTCCGTACTATCAACCCCTGTACAAACGTTATCACCGTGCTACTATTTACCCTTACAACCGTTTCTCCCGTCCTACAATTTCCTCCTCACTACTGTTTTCCGCGTACTACCATTTCACCGTTCTACCATTTCCCCCGTACTATCATTTCTCCCGTACTACCACTTCCCCGTACAAACGTTATCATCGTACTACTATTTCCCGGTATAACCGTTTCTCCCGTCCTCCTCCCTACTGTTTTCCCCGTACTACCATTTCCCCCGCACAATCGTTTCCACCGCACTACTGTTTTTCCCGTACAACCGTTTCCCCCTTACTACTGTTTCCTGTACAACCGTTTCCCCCTTACTACTGTTTCCCGTACAACCGTTTCCACCATACTACCATTTTCTTCTCACTACTGTTTTCCCCGTACTACCATTTCCCCGTACTACCATTTCCCCATACAACCAATTACCCCCGTACTGCTTTTTCCCCCGAGCTGCCCATCATTTTCACTAATACTGGTGACTTCTACTCACAAAACTCTGAGACTTTGCAAAAGAAACCTATCGTCTGTTTCTCATACCTTCCCAAATACTTTTAAAACAATAAAAATTGACCCAATGTCCAACTGCCCGACATTTTCACCAATACTGGTGACTTTTACTAACAAAACTCTGAGACTTTGCTGAAGAAACATATGGTCTGTGGATCGAAAATGATTTTTTTTAATCTCTTACCTCCGCACCAAAAAATAAGATCTATGGGCCGCCAGGATATTTTTTTTTAAAGTCAATTTTAAGGTATGCGCCATCGCTTTGAATAGTTTGGTCAACTTTTAGTGGTACATGGACACTTCTCTTCGGGTCTAAGCACACATAACTATCGAGTGTCATGTCTAAATATACTCTAGGACCTGGGCAACGATTGCACAAAGTTTCCTTTTTCGATATGTGTCGATTCACTGCACAAAAAAGTCGAAAAGTGTTCCCGCCTATGCATCCTTTGTAGGAAAATCGACTAAAGATCGCTTAAAAGTTATCAAACATCATCCTATTGTCTCTAGTTTACTTATTTTAGTAATATTCTAATAATAGGAGCTGACAATGACATTTAAAGACCGATTTTAACATCAAAAAAGAGTCACAGGCAAAGTTCGCACATTCCAGGTTACAAATCGTGTCCGTATGCGTGATCTAAAGGTCGTCATCGTTGAGTTCTGTCCGTATCCGAGTAGAGGTCCTAAGCAGCACTTGTTAAAGGATTCCTATGATGACTTGGTAGCACAAAGGGTCAATTGATCTGTGTGCATCGATCAGAAATGGTCGGCCCTAACTGAGAAATCTAGAGCCATACTAAAGACCCTACAGTCGGAAGCACTTGATCGATTTTCACCAAATTGTGATATACCATCCCGTTCCTCATATGCCAATTCGACGAAATTACTATAACATGAATACAGATGCAGGGACCACCCAGCAGTGTCGGAAAAATCCACACTATACTATGAAAACGGTACACCTGATATCAAAATCCCATCAAAAAATGCTACCGCAGCGTATGTTGCCTCATGCATTTGAGATTCATGGGAAAAATGTGTCCACAATTCTTATATAGTGCAATGCACAATACGTGGGTGTTTCAACAGAAGACGCGCCTAGGTTGCATCTTTCGCAACACATAAATATACGTATAGAAATATAGTTTAGTTTAGGTTTAGTTGTCGTTCATATCGGGTCGAGTGTTTAATGGTTTGTCTATATGCACCGCTCGCTGTTAACAATTGCTAGTTGCAAAAGATTCATTCGCAGAGGTCAGTCTGAGAGTTTATTTTAATGCGAACCCGCGTTTTATTTTACCAATTAATTCATAATTGAAACCCCCGGGCATTTCGGCATAAAAAACACCCCAAGACAGAGCTCGTGCATCAAAAAAAATTTTTGGTGGTTTCCTGAGGTTCATAACTTTCATTTTAAACCTTAGAATGAAATTTCCGTGCGAAACTCGTGTAAGCGAGAAAGTTTCACCGACCCTCAACAAACCACGTTTTCGAAAGTTCTTGACCGATTTTGCCCATATCAGAACTCGATGTTACTTCTTCGATTACCTTTCAGGAAAAAAAATTTAAACTTTACTCGAATTATCGTGTTGACTAACAGACAAACGGAAATCGTTTTTATTGCAAAATTCTCTTATTTAGACCCCAAAACGAATAACCGAGTCGAAATTCGACTGGTCAGGTTGTGTTTTCTGAATTGTTTGCAATTTCACCACTGATTGGCGCCACACACACATTAAATGATAAATAATGGCTGCTCCATATAAAATTATTTCATTTCGTAAATATTCTCGAATAAAATTATTTAAAATAAAACAATTAACAGAAATTTTTGTGTTGTCGGTTGTTAATATGAGTGAAGTGTATTGTGAATAAAAAATATGTTGATGTTTCATACAGAAATCACCAAAATTGTAGTGTTTTGCAGCCTCATGCCTCAAACAAAGCTTAATTTGACTTAGGTCATGACGGATTTTTATTCCAGTACATTCTTCCAAAGTTTGCTCACTCATAGCTGTGAACCAAAAATCCACCTTTGATGACCTGCAGTTCTTACATACTTGATTTATTTCATTGAAAATGTTCAGAGAAACTTTGGACTATCCCTGACATTTTCTCTGAAGACACCTATAACATATCTTTCGAAGCTTCCGCGTAGTGACTGCTTGGAAAAGCCATTACACGACGAAAATTCTCTACTTGAAAATATCTCGGTCGGTACCCTTAAAACGTCAATTAAAAAAAACGGCTGATATATTCGCAATCTGAGGGCCCTAGGGGATGTGGAAAACCATGTCCATTTTGAATTAAAAATCAAAAGTTCAAAACGCTCCACCCTAATATACACTGCCTCGTCAACGATCAAGTTTATTTTTTTATTTAAACTGCTAGATTCTACTTCTAGCTATTTGTTGCCCAACATTTTGTTGAATCTTCACATCCAACATTTTGTTGAAGTGCTGAATTAACAATTTAGACTTCATAGTGATAATGCTTGCTTACCGACCAAGAAAAACAACAATACTTAAGATAATTGTTCTGGTGTTTTTCGAAAGAAAACACCGCTGCTATTCTTTACAAAATAGCAGCTTTCATTATCACAATGAAGTCTAAATTTTATATTTTATGTAAATTGCCCTTTAGGCGATTTCTCTAGTTAGAGGTTAGTTTCTTATTTATGGCTATCATTTTGTAAACGCCTGTATATGAAATACATCAAACATCAATGTCTATTTTGGTGAATATATGTCTATTTTGATGAATAAATGTCTATTTTGATGAATAAATGTCTATTTTGATGAAAAAAAACAAATTGTTTCCATCAAAACAATTACTTCATGAAGCGGCCATGCAAAAAAGTTCCAGAAATAAAACAAACTATTTACTTTTGATTTAAGCCCTTGAAATACCTTGAGGTTGTAAAAGAATAAATTTGCTTATTCAGTCAGTCTTCTTTTCCAAAAACCTTGATAATTCCGGATGCAAATTCCAAGGTTAAAATTATATCCGTTTTGCACAGATTGTATGTACAAACATATAAAGGGACCCGTAAGTATCAGAATAGACGCGGCAAAGAGAGTTGATGTTAAGAAAAGACTCAAACGTTTTTAAGTAAATATTGCCTTACGTCCACATTCAATTGTATTGGAAATTGCCGATAGGGCAAGATTGAAAAACCCGTCCGAAGAAACGGTGTAAAAATATTTTCCGAAAGCTCAAAATTGATCCCCAAAAATGTTCTCCTCAATTTTCTCTACAACATAGCGAAACAGGCAGTCGCCTGTAAGTTGAATTAATAAATAAACACCATTTTTTGGGGCCGAACTTAGTACTGGCCTAGGGCCCTAAGTAGAGGCCTCGGACACCACATACTTCCATAAAGAAAAATGTTTCCCTCAATTTGCTCTGCAACATAGCAAAAAAATTTTTTTTTGCTAGGGCTGACCTTAGGACCGGCATGAGGCCCACTTGAGCCCTAAGCACAGGCAAAAGTTTCTTCTATAAATTGTCGGTCATGCCTAGATCTTTCAAACAAAAAAAAATTTGAAAATCGAAAAAGATTAATTCGAGTTATGTACGAAAAAAACACAACACCAAGGACTCAAATCCTCAAAAGCTTCTTCTACTAATTGCCCGTCATGCCCAGATCTTTCAAACAAAAAAAAATTATGAAAATCGGAAAAGATTTACTCGAGTTAGGTTTAGAAGCCACTCACAATTCTTCATCCTGATGAATAATTGTGAGTGGCTTTTAAATGTTGATTTAAGCGGGTGGACTTTAATCTGCCGAGGGTACAGCAGCCATCGTAGAATATTACTTCTATGGATGTAATTGTACCAAAACGAGGATTTTCTCAACTTTTACCATCGAGTTATGTACAAAAAACACAAAGGGCCCTAGCAGAGACTCGTTTTCAGTGCCGTAGCTAATTTCAAGGAGTCAAATTCAACAAATTTTCTTCCATAAATTGTCGGCTATGTCCAGGTCTTTCAAACAAAAAAAATTGATGAAAATCAGAAAAAATTTACTTGAGTTATGTACCACTAAAACGAAGTTCTTCGAAAAGGGGTCTTATGTGTTTACCACGACGTTTGTAACCAGTAGAACTTCGACCCGCGAGTAGGGGGGGAGAGCATCGATTATGGTCCTTAGATGACGAATCAAAAATAAAAAAAAATGTCCGTCCGTCTGTCAACACGATAACTCGAATAAAACTCAAGCGATTTTCAAAAAAATTTTTGCCTAGCTAGGGCCTAGCTTTTGTGCATAACTCTAGTAAATCTTTTCCGATTTTCAAAATTTTTTTTGTTTGAAAGATCTGGGCATGAACGACAAACAAGTCTTTCTTAGGGCCCTATGTGTTTTTTGTACATAACTGGAGTAATTCTTTTCCGATTTTCAAAAAAAATTTTTCGTTGGAAAGATCACAGCACAGTATAATGAGACCGCATAGTCACATTATCATCGCGGATTTAATCCCCTCAAAAATCTAATTTCAATCATCTTCAATCGTAAAAAGACATTCTCATATCCATTCAAATTCATTCAAATCACACATTCAATCATGCAATACAACACTCATTCTTTTATACGAATATTCAACACGGGATTCCCCTCGGTCGTCATTACACTCAATAACAATTTCAAAAATATAGCGCTATTTAACTCTCATCTCAATTCTACTCATCGATATACGCCGACACCACAATATTTCACTCCGTTCATACAACGATATCCAGGCGATACAAACGAGCATGAGTGAATTTCGCGCTCGTGAGTTATACGAGTTAAACACCTATAAATACAACTCAACAAAGAACATCGGGGCCTTTTACCATTTTTTTATTCAATATCGCATACGATTGCAGTCAGTTATTTTTTATTTGCAACGACTTCGCAACGTACAAAAAACGAAGCTCGTTGCCAGTCAATATTATTAATTAAATTCATTTAAATAACATAATATAAATAGAATCAAACGAAGTAAATTGTTTGAAGTTGTTTTGTTTGAAGAACAAAAGTTCTACATGATTATATTTCAATAAACGAGAAGCAATTACATTGAATGCTGAGTTTCATTGTCGCATGCTGTTAATAAGGAACAATTTTAAGCATATTTTGGCGAAGTACATCACCGTCGAAATCAATTCAATCTGATGTACACTATTGGGATTGCGTGAAGCTCTTTGGTACATTGTGGGAAGCTGATAATACGTCAAGCCGTCATAGAACAAGTTTGGAGCGCACGATACAAAGGGTCAGGAGCAAGTCGTTGAGAATCATTCCAGGAGATAGTATATATTCGTGCAAGGAGAATCAGAGCGGAGAAGTAAGAATTACGCGTGAGTAGTGGACCTATTGGTGAGATATTTAAATTCCAATATATGTTTGAAATTGATAAGAGGAATTGAGTTGTTGATTGATTAGTGGAACGATTATTTTCCTTGTGTATACTTTGCGGTGGGAATCTTATCGCCACCGAAGTAATATTTTCTCTGGTGTCGAGCCAGCTAGGGATCTCATTACAACAGTCGACAATTTATGGAAGAACTTTTGCCTGTGCTTGGGGCTCAAGTGTCGGTCCTAAGGTCGGCCCTAACAAAAAAATTTTTTTTTGCTTTGTTGCAGAGCAAATTGAGGAAAACAATTTTGTTTATGGATGTATGTGTCCGAGGCCTCGACTTAGGGTCCTAGCTCAGTACTATGGTCGGCCCCAGCCCAAAAAATGGTTTTTTGCTATGTTGTAGACAAAATTGAGGAGAACATTGTTCTGTATTTGGAGGTCAATTTTCTGTGTTCGGAGAATTTTTTACATCGTTTCTTCGGACGGGTTTTTCCATATTGCCCTATCGACAATTTCCAACGCATTTAATGTGAACGCAATATTTACTTAAATACGTTCCAGTCTTTTCGTAACATCAACTCTGTTTGCCGCATGTATTCTGATACGTAGGGGTCCCTTCATTTGTTTTTGTTGTTGATTCGTCATCTAAGGACCATGATCGATGCTCCCCCCCTCCTACTTCCCGGTCGAAATTCGACTGGTTACAAATGTCGTGGTAAAAGCAATAGACCCCTTTTCGTAGCACTGCGTTCTTCGTACAGGTCTAAAAAGTTTTTTTTTGAAGTCAAGTCAATTTGACTTGACTTCAAAAAAAAGAAAATAACTTAGCAAAGTGAAGGTGAAGTGAGGGAATCAGTTTAATGAAGCATTTTTGGCTTTATTAAGTGTTATTTAAAGAAGAAACCAGAACCAGAAAGATTGCTAATTACAAGATAAACATCATTTTGCTTTGTGAGTCCTTTGAAAAAAGCTAGGAAGTTAAGCAAACCCTTCAGATGAGCTTATTACTTGAGCATGGGTAATCCGTGAACATCGCAACTCCACTTACATTTTCGATATACGTTTTATTCGATTTGAACAGCTATTGGGAGGTTAAAGATACAAAAAATTCATTGTTGCAACTTTTGTCGCATCTTCACTTAAACCTACTACATTTTCAAGTTTTCGGTGCTACAGCCATTGTGTGGGGGTAATTATAGTTCCCAAAAATTTTGCCTCATTGAGCATGTGGGTAAAGTTAGTTCAACACAACATTGAAAATTGTTGTGTTGTGTTGAGATAGCACAAGAAAAGTGTTGTGTTGTGTTGAGATAGCACAAGAAAAGTGTTGTGTTGTGTTGAGATAGCACAACAGCATTTTCTTGTGTTATGCTAACCTTACCCACATTCATTGAGCTACATAAACGTAAAAAATTTGGTAACAAAAATAAATTTTTGAACTTTTTGCGGGTTATTTTTCGAGAGGCTCCCAAACCAGACCAAAGTCTTCTATTCAAGTGAAGAATCGAATTCGATTAAATTTTTTTTTTGAAAATCGGAACAGATTTATACTCTAGTTATGTACAAAAAAATGTAGGATTCTAGCAGAGGCTCGTTTTTAGTGCCGTAGCTAAGTCCAAGGGCTCAAAATCAAAAAAGTTTCTTCCATAAATAGTTGGCCAGGCCTAGGTCTTTCAAACAAAAAAACATAGAAGGGACCCGTACGTATCAGAATAGATGCGGCAAACAGAGTTGATGTGACGAAAAGACTGGAACGTATTTAAGTAAATATTGCGTTCACATTAGACTGTATTGGAAATTGCCCGTTGGGCAATATTGAAAAACCCGTCCAAAGTAACAGTGTAAAAAAATTCTCCGAACGCACAAAATAGAGAAATAGAGAAAAATTTTCTCCTCAATTTTGTTTACAACATAGCAAAATACTATTTTTTGGGCTAGGGCCGACCTTAGTACTGACCTAGTGCCTTAAATAGAGGCTTCGGATATATACTTCCATAGACAAAAATGTTTCCCTCAATTTGCTCTGCAACATAGCAAAAAACATTCTTTTATATTAGGGCCGACCTTAGGACCGACATGAGGCCCACTTGAGCCCTAAGCACAGGAAAAATTCTTCTATAAATTGTCGGCCGTGCCGAGATCTTTCAAACAAAAAAACGTTTTTGAAAATCGGAAGAGATTTACTCGAGTTATGTACAAAAAACACGTAGGGCCCTAACAAAGACCCTTTTTTAGTGCCCTAGCTAAGTCCAAAGACTCAAATCGAAAAATGTTTCTTCCACAAATTGTCGGCCATGCCCAGGTCTTTCAAACAAAAAAAAATTTTGAAAATCGGTAAAAATTTGCTCGAGTTATGTACAAAAAACACATAAAGCCCTAGCAGAGACTCGTTTTTAGTGCCCTGGCTAAGTCCAAGGACTCAAATTAAAAAAAGTTTCTTCCATAAATTGTCGGCCATGCCTAGATCTTCCAAACAAAACAAAATTTATGGAAATCAGAAAAAATTTTCTCGAGTTATGTGCAAAAGACCAAAAACCACTTAAACGGCCCTAGCTCGGCGGCCCTTGGGCCGACAGTGCCCAGATTCGATACCATAAAATATTTTTCGACTACCTTTCAGGAAAAAAAAGTTGTTGAAAATCGGTCAAGATTTACTCAAGTTATCGTGAAGGTGGGGTTGCATTGTTCGATTTCAGAAGGCAGCTTGGTGCCAAAAAAGTTCCTATGGTAATGTTGGATGGCGAAACGAGTACATTAATGTGCACTAGGTCCCGACTCGGCACCAGGCTGCGTACTTGAAAAGTATGAGTAGCCTTTAAGAAGGCAGCCTGGTGCCAAAAAGCAGCTAAACTCAATGTAACGGCAGTTACGAATACTATGCGTCACATAAATTTCAACTCGGCACCAGACTACTGCTTCCGTCTACATTCACAGTAGAATATCTTAAGTAGGCAGCCTGGTGCCGTGTTGAAATTTATATCACGTATAGTATTTGTTACTGCCGTTACGATGACATTAACAGATTTTCGGCACGAGGCTGCGTTCTTTATGGACCCTTAAACGTCCCAAGTAGGCAGCCTGGTGCCGAGTTGGAACATTGTGCATAGTAATGTCCTCGTTCCCCACTCCAACATTGCCATAGAAAACTTTTTGGCACCAGGCTGCCCACCTTGATATGCAGACCTCTACTTGTTGCAATTTTTCTCCATGAAAATGCTCTACACGACGGTGACATAAGAAGTTCATGCACTAGACAAAGGACCAGTCTACTGCGTGAACTCCTTATTTCATAGTCTCGTAGAACATTTTCATGGAGTAAATTTGCAACAAGCAGAAGCCTTTTTTAACCACCACAGCCTTAACGGACAGACAGACAGACAGACAGACCGACAGACAGATCGACAGACGGACATTGTTTTTTTTTTGCTGATTTGTCATCTGGAGGCAACCTTACTCCCGGGTTCGAATTCGCAATGTAACAAACGTGGTAGTAAACGCATCCGACCTACGTACTTCGTACATTTATCAACATCGGAAAATATTTACTCGAGTTATGTACAAAAGACCAAAAACCACTTAAATGGCCCTAGCTCATTGGCCCTTGGGCCGACAGTGCCCAGATTCAATTCCATAAAAGATTATTAGACCCGTACGACGTTTGTAACCAGTCGAATTTCGACCCAGGAGTAGGTTAGATAAAAGTAAGTTAGATAAAAATTTTAATAACGTTGGAAACTCGCAACAAATTTTGCCTGAAATATAAAGGTTTGAAATTTTGTAATTCATTCAATTAAATTTTGTATTCGAAAAACACGAAAATTGTTGGTTAATCATAAAAATTGTCTTCTGATGATGAACGGTTTGAAGGAAAGTTTAGAAAGAAATAAGGGAATGTTGAGTGCTTTGAAGATTTCAGAGGGTTTTCATGGAAGCTAATCAAAATTGGTGATTGAAACCGTTGAAGTAAAATTGAAAGGTTTAGAAGTTCATGAGGGGATTGGGTAGTTAGATAGGGTAGCGCCTGATTGCATATGAGCGGAGTGTGGTAGTCCGTGTCATGTGCCAGGCGTGCAACTGTCTAACTATCAAGTGCTCTTTTTACGTCCACGTCGTAGTCCCCGGGACCTCAATTCTCTTCGGAGTTTTGTGCTAAACTTAAGAGTGCTACCTGATGATTTGTCTACGGGTTATCGGGGAAACGGAAGTAGGTTGGGCGCTTGGATAACTCCCAGACACCGTAAAAACAGATTTGTTATGAAATCTACAACACAGCCTCGGATCGGACAGGATAAACGGCAACGACTCAAGCAACGGAAAAAGAACAATGATTTAAAACTAGGAACATGGAATGTAAGATCTTTGTTGCGGCCAGGAGGAATGAGAGCGGCAAAAATTGACATCACGGCAGTGCAAGAAACGAGATGGCCTGGAAAGGACACCATGATCAGTGGAGACTATAAGTTCTACTGCAGTGGAAAAAGTAATGACAGTCCAAGAGAGTATGGAACAGGTTTCATGGTTTTCGGCACAGCTAGAAACGCGGTGATTGGTTTCAATCCTGTTGACGAGCGATTGTGCTCTCTACGAATAAGAGGAAAATTTTTCAACTATACTCTTATTAACGCCTACGCACCCACGGAGGAAAAAGACAACGAAGCGAATGAGCTATTTTACGAGAAACTGTTGGAGATATATGATGGAGCGCCGAAACGTGACATTAAGATTCTGCTTGGAGATCTGAATGCCAAGATAGGTCGCGAAGTCTTGTATCGTCCTACAATTGGTAAATACAGTCTCCATGAAAACTCTAACGACAACGGCACGCGGGTAGTTCATTTCGCAGCATCAAGAAACATGGTTGTGAGCAATACGTATTTCGAACATAAAAACATCCACAAAGCGACATGGGTATCACCTGATGGACAAACCAAAAACCAGATTGATAGATGGACCGCACTGTTCAAATGTATTGGATGTCAGGAGATGTAGAGGACCAAATGTTGATTCTGACCACTACTTGGTTAAAGTGGTTGTTAGGTCTCGCATATCGGTCCAACACAACCGGTAACAGGCATTGAAAAAGTGGGACGTTGAAAAACTGCGGAACGAAGACATCAAACACAAATACGTGGATAGTTTGGAGAGAAAAATTATCGAAGATATGGTCAGCGAGCAACACAGTATACACGATGCGTGGAATCAAATCAGGCGGAATGCAGAGAGCGCCGCGGCAGAGACTTTGGGAACGAGAACGGGAAATAAAAGAAATAACTGGTTCGACGATGAATGCCAGCGAGCTCTGGAGAACAAAAATGCAGCTCGACTAAAAACTCTGAGTCGATACACTCGAGCAGGCCAGGCAGAGTACCGTTCGAAGAGAAATTTCGCTCGAAAACTGTTCCGAAACAAAAAACGGCTGCAGGATAGGAACGTTTTGATCAAAATTGAAAAGTTTGGCAATAGGAAGGAAACTCGGAACTTCTATCGGAAAGTAAACGAATCCAAAAATAGTTACAGTCAACAACCTTTGCTGTGTAAGGACAAGAATGGATTGGTCTTAGCAGATGAGGAAAAGTGCATTGCGAGATGGGCTGAGTACTTCAAAGAACTGCTTGATCCGAACACACCGCTCAACCGAAACGAAGAAAACAACGAATTGCCATTTCATACTGCGCAACCATATATAAAAGAACCAACGATGCAAGAAGTTGAAGCTGAAATTTCGAGGCTCAGAAATTTCAAAGCCCCGGGGACAGACAATCTACCCGGCGAACTTTTCAAGAACGGCGGCAACGCGCTATATATGGAGATGCACGAGCTCATCACGCGTATATGGAATGTCGAGGAGTTGCCGGAAGAGTGGAAGACCAGCATACTTTGTCCCATATACAAAAAAGGTGATAAAATGGAGTGTGGCAATTTTCGAGGAATTGCTCTGCTGAATATTGCTTACAAGATATTTGCAAACATTCTTTACCAGCGCCTTCATCCATACATGGAAAACTCTGTAGGTGAATACCAAGGTGGTTTTCGTGTAGGTCGTTCAACATCGGACCAGCTGTTTAATATCAGACAGATCTTGGAGAAGTGCAAAGAGTACAACATTGAAACACACCATTTGTTCGTTGATTTTAAGGCAGCCTATGACAGTGTTAGAAGAAGTAAGCTATGGAGAGTAATGGAGGAATTTGGGATCCCCAAGAAACTGATCTCGCTAACCAAGTTAACATTGAACGGAGCTAATAGCCCAGTAAGGATCCGTAATCAACTGTCAGATATTTTCGACATAGAGGAAGGCCTACGTAAGGGAGATCCTCTCGCGACGCTGCTTTTTAACCTGACCCTTGAAGCAGCTGTGCACACCATGGACATAGATTCCAGCGGCACCATTTTCACCAAGTCCAGTCAGTTGCTAGGTTTCGCAGACGACCTGGACATACTTGGACGGAAAATGAATGTTGTTAAAGACAAGTTTATGGCCTTGGAGAGGAAAGGTACCGACCTTGGGTTGAAAGTTAATGACGATAAAACGAAATACATGATCATCCCGCCTTCGAATCTGCGATCAGACCGGTGGTTACATATGGTTCGGAGTAGTGTTACTTGATTGATTGATTGATTGATAATACTTTTATTGTCTACTTTTCTCAAGCCGACATGGAAAAAGAGTGGCTATGACTGCTGTCATAACCCTCATTAAAAAACCATGAAAACAATTCAATAATACAACTTAAACTATAACATAATCACAGCCATAGTAAAACAAAATAAAACAAATAATGACGATAAAAAAGAGAAATAAATAAAAATAGAATCCGCTCAAAAAAAATTTAAAATTCAAAGAGCTTAGTTATGTGATTTTTTAAAAAAATCAAAAAGAATTCGCGTCAAATCATAAATAAAAAATTTAGCATAAAGCAGCGTCAAGAAAAAAAAATCAAATCCATCTTGGTGTCGTCATATGTAAGAGGTCTAAATAGAAAACCAAAGGCCGAAAGTCCTTTGCAAAAAGCAACGTCAAAAGAAAATAAAAACAAATACGTCTTGGTGTCGTCAAATGTATCTAGAAGATAGAAGTCCCTATTTAGTTCGACCAACGGTTCCAAATGATCCCATTTTCTACGACTGTCATTGGGACGAACTTCTCGTAAGATGCGCTAGCAGGAAGCAAATGAACCAAATACTGAGTCATTTAGTTCCAGTAAACAACGATGGAATTCACGTGATGGTAATGTTGGATCAATATGAGCAGCTACCATATTGAACAAACGACACGCGAAATTGAATGGGGAGTATGTCGAGTAATCATGGCTGCACGTCTGAATGCGAATCAACGATGGGTTGCGTAAGGCTCTGGATCCATCGTACAAGCTGATCCTGTCGCGAAGTATTTGAGAATTGACTTTCCCGGTTAGCACATCATGGATGAGAAATACTGCTGCATTTGCTCGTCGTCTCACTAGCGATTGTAGGTTTAATTCCGTGTACCTGTCAACGTATGGGCGGAGTCGGTAACTTCCGTCATTCGGATCGACATATCGATTAGGGTTGGCGTATAAAACAAACTGTCGTTGTACACTTTCAATCGTCTTAACATGGTTATCGTGATAAGGCGACCAAACCGAGCTAGCGAATTCGAGATGGGACCGAACGATTGAGTTATAGAGCAACTTAGCTGTGTCTACGTTGAACCGGCCATAACATTGTCGTTTGACGAAAGATAACATCGACTGTCCTTTTTTCGCAACAAGCTCTTGGTGCATAGTAAACGAGAGATTGTCTTTGTAAGTCACCCCAAGATCTCTGACTTCATGAACTCTTTTTAGTGGTTTGCCATTCATTTGGTAATTAGCCAAGATTGGAGAAAGCTTGTGAGATATAGTCATAATTTTGCATTTGTCCTCGTTCAATTCAAGTCCATTTTTACGACACCACTCGAAGAAACTGTTTATGGAGTCCTGAAGCTAGTGAGTGTCATCGATAGTGGTAATTTTGTTGTGAACGATCTTTTTATCATCGGCGAAATTTAACCCTCTGGTGACTAGCAGGGCATCGTCAGAGTCATTAAAAAATACAAGGAAAAATAACGGACCACAGATCGAGCCCTGGCCAACTTCAGAGTGTACCTCGATCGCAACTGAAATACTTGAATTTATCCTTACTACTTGCTTGCGATTACGGAACATTGAACGGTACCATAGCAGCAAATGGTTGCTCAAGCGATACTTATCGTCTGCCAACTTGAACAGCAGAGACACGTACGCTATTACGTCAAAAGCTTTGTGAATGTCCGCGCAGAATGTGTCCATTTGGTTGCCGCTTTCAAAGGAATCGTGGGCCAGCACAGAAAATTCGAGAAGGTTTGATTCTACTCTCCTTCCTGGAAAGAAACCATGTTGAGTCGATGATATGTGAGGAAAGATGTTGAACTTAATTTGAGAGAAGACGATGATCTCAAGAATCTTTGCAAGGTTCGGTGAAACATTGACACCTCTGTAGTTTGTTATATTTGCTTTATTGCCGGATTTTTGAATCGGAGTTAAATGACCAAGTTTCCAAATTTCTGGATAACTTAAACTGGATAGCGATGTCGAATAGATGGTCGAAAGAGGTTGACATAGTAGATCAGCACAATTTCGAAGAAATAACGGTGCCATTTTATCAGGACTGATGCCCTTACTAAGATCCATTCGTAGTAGG
>CM055404.1:75875659-75898209 GCA_029228625.1 Pseudolycoriella hygida
TCCGCGTAGAATGTGTCCATTTGGTTGCCGCTTTCAAAGGAATCGTGGGCCAGCACAGAAAATTCAAGAAGGTTTGATTCTACTCTCCTTCCTGGAAAGAAACCATGTTGAGTCGATGATATGTGAGGAAAGATGTTGAACTTAATTTGAGAGAAGACGATGATCTCAAGAATCTTTGCAAGGTTCGGTGAAACATTGACACCTCTGTAGTTTGTTATATTTGCTTTATTGCCGGATTTGTGAATCGGAGTTAAATGACCAAGTTTCCAAATTTCTGGATAACTTAAACTGGATAGCGATGTCGAATAGATGGTCGAAAGAGGTTGACATAGTAGATCAGCACAATTTCGAAGAAATAACGGTGCCATTTTATCAGGACTGATGCCCTTACTAAGATCCATTCGTAGTAGGATTTGACGAACATTATCTGGGGTGATTTCGATGTCAAGGTATCCGCTGTCATTTCTGGAATTTAGAAACGATTGAAATGCAATGTCGTCGTCGTCTTCATTCGCATGTTTCCTGTAGACCGTGGCGAAAAACTTGGCGAACAGGTTGGCTTTCTCGGTGTCGCTCATCGCATGCTCGTCATTGTAGTACATGGTCACAGGGAGAGTCGTTTTCTTATATTTGGAATTTATGTAGCTCCAAAATTTCTTTGGTTGTTTTTTGTAATTTGCGGCTAGATCTCTCAAAAATCCGTTAAAAAAGTTGTTTTGGTGCAATTCAAACTCGTTTTTCACTGCAAGAAACGTAGACTCATCTGCAAAGTCACCGTTCCTTTGACGATTATTCAGAAGCTTGCGGTATGCCCGGTTTCTTCTATTTTTAAGATTTATCAACTTGTTATCATACCACACGGGATGGTTAGAAATACGAAGTGAGGCTTTGGGAACGTGTTCATCAAAGATTTCGTAGCAAGAAGTATAAAATGCGTCGACCATTTCATCAATGTGCTTACCGGCAAACAGTTCTTCATAGTTAATGTTCGAGATATCTTCACGGATCTTGTTAAATGAAGCTTTCTTAAAACAGTAAATCTTTTCTGACGAAGGACACGGTGGACAAAACGACGGCTCGCATTCAACCATGCAGTGTAGCGGTACATGTGCTTTGTCTTGTTGATCGTCAGAAATAATCGGCATGTCAGCTTTAGTAACTAGAGTCAGTTCAGGCATGTTCGAATATATCAGGTCAAGTACATTGCCGGACTCGTTTTCCATATCGGTCATTTGGAAGAGGCCACTGTTTAATAAAGTAGACGTGAGATGCCTAGCAATGTTCGCTGGTGTTGAATTAGAGTCACCAATCAATGGTAAGTAGTCAAAGCCGTCATCATTTTTCATCCATTTGATGGAGGGCATGTTAAAATCACCACAGACAACGAAGATATCGCCATGTTCTAACAGTGATTGCGCTTTGATAATTGATGCGACGTGAGACGAATAAACTTCCTCGATTGAGCCGTATTGGATGTAGAGTCCGTAGATGAATAAATTGGAGTTTGAAGAATGAATATGTACTTTCACACAAATTGCCTCTAACGGTTTCAGTTCAGGAATATCAATAAGGGAGCAGTCCAGCTTCGAATCTACAGCAATTAAAACACCACCAGCTTTTGTCTCGTCTATGTTTGAGTCTTCACGGTCTTTCCGATAAACCGTGAAACGAGCGTCAAAGAACTCAGCGCTAAATTTCGTGCTGTTCAGCCACGTTTCAGATAAAACGATTATTTCATAATCTGATGCAGTGGAGGAAAGGAGGATCTGATCTTTCTTCCCACTCATACCCCGGATGTTGTTGTAATGCAACGATACGTGCTTTGGTAGTGTAGCGGGACGGTATATACAATTTGCCGAATGTGGAGTCATACTATCTAGTTCAACCGAGGCTAAGTCATCTTCGATTACGTCGATCGGTTGTCTAAAAAAGACGACGCTGAAGTAGTTGCATTCTTCTTTATCCATGGTTTGATAGTTATATGATGGGGCCAGAAGTTGGTTTTTGAAATCGTCTTCCCAATGTCGCTGCATGTTTCAACTTTGAATGTGACGTAGTCAAGTGTAGAAATATCTTGCCCGTTTCTCACTAGCCGACGAATCCTAATCTGATTTTTGTTAACTTGGGCGTTCTCAGCAATGTAGTTGGCTATGTCATCAGACGAGACGTTCGTGTCGATCGGAGACAAGTGGAAATGACTATCAAATGCCTTGGATTGAATCTTTGAACCTAAGAGATGAAGACTCTTTTGGAATGCAGTAACATTCGTATGGGTAGATGATACGGATGGAGGAATTGGTGGTTCGTCGACAAGTCCATTTGAATTCGTCATATTGCTGGGATCGGGGTCAATGATGTTTGTGTGGGAACGTAGATCCGTAGAGATAGTATGCACTGGAAGCCCCCGGTCCGTAACACCGACGCCGACATTATCAGTGACTGTACCGAAATCTAACAAATTGATAAATCGTTCACGTAGCTGTTGGGTCAATCGACCGTCGTCACCACAATCAGTCGGGGTCACTGAATCCTGTGAACCAAGATTGGCGACATTTGTCAGAATAACGTTGCATTTATCGCTGAGTAGAGAGATTTCATTGTCAATCGACACACATTTGTCCTGGATCGATTGTAGCGTGTCGATTCGGATTGAGTCGGTGACCGCCGATTCTAGTCGCATGGGATTGAAATTAGTGCATATCTTCTCGCAAATTAATTCAATGTTCGCAACAGTGTCGGTCGTTGTATCCAACTTGTGTCTTAAATAATCGAATGAAGTCCATATATTTTGCTCAAATCCAGACAGCATCTGGTAAAGTTCATCGGTTCCAGTTGGTAATGACGATTGGTTAAATGAGAAAGACCACTCCAGGGGGTCGTTGCTACTGTTAGGGTAAGCCATGAAGTTCCTTTTATACGCTGAAGGTCGGACGATAGCCGGGGAAAATGAACCTTTGCGTTGCGTTCCATTCGATTTTTCTAAAGTTATTGAATTGTATTTATCGTCAAGTTTCTTCTGTGCTGTATAATTCTGATCCATTTTAGCGTGTAATGCGCACACAGAATCTCTTATCGCAGAGAATTCTGTTTTAGAGCTGACATTATCGGATTCCAGTTTGCCGATTGTTGCTTTCGTCAAATTTTCATTGTTAATATCGATCCTGTTCAGCTTCTCATTCATTTCCCTCAACGTAGCCATCAGGCTTCCTAACGAAATATTGTCCGGCTGGTGATCGGTGTTTATGTTATTCTTGACACAAAGAGACGAACAATCGCTGCACACGTTCGAAAGAAAAGTACTGCGGACAATATTTGGACCAGTATTCGATCAAAGGCAGAACCGATGGCGCAGACGATTCATTCATGAGCTGAGTCAGCTTCATGGAGAGCCGGACATAGTCAGAACTACCAAAATAAACCGACTGCGTTGGCTCGGTCATGTACAACGAATGGAAGATCATCGTATTCCGAAAAAAATCCTTAAAATCAGACCGGAGGGCAAGAGAGGTGCAGGGCGTCCAAAGTCCAGATGGTATGACGCAGCTCTTGCCGACTTAAAAACTGTGGGTGTATCCAGCTGGGAGACGTTAGCTGCGGATAGGTCCGGTTGGAGAAGCATGTTGCAGAAGGCCAAGCGTCTTGGGTTGTAGTGCCGGTTAAGTAAGTAAGTAAGAAGTTCATGAGCCAGTTTTGTTGAGGTTAGTCAGATTTGTTGAGATTGTAGCCTAAGTAGAGACCTCGGACCGACAATTCCATAGCCAAAAATGTTACTCTCAATTTCCTCTGCAACGTAGCAAAAAAAATTTGTTTTTTGGTTAGGGCCGACCTTATGACATGGCCCACTTGAGCCCTAAGCACAGTCAAAAGGTTCTTTTATGAACTGTCGGACATGCATAGATCTTTCTAACAAAAAAAATTTTGAAAATTGGAAAAAATTTACTCGAGTTATGTACAAAAAACACATAGAGCCCTAGCAGAGACTCGATTTTAGTGCCCTAGCTAAGTCCGAGGACTCAAATTCGAAAAAGTTTCTTCCATAAATTGTCGGATATGCCCAGGTTCTTCGAACAAAAAAAATTTTTGAAAATCTGAAAAGATTTACTCGAGTTATGTACAAAAGACCAAAAATCACTTAAACGGCCCTAGCTTGGTGGCCGTTGGGCCGACAGTGCCCAGATTCAATCGCATAAAGGATTTTTCGATTATCTTTCAGAGAAAAAAAAGTTTTTGAAAATCGGTTGAGTTTTACTCGAGTTATCGGACGGACATTTTTTTTATTGCTGATTCGTCATCGAAATTCGACTGGTTACAAACGTCGTGGTAAACGCATAAGACCCCTATTCGAAGAACGTTGTTCTTCGTACGGGTCTAATAATCTTTTATGGAATTGAAACTGGGGACTGTCGGCCCAAGCGCCAATGAGCTAGGACCATTTAAGTGGTTTTTGGTCTTTTGTACATAACTCGAGTAAATATTTTCCGATTTTGATAATTTTTGTTTGAAAGACCTAGGCCTGGCCGACAATTTATGGAAGAAACTTTTTTGGATTTGAGTCCTCGGGCTTAGTTAGTGCACTAATGCTAGGGCCATACGAGTTTTTTGTACATAACTCGAGTAAATCTATTCAGACTGTCATAAACTTTTTTTTTGTTTGAAAGATCTAGGCATGGCCGACAGTTTGTAGAAGAAACTTTTTTGATTTGATTTTGAGCCCTTGGACTTAGCTAGGGCACTAAAAACGAGTCTCTGCTAGGGCCCTACATTTTTTTCTACATAACTCGAGTATAAATCTCTTCCGATTTTCAAAAAAAAAATTTAATCGAATTCGATTCTTCACTTGAATAGAAGACTTTCGTCTGGTTTGGGAGCCTCTCGAAAAATAACCCGCAAAACGATCAAAAATTCGTTTTTGCCACCAAATTTTTGACGTTCATGTAGTTCAATGAGGCAAAATTTTTGGGAACTATAATTACCCCCACACAATGGCTGTAGCACCGAAAACCTTTGAACAAATTGTCGCTTTCAAAGGGCTGGCAAAGGATTGATGTGCGGGCGCTGTTTTCAGGAATATGCCTCAACTTTCAAATGATGCACTAAATGGAACTGTCAAGCATGTAACATAAAAATGTAGTAGGTTTAAGTGACGATGCGACAAAAGTTGCAAAAAGAATTTTTTGTATCTTTAACCTCCTAATAGCTGCTCAAATCGAACAAAACGTAGATCGAAAATGTAAGTGGAGTTGCGATATTCACGGATTACCCATGCTCGAGTAACAAGCTCATCTGAAGGGTTTGCTTAACTTCCTAACTTTTTTCAAAGGACTCACAGAGCAAAATAATTTAAAAAGTATAAAGAATTCTTCTATGAAAGTCTTCTATTCAAGTGAAGAATCGAATAAAACAAAAAGATCAAACCAAGACACGTTTGATTCAAGTTTCATATGAACTCTATGAAGTTTTCACAAATTCACTTTGAAGGCGGATGAATATCCCGAACACTCTGGTCTTAATTTGCTGGCATAACCATGCAGTTACAAAACATCGATTCTTTCAACACTGAAATTATTAACTGAATGTATATTACCGTACTGTACTGAATAATAAATTAATAAACCAATGATTGAAAGCAAACTCTGACATGTTTCCAACAAATCTCATTTTTATATTTGTACACAAACAACAATACAACATGAAAAAATGTACATTTTTTTATTAGATTAGGGTCTCTTCTATGTGTACGAATTTACCTAATAACCAACCAGCCTATTAAACGTTCAAATCGAAACTAAAACCAAATTTGAATTTACTTTGAACTTCACGCAATATTAAATTAAAAAGTGATAGTAAAATCCGCATTTGGCTATAAGTATTAAGGCATAAATGATGATAATTCTCAGTTTGAACTTACAGTTTATCACATAATACAAATTTTTTGTTACTTTCAATTTCGTTCATAAATTATGTAATAGCGTATCCGAGAAGGCTGAAAAAAAGGCACAATCGTGCAAATTTTAGTAAAAACGTTTGTATGATAATATGTTGTTCTGTATCCATTCCTGATTCCAAAATCATTGGGGTCATCGACGACGGCTCAACTATTCGCCTGTGAGCGGCCATTATGTCATTTTTTTTCTATGAATTTTCAGGACCCAACGGAATGAGATATCAAATTGGTTCCGAATGCAAAGTTTGAGAGAAATGTTCAAAGATTTTTTTAGTGATGATTTGTGTGTTGATATCGCATTGAAGGATGTCGGAAATTACGGTCAAACTCAAAAAAATTTTTTTGAAGTTACAAAAACCGTTGATACCGATCGAAATATAAAAAACTCTCTAGAAAGGATATTTTTGAAAGCAGTTATTAATGATAATGTCCTGATTCCAAAACAATTAACAGACCTTAAATAATCCGCTCTTTTTAGGCCACGCCCCATTTTAAAGTTCGGAAAGTAGAAGTAGGTTCAATGAATTATTGCTCAGTCTCTGTTGAAGGTAGGACCTTTGTGTTGGGCTCAAAAGATGGAGAAAAGTTCAAAGTTTTTTTGTGCGTAAATGTTCCTTCGGAATTTTCCATTTTCATATGGAATTTTCCGAGTTTTCCTTCGAATTTGTTGAAAAGTTAAATTTGAAAGGTGAATAACTTTTGAACAAAAATTTGTTTGCAAAAACTATCATCTACACATTGTTTTTCATTTATTTCTAGACAAATGTGTATTTTTTTCTTTAATAGTGCGGAAGCTAAGCGCTATTTTCCCCCACCGTGTATCGATTGGGTTTTTTGCTAGCAACTTCGGTATTATCAGTGCCATAGTCATAAAAATTTTAATGTAAGATTGGAGGAACAGCAGCCCTAAGTCTTGTGATGAATACAACACCCACCGACAACCACCCACAACGAAACCAAATTCGAGTAAATTTATTGGCTTTTGCCTGCCATTTCTAAAACTTTTCTTTGATGTGCCAGCAGCTAGAACTTTTTTCTGTAATCTGTCCTCTTTTTTGAAGTATCAAAGACCGAATGTGACGAACCCATTTTTCTTCTTCCTAAACAACTGATATCATTTGAGGTAACACTTTGCGACAGTTGAAGAAACACTTTAAGACAGTTGAGGTAACACTTTGTGACAGCTGATGTAACACTTTGTGACAGTTGAGGTAACACTTTGTGACAGTTGAGAAAACACTTTATGACAGTTTAGGTAACACTTTTTTGAGATGAATGAATAAGAATAAAATCTTTTCAGCGTCACTTTAATTGATATCAACTGTTTCGGAAGAAAAAAGTAGGACGAATGTATCGAGTTAACATGAGTAATGTTGCTTACTCTGATAGTTCGGGTCTCTTCGCAGTAGATATTCGGACACGTGAGAGTCTCATTCCTGCACATATCTAAGGACACTATGGTTCAAAACTGTTTTCTGTGTGATTGCGGTCAACTTTTGAAGCATCGCTAACTACCCAACTACTAACAGAAAGCGACAAACAGACGGACATGGTTTCGATTATGACTTACAAGATTGAATACAAACTAAAGAGACTCTATCGAATAATAAGTACCATGCGAGTCTGATAAGTGATAAGTTCAGCGCATTTGTTTACAAGTTTTAAGACTTAAATCATAACCATTTTCACTTTGGACTTACGGTTTATCACACTGACACTTTGAAATTACATATAATTTTTTTATTTTTTACTTACTTAATCACGTAGCAACAAACCAAAAATATTTGGAATTACTTTAATCGACCCGTACGAAGTACAAAGGTCCTATACGTTTACTACAAACAATTTTATTGTAACGGAATAGATGGAGGTGGGAGGTGGAAGAATACACTTATTATCGTCAGTAGAACACGAATCATTAAAACATATGCAGGGGACCCGTACGTATCAGAATAGTTGTGGCTAAAAGAATAGATTTTGCAAAAGATTCGAACGTATCAAAGTAAATGTTGCTTTTACAATAAAGTGTACAAAATTACGTCGACATAATTGGATTGGAAGCAACTCGATAGCGTAGTGGTTAACTCTTCTGCTTGCTACTATGAGATCGAGTTGCCAGTGCGTTGGTTCGAAACTCAGCCGCAGGCAGATTTGTTCCGATTGTTAGATTTTTAAACAAAACAAAGCTAATTGAATCGGTTCAGGTCATGTGAAGTTGAGTGTAGCGCCATCGTACGGCTTACCGGTGAAAGGCATTGTTGGGATGTGCCGGTATTCTACTCCTACTAGTTTCGTTCCTAGTGCATCTCATGGGTGGCACTGGGTTTTTCGCACAGCTTACAACTGGCACAGTTAAAACTTTCCGGTAATGAAAGGATCTCAAATAGTAGAACCACAAAAAGTAGCGAAACTAGTAAATAATGATCTAGCCCCTAACCCTTCATGGGTTGTTAAGGCAGATTATTATTATTATTATTATTATTAATTGGATTGGATTGGAAATTGCCGAAAGAGCATTATTGAAAACCCCGTCCGAAGAAACGGTGTAAAAGTCTCTCCAAACTTTCAAGCAACCGTCAAAATAAAAAAAAGTTAAAATAGTTTAAAAGAAAGTAAAAAACTTTTTTTCAGACATATTTTCAAAAAATATAATTTGTACTACCGTCGATATTAGAACCGACCTAGAGTACTTAGGACAGGCCTCTGTCCCATACTTCCATAGACAAAAAAGTTTGCCATTGACACCAATCTTCTATCACTTATAGTTCTCAAAATGTTTTAATTTTTCGAAAATATATTGTCTAGATCGATCCACGCTAACATTAGCGGCCATATTGGGAGGCATCATGACATGCGTATCACTGAAACCTAACAACTTTGCCTTTGACACCGATCTTCTATCTATTATAGTTTTCAGAATATTTGAATTTTTCCAAAATTAATTGACTAGATCGATCCACCCTTACATTCTAGGCCATCTTAGGCTCGGCCCGGGCCCACATTTTTTCTTGGATGCTTTTTTGCCTCATTGAACTACATGAACGTCAAAAATTTGGTGGCAAAAACGAATTTTTGATCGTTTTGCGGGTTATTTTTCGAGAGGCTCCCAAACCAGACGAAAGTCTTCTATTCAAGTGAAGAATCGAATAAAACAAAAAGATCAAACCAAGACACGTTTGATTCAAGTTTCATATGAACTCTATGAAGTTTTCACAAATTCACTTTGAAGGCGGATGAATATCCCGAACACTCTGGTCTTAATTTGCTGGCATAACCATGCAGTTACAAAACATCGATTCTTTCAACACTGAAATTATTAACTGAATGTATATTACCGTACTGTACTGAATAATAAATTAATAAACCAATGATTGAAAGCAAACTCTGACATGATTCCAACAAATCTCATTTTTATATTTGTACACAAACAACAATACAACATGAAAAAATGTACATTTTTTTATTAGATTAGGGTCTCTTCTATGTGTACGAATTTACCTAATAACCAACCAGCCTATTAAACGTTCAAATCGAAACTAAAACCAAATATGAATTTACTTTGAACTTCACGCAATATTAAATTAAAAAGTGATAGTAAAATCCGCATTTGGCTATAAGTATTAAGGCATAAATGATGATAATTCTCAGTTTGAACTTACAGTTTATCACATAATACAAATTTTTTGTTACTTTCAATTTCGTTCATAAATTATGTAATAGCGTATCCGAGAAGGCTGAAAAAAAGGCACAATCGTGCAAATTTTAGTAAAAACGTTTGTATGATAATATGTTGTTCTGTATCCATTCCTGATTCCAAAATCATTGGGGTCATCGACGACGGCTCAACTATTCGCCTGTGAGCGGCCATTATGTCATTTTTTTTCTATGAATTTTCAGGACCCAACGGAATGAGATATCAAATTGGTTCCGAATGCAAAGTTTGAGAGAAATGTTCAAAGATTTTTTTAGTGATGATTTGTGTGTTGATATCGCATTGAAGGATGTCGGAAATTACGGTCAAACTCAAAAAAAATTTTTTGAAGTTACAAAAACCGTTGATACCGATCGAAATATAAAAAACTCTCTAGAAAGGATCTTTTTGAAAGCAGTTATTAATGATAATGTCCTGATTCCAAAACAATTAACAGACCTTAAATAATCCGCTCTTTTTAGGCCACGCCCCATTTTAAAGTTCGGAAAGTAGAAGTAGGTTCAATGAATTATTGCTCAGTCTCTGTTGAAGGTAGGACCTTTGTGTTGGGCTCAAAAGATGGAGAAAAGTTCAAAGTTTTTTTGTGCGTAAATGTTCCTTCGGAATTTTCCATTTTCATATGGAATTTTCCGAGTTTTCCTTCGAATTTGTTGAAAAGTTAAATTTGAAAGGTGAATAACTTTTGAACAAAAATTTGTTTGCAAAAACTATCATCTACACATTGTTTTTCATTTATTTCTAGACAAATGTGTATTTTTTTCTTTAATAGTGCGGAAGCTAAGCGCTATTTTCCCCCACCGTGTATCGATTGGGTTTTTTGCTAGCTACTTCGGTATTATCAGTGCCATAGTCATAAAAATTTTAATGTAAGATTGGAGGAACAGCAGCCCTAAGTCTTGTGATGAATACAACACCCACCGACAACCACCCACAACGAAACCAAATTCGAGTAAATTTATTGGCTTTTGCCTGCCATTTCTAAAACTTTTCTTTGATGTGCCAGCAGCTAGAACTTTTTTCTGTAATCTGTCCTCTTTTTTGAAGTATCAAAGACCGAATGTGACGAACCCATTTTTCTTCTTCCTAAACAACTGATATCATTTGAGGTAACACTTTGCGACAGTTGAAGAAACACTTTAAGACAGTTGAGGTAACACTTTGTGACAGCTGATGTAACACTTTGTGACAGTTGAGGTAACACTTTGTGACAGTTGAGAAAACACTTTATGACAGTTTAGGTAACACTTTGTGACAGTTGAGGTAACACTTTGTGACAGTTGAGGTAACACTTTATGACAGTTGAGGTAACACTTTTTTGAGATGAATGAATAAGAATCAAATCTTTTCAGCGTCACTTTAATTGATATCAACTGTTTCGGAAGAAAAAAGTAGGACGAATGTATCGAGTTAACATGAGTAATGTTGCTTACTCTGATAGTTCGGGTCTCTTCGCAGTAGATATTCGGACACGTGAGAGTCTCATTCCTGCACATATCTAAGGACACTATGGTTCAAAACTGTTTTCTGTGTGATTGCGGTCAACTTTTGAAGCATCGCTAACTACCCAACTACTAACAGAAAGCGACAAACAGACGGACATGGTTTCGATTATGACTTACAAGATTGAATACAAACTAAAGAGACTCTATCGAATAATAAGTACCATGCGAGTCTGATAAGTGATAAGTTCAGCGCATTTGTTTACAAGTTTTAAGACTTAAATCATAACCATTTTCACTTTGGACTTACGGTTTATCACACTGACACTTTGAAATTACATATAATTTTTTTATTTTTTACTTACTTAATCACGTAGCAACAAACCAAAAATATTTGGAATTACTTTAATCGACCCGTACGAAGTACAAAGGTCCTATACGTTTACTACAAACAATTTTATTGTAACGGAATAGATGGAGGTGGGAGGTGGAAGAATACACTTATTATCGTCAGTAGAACACGAATCATTAAAACATATGCAGGGGACCCGTACGTATCAGAATAGTTGTGGCTAAAAGAATAGATTTTGCAAAAGATTCGAACGTATCAAAGTAAATGTTGCTTTTACAATCAAGTGTACAAAATTACGTCGACATAATTGGATTGGAAGCAACTCGATAGCGTAGTGGTTAACTCTTCTGCTTGCTACTATGAGATCGAGTTGCCAGTGCGTTGGTTCGAAACTCAGCCGCAGGCAGATTTGTTCCGATTGTTAGATTTTTAAACAAAACAAAGCTAATTGAATCGGTTCAGGTCATGTGAAGTTGAGTGTAGCGCCATCGTACGGCTTACCGGTGAAAGGCATTGTTGGGATGTGCCGGTATTCTACTCCTACTAGTTTCGTTCCTAGTGCATCTCATGGGTGGCACTGGGTTTTTCGCACAGCTTACAACTGGCACAGTTAAAACTTTCCGGTAATGAAAGGATCTCAAATAGTAGAACCACAAAAAGTAGCGAAACTAGTAAATAATGATCTAGCCCCTAACCCTTCATGGGTTGTTAAGGCAGATTATTATTATTATTATTATTAATTGGATTGGATTGGAAATTGCCGAAAGAGCATTATTGAAAACCCCGTCCGAAGAAACGGTGTAAAAGTCTCTCCAAACTTTCAAGCAACCGTCAAAATAAAAAAAAGTTAAAATAGTTTAAAAGAAAGTAAAAAACTTTTTTTCAGACATATTTTCAAAAAATATAATTTGTACTACCGTCGATATTAGAACCGACCTAGAGTACTTAGGACAGGCCTCTGTCCCATACTTCCATAGACAAAAAAGTTTGCCATTGACACCAATCTTCTATCACTTATAGTTCTCAAAATGTTTTAATTTTTCGAAAATATATTGTCTAGATCGATCCACGCTAACATTAGCGGCCATATTGGGAGGCATCATGACATGCGTATCACTGAAACCAAACAACTTTGCCTTTGACACCGATCTTCTATCTATTATAGTTTTCAGAATATTTGAATTTTTCCAAAATTAATTGACTAGATCGATCCACCCTTACATTCTAGGCCATCTTAGGCTCGGCCCGGGCCCACATTTTTTCTTGGATGCTTTTAAGGCTTTCACTACCTATCGAATAGAAAAAAAAATCACGAAAATCGGGTGAAATTACTCGATTTATGTCTAAAAACAAGTAGGGCCCTAGTGGGTTCGCTTTTTTAGGACTCTAGCTAAGTCCAGCGACCCAAAGTAAAAAAAAAATTTTGGACATTTTCAGACATTTCGATTGAAAAAAAAATTGAAAATCAGAAAACATTTACTCAAGTTACGCACAAAAAACACGTAGGGACTCAGTTTTAGAGCTCTGGCTGAGTCCAGGCGCTCAGATTCAAAAAAGTTTCTTCCATAAATTGCAGGAAAGTGCTTTATCCTTTGATTAAAAAAAACCCGCACGAAGAACGAAGTTCTTCAAAAAGGGGTCTGATGCGTTTACCACGACGTCTGTAACCAGTCGAATTTCGACCCGGGAGTAGGAGGTGCTCATGGTCCTTAGATGACGAATCAACAATGAGAAGCATATGCAGGGGACCCGTTAGATGCGGCAAACAGAGTTGATGTAACGAAGAGACTCGAACGTATTTAAGAAAATATTGCCTTAACTCTTAAGTGTATGAAATTACGCCCACATTTAGTTGTATTAAAAATTGCCGATAGGGCAATGTAAAAAAACCCGTCCGAAGAAACGGTGTAAAAAAATCTTTCCGAAAGCACAAATATAGAAAAATGTTTTACTCAGTTTTCTCTACAACATAGGAAAAACCGTTTTTTGGGCTAGGGTCGACCTAAGTACCGACCTAGGGCCCTAAGTAGAGGCCTCGGACACACAATTCCATAGTTAAAAATGTTTCCCTCAATTTCCTCTGCAACGTAGCAAAAAAAAGTTTTTTTTGTCTAGGGCCGACCTTAGGACTTACATGACATACTTGAGCCCTAAGCACAAGCAAAAGTTTCTTTTATAAACTGCCGGTCATGCCTAGATTTTTTAAACAAAAAAAAAATTTAAAATCGGGGAAAATTTACTCGAGTTATGTACAAAAAACACATCGAGCCCTAGCACAGACTCGTTTTCAGTGCCCCAGCTAAGTCCAAATTCAAAAAAGTTTCTTTTATAAATTGTCGGTTATGCTCAGGTCTTTCAAACAAAAAAAAATTATGAAAATCGGAAAAGATTTGCCCGAGCTATGAATAAAAAACACGTAGAGCCCTAGCAGAGACTCGTTTTTAGTGCCCTAGCTAAGTCCAAGGACGCAAATTCGAAAAAGTTTCTGCCATAAATTGCCCAGGTCTTTCAAACAAAAAAAAAAATTTTAAATCAGAAAAGATTTACTCGAGTTATGTACAAAAGACCAGAAATCACTTAAACGGCACAGTGAAACTCATTAAAACTTTCCACTCATTTTCAACTAAAAAAATTTCGTCTGCGGCGCTTTAGAATATGTTTTTTCTTAGTTTGTTTTCTTCTTACGGAAACTGAATTTCACAACAAAGAGTTAAATGATAAGTAAGATTGTAATACATTTTGAGGCTATTACTTCCAATCTATTACGTTAATTTTCTGAGCCAATAGACTTATTATTAAAAATATGTCGCGTTTCCTCCTATTCGATTAATTTATCTATTCAACAGTGCAAAATTTTCTCGCTCGCGCTTTTTACACGATACTTGTCTATTACAAACCAAGTAAAAGTTTGAATAAAAGACAACCACAACTTACTGAAAAAATTGGAAAATTCGATAAAAAGTTTAGGTCACCTCAATAGAAAATTTGGGCCCCCTCGATGAAAAATCCCCCCCAGTCCGAAAACCTTATAAAAGGCCCTGATTGTAGCCGCGAAAGTTTTAAAGTGTGTCGAATCATGAACAGTAGATACACAATACATCGTCTCATTTACATAAAATACTTTTACTTTTTTTACACTGAACATAAAAAAGCAACATCTTATCCTAGTCAAAATGGCTATTTTGGTAGAGCTAGAGATGAGCGGGTCGACCATTTTTCGAAACCCGACCCGGACCGAACCCGAACCGATAAAATTTTTCCAAACCCGAAACACGAATTGTTTTCAAACCCGGCCCGGACCGAACCCGACCCGATTAAAATTTTCGAAACCCGAAACCCATGAACCCGAAAAAAACAATTCGTTCGGATCGGGTTTTTCGAAGTTTCGGGTAACCGGCTTATCTCTAGATAGAACCTATTTTTATACATATATATACATATAAGTAATATAGTTATATTAACACCCAAATTTATTTTCCCCCAATTTGAGCAAATGCACGAAATTTATTTTCCCCCAATTTTTTTCTGGAAAAATTGGGGAACTATATTAACACATAAATTTATTTTCCCCCAATTTGAGCAAATGCACGAAATTTATTTTCCCCCAATTTTTTTCTGGAAAAATTGAGCAAACGACAACTTTGTACTGGGGGATAATATATTTCTGTGTCGAGTCTTTTTTTATTTTCCCCCCATAGATCTTCGAACATTTGTTCGAAGAGGAAAATATAAAATGGTGCAACACCGAATAATATTATCCCCCAAATTGGGTGATAATATAATTCGGTGTTGCACCTTTTTATATTTTCCCCTCAAACAAATGAATGAGGAATAGTTGGGGGAAAATATAAAATGGCGCAACACCTAATTATATTGAGGTTCTAGAACAAATGTATGAAAAATATTTGGCTGATAATAATATGACGGTGTTTAGCGCACTTATAATGTGCAATTAAACTTTTTCAAAAAATATATGATGAATAATATTAGTTTTAGGATAAGCTTTAATATGAAAACCTTACATAATTTAGTTAGAACCGTACGAAGAGCGAAGTTCTTCGAAAAATTTCGACCCGGGAGTTGGTCGGTTTTTCTATTTGAGGTATAAATAGGAGAAATATGGAAAAAAAACGTTGTCCGTCTGTCCATCTGTCCGTGTCCATATGTCGGTCCGTCCGTCCGTCTATCGCCAAGGTATCTCGAGTAACTCTTGACCGATTTTCAAAGTCTTTTTTTTTCCTGAAAGGTAATCGAAAAAGTGAGTTCGATTTCTGAGATGGGCACTTTTGGGGGAAGGGCCGCCAAGCTGGGCCACTTAAGTGGTTTTTGGTCTTTCGTACAGAACTCGAGTAAATCTTATCCGATTTCAATAAATGATTTTTTGATCGACAGGTCTATGAAAGCCCAACAGTTTATGGATTTTTTTTTAGTTTGGGCCCTTGGGCTTAGTTAGGACTATGAAACTGTGTCTCTACAAGGGCTCTAAGAATTTTTTGTACATAACTCGAGTAAATCTCTTCAGATTTTCATAAATCTTTTTTTATTCGATAGGTCTATGAAAGCCAAAAAATTAATGCAATAAAACTCTTTGAGGTCGGGCCATTGAACTAAGGTAGGCCCAATGTCTTTTTACTATAAAAACCGAGTAAATTCCTTCCGATTTTTTTTATTCTTTTTCTGTTTCAGAGGTAATATAAGGCCTAACAGTCCTCAAGAAAACAATTTGAGACCGAGGACTGTAAATAGGGCCCTAGCCCAAAAAACAATTTTTGGTATCTCGTGTAGAAAATCGGTTGAAACATTTTTGTTCATGGAATTATGGGTCCGAGTTCTCTCCTTAAGGCCCTAGGTCGGTCCTAAAGGTCGGCCCTAGCCAAATAAATAATTTTGTACTATCTAGTGGAGAAAATCGGTTGGAACATTTTTTTTCCAGAGAAATATGAGTCCCAGGCCTCTCCAAAAACCACGAGGGAAGAACCAGGGGGGAAGTAGCACGAGGATCTACTTAAGAATTCATTTCCAGCTCGGCCCTACCATCCACTTTCATATAAAATTAGTTCAAGCCGTAGTTTCGTGGGTGACGAAACAGGAAAAATTTTGGACTTTTCTTCGGTCACTCTTTGTTCTGTTAAAGATTTAAATGTCAATGATACCGAATAGCAATAGATGCGTTCTTCAAACGGGCGCATTTTTTAAAACGTTCGAATTCATATGATTTTTCAATCCGTTCTACAATTATATTATTCGATCAATGATCAATCGCAATCACATGCATATTGATAGATCAATATTATATTCGATTTTTTGATGTATATGCCTTCTTCATATTAGATTTTGTATTTCGAAAGAACATTATTTGGAAACTGTTATTTTTTCCTAGGAACGAAAGGAACTGCACGACTAATTTGACAGTGTACAAGTACCGGACAACTTCCACGAAATGTAACAATTGTGCTTTCTGTATTGGCAATAAAATAGTTCGTTGTAAACAAGTCGGTTCTTTAATATTTTTTTCGCCGCCTCGTTCAAGAATGGAAACTTTACAAGTTACTCGCGATGGAAAAAAATTTTTTGCTTTTTGATTTAACTGTTGAAAAAGTACTTCATTTACAGAACGGTATAACAAGCCTATAGGTTATTAATTAAAAGTGAATAAAGTTGCGATGTTATTGTGTTGTGTTTTAGATTCTAATGCGTTGAATGCATATGTCAGTAGTTGCCTCCGAACTGGGAGAAACATTTGTATGGAAGATGATGCGCAACTGCTGCACTCGAATGCGCGCATCCTTCGATTGGAAAAACAAAATATTGTTTTTTCTATGTGGAAAGGAACACATCTACGGAGTCAAGCTTGCAAATTATCCTTGGCACTACTTCACAGAAACCGACTCATTCTGCTCTCAGCATAATTCGTTACCTCGCTTCGATCAGCCAAATGAATAAAGTAAAAACGGTAACCATAAAATTGAATGAAAATCAGTCAAGAAACTATTTCCGAGACGGCCAGTTTGTGTTCAAGGAAATTCCATTAAAAACACGTAAGACATATATAGCTTATGATTTACGTTACGCATGAATAAAAAAACTCGCTATTAAAATATAAAAAAAATTTTGGGTTTGTGAACGCGATTATTTGTGCGCTACGCAATTTTATGCTCTTGGCTCGGTACATCTGTTGATATTCAATTTGAACCAGGTCTGGAAATAGCTGGCAGGGCTATTGGAGAAAATGTATCAGAGCAAAAAACGAAGAAAGCAAAGACGAAAAACCTAAGTTTTGATTCAGGGGAAACCAATCCTCTATTGTTTTTGGACGACTTTGAAAATTCTGAGGACGTTAAAACTGACAGGGACAAAATGTACAAGCTTCTCGACTTCGTCGACGACAATCATTGAGGTACTTTTGAAGAACAAAATTTAGATAAGAACCTTCGATTGTTTCCTCCTTTTAAGGTGAATTCCCCGAATTTTATTTCACTGGCGATTGGCCTACAATGAAATCTGCTTTTCTTAAGTTGTACACTTTGCCATTTGTCATAAACAAGAAGGAGAGCTTGAACATCAGTTTTGACGAATCAGAAAGTTTGAGATCATTTCTTGAACGAAAACTGTCCAGTCTGTCGAAATTTACAATACTACCATTTGTCAATCAGGTGGAAATCGCGATTAATGATTTGCCGGTGGAAATTTCAAGTCTGTTCATTACAGAAGGAAAGATGACCGTAAATAAGGCGCAAATCTTAGCTTTTTGTGACAAAGTCCAGGACCTTGTTGAGTACACAAGCAAACACACGGAAGAAGTCCAGCGGGAAAGCGAACAAGGGCAAAATGAAAATTCGCGAATGGAATTATTCGAGACTAGCGATGATGAGAAGGTTGTTCGAACAAAATTGAATAGAGGACGTGGGCGTGGTAAAAGTGTTATTCGAGGAAGTATCCAAAAAAATGTTCGTGGAGCTTTGAGAAAGCGAAATACTACTGTCATAGACTTAAATACAATAGTTGAGGATAGAGAAGACGATCAAACCACTGACTGCAGTTTCTTGGATGATTTAAGCAACAGTAGTCGATCTAAGTGGTCAGGAATGAATGGCTAATCGTTGCTTGTGTAGTAAGATTAAGTAATTCTATCTTCGGTTCGATTACAACAAAAAAGTTTCATCTATACATGAAAAAGGAAAATTGTGAATCCTTTTTCATGTATAGATGAAACATTTTTGTTGTAATCAAGATTGCTACTGATCCGAAGTAATATAATAACTTAATTAAATAACACAAATGAGTAACATTTGTGAATTTATAAATTTTGTTGAAGTTTTTGGTCAAAATAAACAGAAAAACTTTCTTTAACAAAATCAGTTGTTGCAAGATTCTTTTAAGAACTACACTTTAAATCTTATTTGTAAGTTATAATTTCTGTTAATGTTTTAAGCGCTTCTCCGTTGAAAGTTTGCTTGTTCTTCTTTGTGTACATCGAATCAACTGCTCTAATTCCGCTGAATCGGTAGAATGCTTAACTTTCTTGTTCTCAATTTTTTCTCGAAAATTTTGTAGCTTTTTGTTCTCTTTCCTCAAAATTGCAATGGTAGCATTTAAGGAGCTTATTTTTGATTTCAACTTTTTCGTCTCTACGAACAGCTTCTCGTTAACGTTTGTCAAGACTTTTGAACTTTTCAATTTGCAGTCACTTGAAACGGTTGATTTGGATGCGTTTGTGTTTACCACTCTTCTTGTTATTCTTTTCTCAGTTGCAGGTTGTGAAAGTACAGTTTGACTCGAGGCGCTGCTAAAGTTGCTCGCAGTTTGACTCGAGGTCGTTCCGGCGACTTCTTTGGCCATTTCCTCATACGCTCGTTTATAGAAGGTTACATCAATTCATAATTGATGATTCGCTTTATTCAAACTTTTATTTTGATCAACCAATGACCGTTTCTCATTTTTGAAGTCTTGAATCCGAACTTCTTCCATTGTAGCAACTTCATCAGCAAAATTTCTATGAAAAGCTTTCTGTTTTTCCAAGGCTTTCTTCAGCTCGGTATTTTCATAGCCCAAACGGAAAACTTCGCTTTGAAGATCTGCGACCTGGTCGGTAAGACTGTATGTTCGATTTTCATACTTTCGAGGAAACTATCCATATTTGAATCCATTTTGAAGCACCTCACAATTTGGTCGGACACGCAAATATTTTTAAATGGCGCATTTTTTGACAAATATCTTCTGAGAAAAAGAAAACACTGTTAACATTGTTAGGCTTCAAGTTAATGTTGGACGACAAAAGGATGTGAAAATTGGTAAATTAATGGAAATTTGATAAAAATGTTTTAAGAGCTATCACCGCTCTAAGAGGTGCCAAAATTTCTCGTAAAATAAAAAATTTGGTGTCATCGGAAAGACAGAGAATTGGGCTATTGTATAAAAATATTTTTGAGAACCTGATGTCAAACATGTATTCTACAGAATAGCAAAAACCCCCAAAATGGCAGAAAGTTTACTTTTCCGATTTTTCGCACCTTTTCACATCACCCAAAAACATTAAAAAAATATTTTTTTTTGCTTTTGCATCGAAAAAATATTTTGTGTACAATATTGAAGCTATACCTTAATACTCGCCCCAAAAGTAACCAGCCCAGTTTATTTCCTTAGTTTCCTAATTCAATAAATGGATATTTAGGCGACCTTATAATGGAAAGTGAAAGTAATTGCAAGAGAAACAACATGAAATACTGAATTTATCATCAAAAAATTGTATTCTCAATTCATATTTCGATAACACCTTGGTTTACTTATTTTAATCAATAGGTTCTTGATTCAGATTTGCCTGTCGACCCTGTCGAAGCTGAACCAATTGAGTGATTCGCTTTACACGCTCTTTCTGGAATTCTTCCTCAGCAACAGCATTTCGTTGTTCGAACAGAGCTTTCTTGGCGGCAGCTTTAGTGCCTTTTTTGTCCTGAATTGTATATATTCGCTTTTTCATTCCAATATCAATGTTTAGGCGCTTGGTCGAAACTCTATCAATTTTCTGCCCGCTCGAATCCAGTTTGATGCCATTAAACCAAGGCATGTCACGTCCAACATCAAGATAATGATGAATAAATTCCGAAATGTCAATTGCAATTTTTTCACACGTTTAACGTTCGCAGCTCGTACGATGTTTTGGACTTGGATGCAATGGTTCATCATCGGTTGGTCTTGATACTTGAAGTAAAATACGTCCTCCCCTCCGTAGTCGACACTTTCCAATAAAATTTCGTTCAGAAGTTTCAAAAAGGGGTAAAATCTGAAAGTCCTAAAGCATCGAATTCAAGCTTTCAAATATCAGTGATTAGTTCTATGACTGACAGGGAAAGATTGGTCTTAATTTCTAAGAATAAGGACGAACTGGACAATTTAGGTAACTCCTTAACACTAACCGAACGATATTTGCACCTCAATTCATAGAAGTTATCGATTGCATCAGAATTGAGATCCGAAATAGTAGGTTTTTGAGATATTTCGCCACGTGCGTATTTTCATTGTTTCATTGTTTCAAGAATCATCACAAATACCGAAAATGACAGAATTGACGATCGAAGAGAAGCAACTGGCAATATTCATGCATATGAGAGGATTTAGCAACTCGTTTATTGCTGAAAAGATGAATAGAGGCCGCACTACGATTGTTCTGCTAATAAAGAATTGGAAGAATGGAAAATTTCTTACGAAAGCGAAACTGACAACCCGAAGCATGAAGTTGTCCACCCAGCAAGTACGTTAAGTGCTGAAGTACTTCGTTGACCACCCATTCAACACATATCAGCAGTGTATCCAAGCATTGAGACTGCCCGTTGTAGAGTACAATCCACAATGTGTTGAAAAAAACGGGATTCGTGGCTACGTGGCTGCTTACAAGCAATTCCTCTCATTGCAAAATCAAATAAAACGATTACGGTTCGCAATCAAGCACCAAAACTGGACAACGGAATG
This sequence comes from Pseudolycoriella hygida, assembly GCA_029228625.1. Taxonomy (NCBI): domain Eukaryota; kingdom Metazoa; phylum Arthropoda; class Insecta; order Diptera; family Sciaridae; genus Pseudolycoriella; species Pseudolycoriella hygida. The sequence goes on from CM055404.1 coordinate 75,897,073, forward strand.
GCTAAATGTACATTTCTTAGATGAAAAGACCGTACAGACGTTTACAAACGGCAGAGTCATAGTTAAGCGAAAGGTTCAGGAACGATTCGACCCCAACAAGATTATTAGTCAGGAAGTGCAAAACACGAAAAATAAAGTAAATCTTACAGGTGTAGTGTCGTTCAGTGGACCAATAGTTATTTGGATCACAAGGGACGAAAGTGAAAAATTTGCATTGTCATGATGAAACAGGACCTTTTTCTTCTGCATATGCGGTCGTTTTCTCTTGATCTCGTTGTCGAGCTGTTCCAATAATGTGACATAGTACTCGCCAGTTATTGTTTTTCCTTTCTCCAAATAGTCGCTAAATATTATGCCATGCGCATCCCAAAAAATCGTGGCCATAACCTTGCCTGCAGAACGCTGTGCCTTTGGGCGCTTCGGTCGGCTTTGACCAAATTCTAACCACTCTGCAGACTGTCTATTGGACTCTGGTGTATAGTAATGAATCCACGTTTCATCAATCGTGACAAATCTACGCAAAAATTCCGTTGGATTACGCTCGAACAAAGCTAAATTACGCTCTGAATCGTCAAGACGGTGCTGCTTTTGATCAATTGTTAGAAAACGCGGCACCCATCGCGCAGAAAGCTTTTTCATGTCCAAATACTCATGTAAAATGTGTCGCACCCGTTCTGTTGATATTTTGAGGATGTCAGCTATTTCACTAACTTTAACTTTCCGATCAGCCAAAACAATACGATGGATTCTTTTGATGTTTTCTTCAGTAACTGCTTCACTTGGACGTCCTGAACGTGGGGCATCATCGGTGCTTGTATTACCTCTTTTAAATTCAGCATGCCACTTCTTGACCGTTGTATACGACGGAGAAGATGTGCCATAACACTTATCCAGCCATTCTTTGCTTTGCACCGTATTTTTTCCCATTAAGAAACAATGTTTAATCAACACATGGAATTCATTATTTTCCATTTTTTACGAACAACAAAAACCTGCGTTACTCTATTGACAGTAATTCGAAAACTATGACACCAAATGTCAGGAAATTTTGGCTGTAGACAAGTAAAGGGTGGTACTACTGAATGTTAACAAAAATTCTGAAGTAATGACGCCATCTCTATGTGAGGCCGCGGACTT